>CM076652.1:2856675-2911757 GCA_038496675.1 Rachycentron canadum
AGAGAGAGAGAGAGAGAGAGAGAGAGAGAGAGAGAGAGAGAGAGAGAACTACTGCCTTTCACCTTTTAAATTATTGACAGAATATAATTATAGCCCTCGTTGTCTCTGTGGTGACCACATACTACATGTGGCCCCAATGTCTCCATGTGCAGCTGCTAAAATGGTCAAAATACGAATATAATTCTTTATTTTTGAAAACTGTGTGTCTGATCTAACACACACACACACACACACACACACACACACACACACACTTGACCTGTCTTGTAATATTACTTGTATCAGGAGGAAGAGACTTTATCAACACACAGAAACGTTGGGTCTGTGAAGTGAAGCCAATGTTCAAGAGCCTTAACCCTTCAGTCTCCCTAATAACCATCAGGGGGCGACTCCACTGGTTGTTAAAGAAGTCAGATTGTATTGAAGTCTATGGGAAAATGTCCCTACTTCTCCCTTGATTTATTAGCTCAGTAAACGTTTTCCTAATGAGTTTATGGTCTCAGTCTCTAGTTTCAAGTCTTCAATACAACATGATACTGGTCCTATTTAAAAACTGGAGGCTTCATACTTATTTTTCTTGCATTCCCGTTGTGAAAGTCTTCATGTTCTTTTGTTTTTTTTTTAGAAGGAAGCAGATCATCTGATTTTAAGACCAAATAGTGAATCCAGTTAATGGTTGAAATGGAGATGGTTTGTATGAGTTTTCTCACAGTGAGTCGAGCCGATGGGAATAACCAACAGAGGCCGTCTCTCTCTGTCAGCAGCTGACAGCAGGAAGCAGCTCCAGCAGCCTTTTCTGCATTGTAAGTATATTTTTACACATTTATTTGGGCTGTCCCACTTTAACACATCCAGGCCTCAAACACTGACTGACCCACTTGCTGAAGTCTAAATCACAGATTCTCTGATTCAGTATTTTTATTTACCTGATCAGACAGAACGAAGGTTTGTTGCTGTGGGATCAAACCTGTGAGCTGCCGGGCTCTGTAATAGGCTAAACTATGCTAACATGCTAATGTTTTGACATTGGACAAATATGACCTGATGATGTTCGGTGAAAAGTCAGAGGAAGTGATTGAAGTCCATCCTGAGGGGAAACGTCAGTGGCTGTACCAACAGTGCATTGCTGTTGGTCCCTGAATGGTGCCACATGGGGCATTCATGGGGCATCTGTAAATTAGAGCATCTACAGAGAACCTGCACGTGAAGTGTTGAGGCGTTTAATTGACATCTGTAAATTGCAGGATTGCCACTGACACTAGGAGACTTAGTGAACCATACGTTACTTGATCATTATTTTACTTCTATGTAACTTTCCACGTGTTGATTCCTGGTGTGAAAAGACTGAACAGACTGATGACAGCTGTTGGGATGGGGGAGGTGGGGGAGGTGGGTGAGGGGGTGAGCAGGTGTTTGCAGATGCGAAGCCACAAGATTGTAATTTTTTTTGTCTTGGTCACACTGATGTGCCAAACTTCAGCAGGTCTAATTGGAAACATGCTGCGGCTCAAAGACATTAGCGTATGAAAGGCTCATCGAGGAAACGCAGTTTAGCAGCAGCTCGCAGCCTTTAATGCTCATCACACCAACGAGCTCATGTATGAGCCTGAAAAATATCAGTTCACCTTGACATGAGCCGGGAATGTTTACAACATTTATCTTCATTGCTGCTGCTCATTAGCTCCAGCGTTAGCGTCACCCCGACAATTTTTATTTATGACCATGAGAAGCAGCTGCCTGGCTGCTCATTCTCTCTCCTTCTGCTCCATCCATCCATCCATCCATCCCACTGAGGGAAACCTCGCTCTGTCAGGTCGGATCGTTTCTCAGCTTTAATGATTGTCTTGGTGCAGCAGGAAATCATTTAAAAAAAACTCCGCACTTTAACGCCTTTTTGCAGCCGAGAGCTCAAACCTCTGTCATTGCGGTTTTGTAGGTTTAAGTTAGACAGCATCCATTAGTTTGAAGTTTTATCAGGTGCCAAAAACACCACGAAAACCAGCAGAAAAACAATGATGTGTAGCAGGAACGTGGCCATGCAACTGTAATAGTTTCTATCATTAGTCATTATCAGTTAAGAACCATTTCCATGATATGAAGAAAGTGACCCACACCTTCATCACAACTCGACTGGACTGTTGTACTTTCCTGCACTTCGTCCTCCCCCAGTCTCCAATATCTGTCCTGCAGTTAGTCCAGAAAGCAGCTGTAAGGACGTTGACTGGTATTAAGAAACGTGAGCACATCAGTCTCAGCCTCCCTTCACTGACTTCCTGTTGGCCTCAGAATTCAAGTGAAGTTGTTGTTGATCACCTTTAAAGCTCTAAATGTCCAGGCCTCACCTCACACCGCTGGTCTGATTCAACTCAACCTCCAGATCCAAACGTCACAGTCACGTTTTGAAACTAAAACGGTGGAAAATGTTGTCATTTCACATCAGATGAGCTTCCTCCACTAAACACTCACTAACCTTTTAGTTTCTCTACGTTGTGCATTTGCTCCTTACTTTTTTTTTTTGCCCTGTTGCATGTTTACATGCTTCATTATACTGTGCGTTTACCTCAGTTTTACTTGTTTTTATTTATTTTGTTGTTGGCCAGTTTCATGCTGTGTTTAAATGTGCTCAAGAAATAAACTTGACTGGACTTTAATGGGCTGTTTCTGATGACCCAACTTTGTTGGATGACCTATATTTTGGTTCAAGCTGTTTAAGAGGTGTCTTTACAACCGTCTGCTCACTTCGGAGGCTGCAGCGCGAGTTGAACTATGTCATACTGAGAAGGTGTTTCTAATATTTCCCATCAGACCTGAACTCAACCTCTTCATCCGCTGCAGAGTAAATATTTCAGATTTTACCTCCAAGTCTTCAGCAGCTCAGTCTCCAGGGGAAACTGTCACTGAGCACTCGGCTGCAAACGGCTAATTACTGACCATTCTTTAAATAACAATCGGCTCCAAACGCAGGCAGATTTAATTGTTGGGTTTTTCGGGGGCGACTGCCGAGGCAGGAGCAGAGGCTCATTATGTGAGGGGGCGAAAACGCTGGACTTCAGCAGGTTTACAGCATTTACAGACAGGAGAAGAAGAAAATTAGCACCTTTTAAAGAGAAACAATGGGATGTTAAGTGTCACCGTTTCACATTTTAAGGTTCAGGAGAACTTTTTGTTTAAAACTGAGAAGTCTGTATTTGTTGCACATCTCTTCCTCATATGGCTAAAAACATCATGTTGGCCATTTTATTTCCACTTTAACAGATGTTTCCCAAAGAACGGGGCCGATATTCAATATATCGATCAATTAATCAGTCTTCATTTGAATAGCACTTTTCATACAATAGTGTTATACACATACAGTTTACACACAAAGGACTCAGTAATAAAAACAACAGGAAGTGAGGAGACGCCATCATGAATCTCATGAATTTGATTTTGCACCGAAGAAACAGAAGACTGGAGAGGGAAGATGAAAGAGTGATAAAGATGAAATAATAAAAATAGGGAATTTAAAACCAAATAAAAATCAAGACAAAAAGATAAAGTAATAAAATGAGGAGAGAAAGAGAATAAAACCCGAAGTAAAAATTGAAATGATATAAATAACCAGAAGGAAAAGTGATGTATTAAAAAGAAAACGATACATAAAGTAACCAAGGAATAAAAGCTTATACGAAACACCTTAAAATATAGAAATATAGACAGATAAATGAATAAAAAATTCAATTAAAAGACTAAACAGGTCGGTCTCAAGTTTACTTTGTTTGAGATAGAAACTTCAGATCAGCTCTAGAACAACACAAACGTGTGTGTAACTTTACTGTGATGAAGTTTTCTTGGGTTATTATGGTTTACAGCGTTTTTACCTAGAAAATAAGGAAGATTTTTCATGTCCTCTGAGCTACTATCCCCTATTACAGTGAACAGAGTCTTTATTGAGTCACATATATAATCAGCTGAGGTTGAGCTGAGTCTGAATCATTTTTAAAAGTGACAACTTTATAAGGAAAAAGACAAAGGGATGAAAAAACGCAAAAGCCCTAATGTGGCTCTGAGAGGGATAAATAAGTGGTGTAATCATTTTCATGAAACATGCAGGTTTGGAATATTTCAATAAGGGCAATAAAATAAAATAAAATAAAATAACGTCCCTGTGATGGGCCCCTGACAGCTACTGGGCCCTACTGCCTGCAGAGAACTCATTATGGGTTAAACACAACAGATTTTAAAGTCTTGGTTTCTTCCATGGTTCATGTTTAACACACTGAAGCCTCCATCTTCCTGCAGCTGGTCTCCATCTGATCAACACCTCCGCCCTCAGGATGCACGGGTTACTTTCTGGCCTGATGGTTTTCTAAAGTTGGGCTTCTTCTCCACCGGGGGGGGGGGGGGCTCTTTGAAGTTGGCCGTCTGTCCTCAGTCATTTTGTAATCATCATCGGGGAAGCGTTCGACGGCCCGACAGCCCTGCTGGATGGGGGGGTGGACGAACAGGGAGTCGGAGTCAACCCCGTTTATCGTTCGGCCGGATCCTGATCCACACAAGCGTCGGTTTGGCCTTTGAAGTCAACGAGAAGCTCGTCACGAGAAGTCAGAGATGCTTCAGGCTTCAGGCTGAGGTGGGTTTACGTGGCTCGAGAAATGAGTGTCATACGCACTTATTCGTGTTTTTTTTTTTTTACTTGCATGTGTTTTAATGGTACAGCTCCCACTTTGCCTTTTTTAAAATCAAAGAAATTTGATTTTATGACTGTTTCTGCAGCTTCTACTCAGAGTTACCTATTTAAAATCAGTTCAAAATGAAAATATGACCCATTTTATCATTGAAAATAATAATAAAAAAAAAAAAACTATTAAATTACAAGACATTTATCTGAAGTCTGGTGGAAAGATCAAGGTCAGTTCAGGGGCATTAAAGTTGTAAAAAACAACTGAGAAGTTGGAGAAATGATTATCACCTGCAGAGGGTTTCTTTCTCCAGCTTTAATGTTCTTCTCCTGTTTTATTTCATGTCTAACAAGCTCTTTATTTTCTGTCCCACAGTTCCACTGAGCCGGTGTCTGAGCCCTCACGCTGTCCTGGTTTTAAAGCAGGTTTGAGAAACACGACTCACAGCTTCACACCTTCGATGGAACAAACAACAAAGCTGAAGTGGAATATTTTACCGGAGGAAGCTGCCAAGTGGCTGCAACTGTTTTCAGCAACTCACGAAAAAAGTTCAGTGTCAAACACACGAGGGCTGAGATTTGGACGATGAGCCCGGTCTCAGACCATTCACGGAGAGGCTGATGCTCAGGACCACCAGGATTTGTCCCGACAACCAGTCGACAGTGACGTTTATTACCACAGCTGGTTCAAATAAACTGTAGAACAACTAACTGTGCAAAAACAAAACAAAAAAAATAAGGCGAAACGCACTCTTGTATAAGATGCTAAAAATAAAGCCTGGTGTGCTAACAGTTAGGCTGCGAGTTAGATGATGATGGATGTGGCCAGAAAAACCTGAACACCACTAAATGTGAATCCTCGCATTAACTTAAAATGTGGAAAAATGACATCTGACATCTTTCAGTAGGAAACTGCAGACCAGTAATTTTATCTGAGTCAAACTCATGAAGATACATTTATAAACACACACTGCTCTGAACCTTTAACGGCTCTAAGGCAGCGTTTCTCGAAGTGTGGTCCCCGAGTTTCCCCCGATTTTGTTAAATTATCATGTTACGAGTACGAGGCCTCACATAGACATAGTCTTTAAAAGTGGACGTAGACTCTGGGTCTGTAAAGTGAAGCCAACGCTGAAGAGCCTTCAACCTTCATTCTCTCTAATGACCATCAGGGGGCGACTCCACTGGTTGTTAAAGAAGTCAGATTGTATTGAAGTCTATGGGAAAATGTACCTACTCACAAACGTTTCCCTAATGAGTTTATGGTCTCAGTCTCTAGTTTCAAGTCTTCAATACAACATGATTTTCATCTTTTAAATGATGGTCCATTTAGAGGAAAATAGAGCAGAAAGCAGGGGATGAATTAGGCCATGGCTACTATGTGGTTGACAGGCTGTAATAATAATGATAAACTTCATTTTTATAGCACTTTTCTTAACAGTGCTACAAGTACTTGTCAAGAAAAACAAAGAAGAGAATGTTTGAAAGAATAAAACAACATAATGTATCAAACAGTCATAGAAGCTTTCAATAAATTAATGCTTGAAGAAGAATTTTAAAACATTTCTCCAATGCAAATTCTCCAAAACACTACAAACGTAGTCGCCCTTTTGGGTTTGTGGATGTTTGGCAGTTAGCTGGTCTGCAAGTTTTATTTTAGTAGCCAAGTCCTTGGTCTGAAAACCTTTGAGAAACACTGGTCCGAGGGCTTCTGGTTTTCAGGGCTGCTGGAGAGTGGATTAAGCTAAACTAAACTGAATTACGCTAAAATAGCCACTTTTGCTGTGAGTCTTGAGAAAGATTAAGGCTTTGATGAAACGTTAATGAAGCAAATATCATGTCTAATGCTTCGATTTATTATTGGTTCTTCCAGTATTTAACCAAGACGAGGGGGAGAACCAGGATTTATCAATCTGTGGTTTCTATAATTCAACTTTAGAAAACTAATGAAAAAGTTTTCTGTGAACATTTACAACGTTTCCTCATTATGCTGATGTTCTGTTTGACGCCTCAGTCTGCATGGAAATGTCATTTCTAAAAGACGGGGTTTGGGGAAATGCCAGAGGAAATAGATTTACCTCCGGTAGCGACTTCCTGACTAAATAATCACCTACGACAGTGTTTTTTTCTTGTCATGCTTAATCTACATCGTCTGTTGAGGCGAAGGTCTTTTGTTATAGGTTGCGTGTCTGACGGAAAAATAATTTATCACAGGAATGAGGACACTAATGTCTCTGGTGAATAAACCTTATCTGAGGCAGTTGGCAGCTTTTTCTTAAGTGCTAAAAGTTTGTTTTTTTTTTTTTTTTGTTTTTTTTTTAAACAGAACAAACTGAAATGCCAGTGAAATGCCAACGCTCTGCTCTCAATATGCGACTCTTAATTGACTTTGTTGAAGGAAAATGGCGGCTCATCCTCATCTCGGCTTCTTCTCTGCGTGATGTGTTTTAAATGAGCAGCGGCAGCTGATCGGGGGTTTAAAGGAAGAGGCCACAAAAAGACGCTTGATCCCTGCTCATATGTTACAAGGTGAGAGCTAATCAGGAAGTGACATCACGTACAGGTGAAATTAGGTCCTTTAGAAACATAATGCTGTCGCTGGTCAGCGCCTCAGGCAGACGGATAAAAACAGGACCCGAGAGTGTTTCTGGATTTGGTTTAAGAAACATGTTTTTAAAGCAGCTATAACCGAGTGTCAACCCACCGTCACGTCACCCATCGGTTTGTGAGCTGCTGTTTTGAAGCCTCCAGTTTGTAATTAGTCACCATCTTGTTTTTTTTTTTTTTAAACCAGAATTTGGAGGAAAAGGTGGATTTGATTCTGGTCTGTCAATCACACAGTAGCCACGCCCCCTAAGTCATCCCCTGCTTTCTGGTCTATTTTCCTCTAAATGGACCATCATTTAAAAAATGAACATCATGTTGTATTGAAGACTTGAAACTAGAGACTGAGACCATAAACTCATTTTCGTTTCGTCTCAACTTCTCCTCCCCAATGATCTGATGTCCTTCATGAATAAACTTCGACATCCTGGAAAAAGACGAGCCTTAGAATTTATAACTTGCCTGAGAATCATCACGATTTTAACTCTTCTTCTGTGTCACAGTAATTCAGTGATAGTTGTCTGTACATCAGTGAACGCACCACAAACAGATACTGCTCATAATTAATTCAGCTGCGTTTAATGATGCTAATTTGCCAAAATGTGAACAAGACAAATAAGCAAGTGTAAGCAATTCAGATCCTGGAGCTAGGGCGGGTTTAGAATATTTGCTTGAAAAATTAGTAATTCATTATTATTTTTCAAATCATTTCATCTTTATAGGAAAGACTTATTTCCAGTCTCTTCTTCACACAGATATGAGATTGATCTGCTGCTTCTCAGCTCAGACTATTTTCCAAAACGGTTCCTTTAATTCTGTGGATAAATGAGGATCCACTCGTGAACCTGACAGAAACAGTTGTTTCTAATTTCATTCTGCTAATGTGATTCTGAAAACGAGGAACGTCGACTGGATGCGAGTGTGAGCTGTCGGCACGTTCAGTCTCTCACTGTGCGACAGTGACAGTGTGATGACAGGCAGCAGGTTTTCAGCTGATCTGCAGTCAGGCGGGAGGGACTGCCCGAGGATGGGGGGGGGGCGAGTTTAGTAAGCCAATCAGCAGCGGGGAGCTGTCAGGACCAATGAGCATCAGCGCTGAGAGAGAGCTGCGGAGGATGATGGGACAGAGAACAGATCTGACCTGCGATCATCACCGAGACATTTCCAAAGATCAACTCAGGTCATGACACAACAGCCTCCAGAGCTAAAAGTAGAAAACCAATTAATGATCAATTTAATAATCAGCCTGAACAGGAGAATTATCACCCACTGAAATCGTTACAGCTTAAAGAAGTGGAGACGACTTTGGAGCCGTCTCAAACACAATCATTTTTCCACCTTCTCCCGAAGCCAAAACATATTTTATTTTATTCTGAACCTAAACTGAAAAATCAGCTAATTACTGTCTGCATTAATCAATAACCTGTTTGTCTGTAAAATGTCAAAACACTGAAAAACACATTTTGCAATTTTCTAAATTGCTTGTTTTCTGCCACAAAAAGGCCAAAACAAAAAGACATTTACTGCAGAAAAAGTCTAAGGAACAGAAAAACGGCACTTTCATTTTTGATTAAAAAAAAAAAGAGAGTTATTGGTAGTGATCTTACTTGTATATTAAAAAGGTCTTTTCATGTGTTACTCTGTAATTAAACCTCTTCAGATTGAAGGGTTGCATAGTTATTTGCTGAGCTGGCGTCTCAAGGTCTAACGTTCAGCGCCACAGCAGAAGGTGGCGTTTTTTTATCTTTGTCCACCAGGTGCTTCACTTCACGAGCTTCTGTCTACACGCCAGCCGAACGCCAGTTGAGTGTCAGCAGACGCATGCCGGCAAGCATTACTTCCTACGGCGGGCGAGGAGGACCGCCCACCCACGGCTTAACCCCGAAACGACACGCCAACGCTCGTCTGCTGCAAAGAGACGTGAAGAAACGATCTGAGGAGCCGGTTGATGTTAATCTGGAAGAGCATTAGCGGCGACACGCTGTGACATCATCATCCCGAGGCCCGGGAAGAAACGACACGTTGTCGTTTTGACCCGGCATCCTGCGACCACGTGCAGCCTGCGGTGGGAAGCATCAGCCTGCATGTGTGCAAGGACTCAGCCCAGTGCACACATGCACTGAGGAGGGAGTCGGCTCGAAGGAATCCAGATCTGATTTTCTGTCGTCAGCCTGGATTCTGCAAAGGTCGGACTAGGAGGAAAAAAACTAGACGTCTGAGATGTCGGTATCAAACAGACGTCAGGGATGGAAATAAATCTGATAAGAACTCATCAGGTCACAGGAATTACCCTAGAAAAAAAAAACAAAACAAAAAACAAATTCATGTCCATTCAAGTTGACAAAGTCCAGCAAAGTCAAGTTAACCCTAAAAGGTTGTGGGGCACGTTCATCACCTGGAAATGGTCCTGAAGTTTTTGATGAAATCCTAAAACGTCTTAAAATCAAATTGAAAAAGAGTTTTTAGTCTAAAGAGTAAACCTGAGAACCACAGAAGAACCTGGAAACATCAGAAACAACCTCTACAAGTCCAGAAACAACTTTGAAAGGCGATAAAGTTAAACATGACCTTTAAAAATAGTCTGGAAAAACCACTAAAACATCCAAAGGAAGGTATTTGACTTCCAGAGCCAAAGACAACTGTGATTGGTTTAAAGAAATGCAAACGAGTGAGTGTTCAAGTCTTTAAGTCATTTGAGGAAACGCAGAAAAACAACAGAAGCACAGTAGTTCGATTATGTGAGAACACAGTCAGGAGCCAAAAGGGGGAAAAGTGTGATTAAACAGTCACTGGACTCGTCCAGGTAATAGCCTCCTCCGCACAGAAACAAAACCATTTAGCTGAAAGCCGGAGGAGCAGCGGGGCAGGTGGTGATTTGTTTGGCTGCTCAAAAAAATGCTTTTTGTCTCCGTTGCTGAATTACATCGACTTTTCTCTCCCCGAAGCGTTTAAACAAAAAAAAACAAAAAAAAAAAAAAACAAACAAGAATCAGACACAAGACACAGAAAGGTCTGTTTAACAAACCACAAGAGCGCCTGTCAAACAGCAGATGGTGAGAGGGGACAGATACAGTCCAGGGTTGGGGTTGAACCAGAAGAGGAGTCAAATGAATCCTGACGTCCTGCAGGGATTCAAACCTGCATCTGTTCACTTCGGCTTTAAAATGTTAATCTGATGCTGTCAGACTGTCAATATTTATTCTCTTCAGCTGCAGTGTTTCCCAAAGCCACAAAGCTAGAAAAACCAGCCAACGAAAATGAGCAGAAACCGATGCAGAGAGTCAACAGGTCTCATCTGAGGAGGTTTTCAGTCGCCGGACCACCAGGGGAAACCCAAAACACGCAGCTGAACCAAACAGGTGGCTCCATCAGAGCTGACGGCGTCTTGGGAAGACGCTTGGAAAAGGCCTTCGAAAGGACGTTTCCCAAGCGCGAAGGACTGGTCGGCAACTTGTCTTCCAGTCGAGGTTGGATGCAGGAGTTCTGCGGCCACATCTCTGCCCAGAGATTTCAGTTCGTTGGCCATCGAAGGAGTGAGGAAGAGAAAAGCCACAGGAGAAACAGAAAGCGCCTCAAGATGGCTGTGTCTCAAAAGAGGAAAACCACGGGGAGCAAAGTAAACAGTTACAAAGCTGAGGCCTGATCAGCTTCAGCCGGGGGGGGGGGGGGGTCACCTGGACCCTGGTATGATGCTCCAAGAACCAAACCACTTAAAGATTCAGGGACGTCACTGAAGCATCAAGGGCGAGATTATTAATGAAATGATTCAATAATTCAACAAACCCATGGGCAGCAGATGTTAAGATGAGGGCGAGTGAAAAGTTTGAGCTGCTCGGTCCTGCTAGAGGAAACGTCAGGAGAGCATCAGAGTTGTTAGGGTTCATGCTCTGGGGACCGTGAATATCTGCGCTACGTTTCATGGCACCTCGTTGAATAGTCTCAGTTTCTACAAAAGTGGTGAACCAAACATCAGCCAACCTCAGAACCATCCACGGAGCCGTTTAACGTGGCAAGAAATACAAAACATGGGCTCGAGAAACACAACAACAACAGCAACAACAACTCCTGGCCAGATGGTCTTTCCATTTGGTTTTAAAGTCATGGTCCTCAGAGGATGAATCCTGTTGATTATGCTGGTCTTTCCTCTAGTGCCAACATCCACCCAAAAAAAAAAAAAATCCACTTTTATATGAGAACTGTCATAATTTCACCTCACTCCTGCTCCTCAGAGGATGAACCCTTCATCACAAATAAATCTAAAATCGCTGAATTATCATTAAATCTGTGCAACAAGCATTTTTACTTTCCAGACTTTAGGTGTATTCTGCTGATAGCACGTCTGTGCTCTACAGATCTATCATGACACCAGTCGAGCTCCAGTGACCAGTTAATTACATCTGATAATTTATCAGGAAAAAAAAGGTCGTGTGTGAGGATTTGCTGCTTCATCTCATTTTATGTCCTGCAACACGTTTCACCATTTCCTGACTTTTTTTTTTTGAAAATCAACACAATGATAAATCTGTCAAACGCACTATAAAGACTTTTTCTGCCTCCAGGAGTGTCTCATACAAAGTTTGGGGAGTTATTGTCCACTGCTCCTCCAGGTTAGGACGCCTTCAGTGTCAGAGGTCTGATGGTTCAGTCCAGTAAAAACATTTCTTCTGTGAAAATCTTCGATGCTGTTCGGACACAAGACAAGACGACGCAAACATTTAATTAGCTCGTTTCTCTGATAACTGAAGATCCAGACGTCCAATGACTAAAACCCTTCATCTGGTTAAAATCGACCAAGATCTTCTAAGTGTAAGTGGATATAAACAACTACAACAGGATTAAAGATGATCTGATGTCATCAACAGGCGACTAAATGAAACGGACCATTACGCTGATTCAAGCCACAGATTCCTCTGGCTTGAAAACTGATGGAAAAACTTGGGAAAATATAAAATATATGCCAGGGTTGAGTCACTCAAAAAGGTTTTAATGCAGAAAAGTTCCATATTATAACTGAAGTGGAAGAAATAATCAACCCCAATTACTCCAGGTCCTCCACTGTCATGCAGCAACAAGCGGCTGCAGAATAAAAGGCCTCTCACAGCAGACCGAGCCGCTGACACACTCAGACGTGACAATCGAGCAGGAGACACAAAGAGACGAGTGTGGGAGTGTGGAGGAAACACAAATGAAGCATGAAGTGTGTACAGAGACGGAAGAAGATGGCTCCTGCACTTATGAGCGAGCCTCCTGAGACGACAGCTCCTCCTCCTCCTCCTCCTCCTCCTCTTCCTCCAACCGACTCATTCGGGGGAGAAACATCGTCCGCAGCCCAATAAATGTCAGGTTAGAGTCTGCAGTCGTCAGCGTCGCTTCACGCTGTGAGTCAACACGGCGCACATCACCAGTGCATTTCACAACAAGTCAGAGAGGACGGGCAGGACGAGAGCAAAGCCTGGGGCCGACAAACCCTAACAAAACAGCTTCCCAGGAGCCTCGGAGCAAGGCATCTCGCCTACGCTTCTCCAGGGGACAGCAACTTTTTAAATGTGACCAAAATCTGGTTGTTTTTGTCCTTATGGTCATTTACACAACACATTTTCTGCAGATGTTCATTTTCCTGGGCGGCACAGTGGAGTGGTGGTTTAGCACCGTCGCCCTGTGATGGACTGGTGACCTGTCCAGGTTGTACCCGCCCCCTCGCCCATTGTCAGCTGCGACTGGCTCCAGCCAATAGATAGAGGTATAGATAATGGATGGATGGATTCATTTTGCTCATCAGACTTGACAGTCAATTCTCAAACACTGAGTTATAGCCAAATACAGTGTGATTCAAAGAAAAATCCAACGTTGGAGCTTGGCTGCTCCAGCGTTTTGAGATGGAGACGTGTTGTTTTTAGGACTTAAACTAGAGAATCTGCTCTAACACGTCCCGATTTGTCCATGTTTGACATTTACTTCCATCCAAACATTCGAAGTTTGGTCAGATCCGGATCAGTCTGAGCCTTTGACTGGAGCATTGCTACTTTACTAAAAAAGTAGAAAAACACAAAGATGAAAAATTGGAAAAAGTGTTAATGAGTTAATGTGGCTCTAAGAGGGTGAAAATCCTTAGAGCCACAACAACAAACCTGACTGTGTAAGTGTGATTTCAACAGTTGGTAGTCGGGCTGTTAAAGTAATATTAGGTTACTGTATATAGTTGGTTTATCTTTTTTAAGATGCTGGAGTAAATTTATGATCATTCAGTGTTAATTTCTTCCTTTGGCATTGAATACATCATCAGCAGTAAATGTGTTGAGGGGCTGTATGTGGTTACAGTCTTTATACAGCTTCAGGTGTCTCGTCTTCAAGGTCACATCCTGGTTGTAAACACAAGCTGATCAGTATTTTGATCAACCTGTGTTCACTTCTTCTGCTATAAAAGGGTTAATCTGACTATAACAATGACAAGGATTGATGGGTCGAATTGATCAGTGTCTGTGTCTGAACAGGAAATCCATCACAGGACCAGTAAAGTCAAGGGTTTGCCAACCAATTAAACGCTTTCCTTCATCATCGTCATCAAATTGGTTGCCATGCCAACTAAAATTGCTTTTTAATTGCATCCTTGATACAGATCTGATACTCAAAGTCAGATCATGTTCGTGCATCTTAACTAAAAATAAAACCTTTGCCGCATTATCTTGATTGATGCTCCAATCTAGTGTCTTTGTCAGTGAAAATTAAAATCAACCATAAATCAAAATTCAGCTGTTTTGACCCTGATATAATACAGAAGATGCTGCTTTTCTTTCATCCCTGAAGTAGCTGCGTCCTGCTCCAACAACCACCAATCAGAGCTCAAACCTAAAGCCTGTCGAGACTTAAAGTGCGTTCCTGTGAGTGTTGAATTCGTTGATCAGCTCCTCAAACGCGTCACATGATCGTCATCACAAATGAAGGACAAACACAGATTCAGAACTTCTACGTCTCGTATTAAATAAGTGCATCCATCCATTATCTTTACGGCTTTTCCGTGCAGAGTCACAGGGGGATACAGCTCAGACTGTACTCAAGCAGCAGCACGCTAACACGCTCGCAATGCTACGATGCTGACGTCAAGTGACACTAAAGCACTGAACACAAGGTGCAGCTGAGGATGATGGGAATGACATTCATTTTTCTGGCTAATTTAAATCTTAGGGGTCATCTAAGGTAGGTAAGGTAAAGTTCATCCCGAGGGGAACATGAACATCCTCATCAACTTTCATGGCAGTCCGTCCAATAGTTCGAGCAAAGGTCGAGCTTTTGGGGGAGCAAGAGGAAAAGTCAGTGGATCACCAAAGCTATTAAGATACATTATCTGGGGACCATGAATGTCAAAAATTCATGGATATCCTGCAAATGGTTGTTGGGACTTTTCAGTGTGGAGCCAAACTAAGAGACCTGGATCAGAAAGACCTTTAACAAATGAAAGTGATGAAGCTTCAGCGTTTTCTCACGTCTTTATCCTGCAGCACAGACGCTCAGTGACTGACGGCCTCCGCTGGAGGAACATCTCTGCTGACAGTAAACACACAGGCCAGATCCATGAAACACGGGGAGACGGCGGGAGATGGATCGGCTGTTAGTGATGAATGAGATGCTGCAGCTTTGACATTCACAAGGACAAGAGACAGAGCGTGTTCATCTGCTACAGGAGGAGGAGGAGCCAGTTTCATGGAGACTCCAGCGAAATTTAACTCGAGGAGGAAAAAGATGAGACAGACAAGGAGAAGTGGGAGAGGAGGGGAAATCCCTTCATTTGCGGCTGCTGAGGCTCAGTTCTGCTGTTGTGCAGATGTCGAAGACGACAAACTGGCCAGAATTAGGCTGAAATGCAGGACGACATACTACTATCATTTCAAAGTCTTTTCATTAGGACCAGTGAATTTAGACCATTGCATTTCGAAGGCTCCTCGTCCTAATATCCAACGGATGGATCCCTCACGGCCCAACACATCCCCAGATTCATCGTGCACTGGAAGGAAGGTTACACTTTCAAAGTGTTTGGTTTCAGCTACTAGAACAACTGTCAAGGGCTTCAAAGCCTCAACACGTTGTCAAGGTTGCTAGGACGCGGCGATAAGGGCGGGACCAGCTGACGAGACCGTGTCGTTTCAGCTCCGCCTCCGCGGTCTATAATGGTTACGAAGGGTCAACCGAAGGCCTTCAAAGGCCACGTCCCACGAAGGACTCAGCCCCTGAATGTGGACAAAGATAACGCCAGGTTGTGAGTCGATGTCGTGATAGTGATAATCAATGATGTCCACGAGTAGAGCCGATCAAATCTTTACACAAGGTCACAGCTGGTCTTTGTAGATCAAATCCATTGGATATGGTTGAGTAACCGACCGATCAGTCTCAGATATGATTCACTCACGATGGCTCAAACTACTTCAAACACTGAAGCTACCAAAGGACTTGGACCTTCTACTGCAGCTTTCCGGTAAAACCACAGGAGGGACACCAAAGTCAGACGTTTCAAATCCTACAAACAGTGGGTTTGTCCAACAGTTTTTTGTTTTTTATGTACCTTTATGGCAGATTTTAAAATTCTGTTGTTTTTTTTTTTGGTCTAGTTTGAAATGTTGTGATGGACCAATAAACGATGCCACGCTGTTTTTAATGAGAACTTCATAAGGAAAAACACAAGAGAAGGATTCATGTGGCTCTGAAAGAGTTAACCACGTGGGAAAAGCCTTATTTCTCAGCAGTGACTTGTACCAGAGGTGGGAGGTGCAGACAAATGGTGTTTTGGTGCTGATAGAGGTGTGAGATCAAACATCACCTGTATGTGTTTTATCACAATGACCTTCTCCCAAAAAAACAGTACAACTTTCCAGAGGGGGTGAAACGACTGCATCCATCAAGACTTTAAATCACCTCTCAGGACTAAGAGTTAGAACTTCTATCCATTAGGCCATGAATGTGAAGCAGGAGGTCAAAGGTCAACATCTCTGCCTCGTGGCTGCGCTGACTCACAGTGGAGGTTTTCTCCTCCTTCAGCAGTGACTCCTGAACCAAATCCAAAATAACATGAGGAGACAGTTGCATAAGAAGGCGCCTGCGAGGATCTCCACCACCAATCCTCCAATCAGGACCTGAGAAGTCTCCCTCCATCTGTTAGTGACGCTTCGGTTCACAGCAGCCGGCCAGGCAGCGAGACCTCCGTCTGAAAAACCTCCCATAAAAAACAACAAAACAAACAACAAGCTGCGGAGAATGGAGGAGGAAGAGGAGGAGGAGGAGCAGGAGGAGGAGGAGCGACTGGTGCTGCTGTCTGGATGAGACAACAAAAAGATTTGTCTTTATCAATAACAGAGCTATTAAAAAAAAAAAAAAAATTCTCTCATTTATGAATAATAAAGATCAGGACTGGGCTCGCACGGCTCGGTGGAGCAGCGGCTGCATTGTTGGGTTCAAGTCCCGAGCCCGCAGCCTCTCTGTGCGGAGCTTGCATGTTCTCCCTGTTCCTACGTCGGTTCCCTTCAGGTTCTCCGGCCGATACAGTACCGGGCTTTAGTCTTAGACCACCATTAGATCTGTCGTTTTATCAATGCTATAACAACCATATACAATTAATTTTCTCTCTTTATTAGAATACGACCAGAAAATACAGGGAATGTGTAGCAGGATTTAAAACAGACACATGTTGTATGTCAAAGAGAAATCAGCAAACAAACCTCAGGAATGGATTAATCATTACTCTTTATTACTCCAGTCTTTGTGAGCTTTAGCGTGTCTTAGCTTATCTTTTTTCTGTTTTTTTTTAATACTGCATACACAAAGAGACAGAGAAACAATTATATATGATCATTATGGAATTGATAAAACAACAAATCTACGGTTGGCCTAAGACTCCACAGAGGGGAGCTGTTGAGAAAGAGTGCTGAGGTTTTACGAGGTTCTTTTAGAGGCACTTGAAGCCCACGTGAACATGTCTCGTTTTTCTGACCATGAATCCAAATCTAACCTGTTTGATCTAATAATCAATCACCACTTCAGCTCTGATGACCAACATCTTTTCTCTGAGCCTTAACCCATTAAACATGAAGAATAAAAACAAAGCCGACCTGTGTAAATGTTTGTGGTGTCGCGTCGCCCAGGAAGATACGTTAGAGCGATAAGAGACATCGGACACACAAACAGCTTCTGTCAAGTTTTCAACACTGCGCCTGTAGCCGATGATCATTCGCTCTCATCTGTAATCACGCCGCACACAGATGTAATTTCTCACCAGAGCAATATCACTCAGCTCGAGCGTAATTTGGAAAACAATAACATGGCTCTGAATAAAAGATGAAACCACTTCTTCTGTGTGTAGTAAAATGATATGATATCATGAATATCAGCTTCCCGCTTTTATCTCGGTGTTGAATGTAGTCCACTGGTAATGAAAGCAGCCGACCTCTGACCTTTATCACTGCTGAGCTGACGATGATCTGCAGAGGTCACACCGACTCTGGAGCGGTGTGAAATTTCAGAGTATTATCTGAGCTTTTTATTCCCACACGGATCAGATTTCTCATCTCAAGGCAGAATCACAACCTTTGTATTTGCAGCACAGAAACAAGACAAATGGACAAAAATCACCTGAAGGTGAAGAGAATATCTTCACACTGAAGGTCTGAATGTTTCACAGCTGTAAATCCAACAACAACCGGGGAGTTTCTGTGACTCAGTGACCAACACTGATAATCACACGTTCAAGTCATTCAAGTCCAAGTCAAATCTTATGTAAGTGTCAAATCTAAAAACGATGGAGTTTCGTCTCAAGTCATTTGAGAAGAGTTAGAGTCAAAAGTCACGTTAATGGAAAGAAGCGTCTGAGTCAAACCTCTCGTCTTGAGACGAGTCTGAGTGGAGCCTCGAGTCGCTGGAGACAAACCCACATGAAGTTTCCTCTGAATCTGACAAAGGAAAGCAAAATTCCTCATGCATATCCTCGAGTATTTGTACAATACAACAATATCTCAGTGAGCTCTACAGACTAACACACTCATGGAACAGTTTGTAAGCATTACCCCATCATCTGAAAGTTTCCAGTAAAACGGATTATTGAATACTGGATGGATTACAAATTCAGGCCATCAAAATGAGCATAAAGCACAAAAAGCTTTATTAATACTGACAATAAAACAATGAGGGCGATGCCTTCAGACAGCTTAACGAGGTTGTCATTGTCAGCAGCACTAATGAATTGCCGCTACAATGAGCAAATTCCCCTCAATTAAATTCCATTATCCACCCTCTCCTCCATCTCTTTTTCCCCTCGGAGAGAAATTACATTTGTTACCCAACAACAGAGCAATAAGGTAATCGAGACAGATCAGCCAGCTGACGCCTCCAGCTTGCATTCATTTTTACTGAAGGTGGAACGGTTTCACCCTCACATTCATTCAGGATATTAATTTGGAATTAGGCTGCAGATTGAACATGACGCTGCTCAGACTGAGGCGTTTGAGGTCACACTGCCAACTAATGAGACATTCAGGTCCGGTTATTTGTCTGCGATACTGAGGCTGAACAGACGCCACCCGGTTTTTTTTGTTTTTTTTTTAGGTAAGATGAGGTTCAGGTCAGAACGGGGAACTCGCTTCATCACATCCATCCATAGAGAGATGTCTGAACAACTGCTGATCAGAGTCGATACGAATGCACACCGAGCACAGACGAACATTATCTAGTCCCACGTTATTTGTTTCACATCGACTGAGACGTGTCTGAGCCAAGTCTCAAGCCACTGGATGCGAGTCCAAGTCCAAAATATCTCAGTAAAGTCAAGTTTGTGGTGAATTTCAATTAGTTTCAGTCAAGTCCAAATCGTTTAAAACAGGTCTCAGTTCATTTGAGACACTTTTAATGGTTCAAGTCCAAGTCCAGTAAAAAAAAAAAAAAAAAAAACTATGACAAGTCACAAGTAACTTGAATCAGGTGGGCGTCAAATCTTTTTGTATGACTTTGGTATGAGCTCGAGTCAAGTCATTGATAAAAGCCTCCGGTTTTTGAAAAACAAGTCTGAGTCAGGTTTCAAGTCACTGGGTAAAAGTTGCAGGTGGTTTAAAACCAGTGTCAGTCAAGTCTGTAGATACTGAGTCGAGACTCTTTCAAAAACAAGTGAGGTTGAAGTCTCAAGTCACTGGAAAGGTCTTAGTCTGAGTTAAGTCTTAAGTATCTGAACACAAGTTTCATGTCATTAAAAAGACTATTAATCAATTAAATAGTGGCTTAAATCCAGTGAAGTCTCAGGTCATTTGAAGCCACTTCAGTGTCATTTGAAGTTTGGCTCAAGGCTCAATAGATTGGACTCAATTGATCTAACACTTGACACCAATCGAGTCAACGCACACTTCCCCCCTCGACAGGTGGAAATGCGGCACTATTTCATCTCTTTAGGGCAAAACACAACAGCAGCGTCAACACGTGAAGCTTCTACAGGAAGTCGCCAAAAGAGCAGCTCAATCAACGCGACGAGAAACAGACTACCGTCCGTACTTCCAAACGTGTACATTCGAACGTATTTGCCACCCGCAAACAGTGTTTGTCTCGATATTCCTGGTGTCCAGAGGAAGAATCCTGGCAGTTTTTGTTTGGACTTTCTTCCCTATTGTCCCCCACGTGGCGTTGGTTCTCTCACATGAACCATCTGCTGCTGTGTCTTGTGAGGAGCTAACACGGACTGGTGTGAAATTAGCAGGTAACACTTTCACAGAGAGTGAAAACCAGCCTCAGCGTTCACACGCCCTCAGACTCTGCAAAGATCTGCTGCCTGGAAACTAAGTGAAACATTTCTGGAGACCTTTGAAGCTTTGCAGCTCCCAGTCGATGTCCTATTTTTAAATGGTTCCTCTGATTGACTACAGTTCATCATAAAGAACAGACATGATTTAATGTAAATTCCAGTTCATGTGCAAACTGAAGGAAATGAAACTCGCAAAAAAACTATTTTCACATTGATTTACTGCAGCTGAAACCAACCTTGGACAAATATTTCCATTTATTGTTTTGTCTCCATTTCCTGCAAAAAAAAAATAAATAAATGAAATAAATAAAAAATCTGCAGTGCACAAACTCAAACCACAAATCAATAAATTATTATTTTTATCTGTTTAATTCAACCACTTATTATTCATCGATTAATTATCTCATTAAAATGGAATTAAAACACGTCACTTTAATCATGAATTGGACAAATGATCAAATTTGAGGGTGAAAACAAAGGGAATGTCAATTTAGTTCTCACTTTCCTCAGAACGCTGTGGAAAGGGGCCGGCCCCTGTGGTTCAGGGGTCACGGACCCTGACCACAGATGTTCCCGGTCCAGACGTTTGTTGAATCCAGCCGTTGTGAAAGACCAACTGGAAAAGATAAACTTTTTATCCTGTATCTTGGTGAATGCTAAATCTTAGCATTCCTGGCGATAATGTGGCGACCCTCTGGGGAGACCTGACCCTCAGGTTGGGAACCGCAACTCCAACACCAACTCTGCTGCTCTCTCCTCGTCAAACGATCCCAGCTAGAGAACTGACACTTGACTTCTTTTCTCCACCTCCGTGGACTGAGGCTGTCGTGTTGCTAGAATCTCAGCTCCCCTCGTCCTCCTCCTCTTCCTCCTCCTCCTGACAGTTTATATGGGACGAAGCAGGACAGTTCCCTGTGTTTTCATTCCTCCCTGTTATTTTCTCGCCTCTTTTATTTTTTATACAGTTTTTTTGGCCGAGCCTGCAGGGAGCTCATAAACAGAGCCTCGGTGGTTCTGGCTCTCCCACGCAGAGATGGAAATATAATGCAGCAGCGTGAGCCACTGTCGCAGCACAGTGTCCTCCTGAAGACCGGGCTGGGCGATACTGTGTGAAATGGATGCGCAAATATTATGCAAATGCACGGAAAGCATATCACAGGCTCAGATGCAGGATCTCACCTCTGACATCCTCGATGAATCCTCTGAAGAGGCAGGAGAGTGTTTTATTAACGGCACAACTCATCAGAATCAAGACAGGACAGATACCGAGGATGAATCTATTCTCAGACTCTCAGCAGCAGCGGAGTTACACACGTCAGGTTTATCCTCTGGGGATTTGAGAGGAGGGAAACCTGGACAGCGGTAGATCTACAGCAGTGTTTCCAAAACTTTTTTCAGATCAGAAACTTAGCTGGTGAGTTTTAGTTCGATGCTAACTCTTAAACATCCCAAGGACACTACTTCAGTTGTGAAAACTATCATGGGAAATAAATGGGATTGGTCAATGACAAAACAGGAAATGCGACATTACAAAGGCAAAGCAACAAAGGCATCTGTCAGAACCACTCAATATCTATTTGCTATGTGTTGAAGAGGCTTGTGCCACAAATGACAACACAACGAGAGGTCATACTTATCCCTCATGCAACTGAACACTGTCCAGACGTCATCGAACGCACCACGAGTCTCAGTCACGGTGACGACATTATAGTAAAACTTATCACTTCCTGTTGTGTCGGAGGTTTCAGTTGATTCTCTTTAATTGACCTGGTCTTGTCCGTTGTGTTTGATAGTTAACAGGATGATAACTGGAGACATTCAGCTCAATCCCAGAGCAGGCTAACTGCTAGCTAACTGCTAGCTAACTGCTAGGCTAACACTCCTCTCTAATGTCAGCTGATCATTTCTGACGTATATTTTAAAACCAACTGGCTGCAATTAAGTGTTTGAATTTACATAGAAGTTCATGTAATATCGAAAACACGTAGCTCGACACGACTCGTTCGCTCAGTGTGAGAAAAACAACATTAAAGGGAAGGATGGCTCAATAAACTGCAGGAATATGACACAGGAGAGCGTTGTTCGATTCCCATGAGACAGTAGCAGTTGATTTCTATTGTGTGTGTGTGTGTGTATATATATATATACATATATATATATATATATATATATACATATATATATGTATATACATATATATATGTATATTCCATGACTGATCGTTGTTATTATTGTCACCATAACAAAGATTGTTTCATGGTCTTTATTGTAAAAGCCGCAGTGAGACGCAGACTAGAAAGACTCAAACCTGGGCCCCGAGGTAGAACCAAGCCTTAATGACAAATCCTCAACCAGCTGAGCCACCGGGGCGGCCCGAAGATCAAATATTCAGGGAGTACTTTAAAACTACTACTACGAAAAGATGGTGGTGGCTAAAGGTAACCAAGCCATGACTGTTGCTACATAACCATTGCAGCAAAGGTAGGTACACAACTCTCCGCACAGTCCAAGTGTTTATTACTGGAACCACAACCTGCCCCACGTCAGGGCATTGTTTCAGGAGACACTTCTGTGGGTCGTATCAGACGGTTGAAAAGACGACATGTGCGATTGTTCAGGCACATCAGTCATGAAACCACCTTAAAAACTGAGGATCTGACACTTCCTCCACCTCCACAATCATTTAAAAAAAAAAAAAAAAAAAAACTCTTGGTCTGAAATAAGTTTAAATAATTCACTGAGTGACTTGTCTGCATTGTGTCACCTTAACTGAGAACATGTTACCAACTAAGAACCAGCTGCAGTCAGTCCCTGTCGTCCATCAGAGTCCAGACTGCAGCTGAAGGTTTTGACAGCGGTGGCGAGGAAACCTCCGCATCAGCACAATCTGGTTATCCCCCGCCCCTCCTCCCTCCCCCCCCGAAGGCATCTCCAGCTAATTTTAGATAAGTGATGTTGTGGGGCCTTTCTGTCCTCATTAAGCTGGCCGGGCTCTAACACGCACACACACACGAATCATACAGCTCATCACTAATTTAGGGCAGTGGAATTTGTTTGCTGCTGTGCACAGCAACACGCTGCCTCCAGACACAGTTTGTCTGCACAGCTCTGCACACGTCGAAGAAGACGAGGCAACAGCTGCGATCAACTTTTGATGTCAGCGCACCGCGAGAGACGTCTCAACACGTTATCTGTGCCGCTTCCAGGATGAAGCCAATGAAGAACTGAAGAACGAGGATGTTTCCTCCGCCGCTAAGTGACAGGTTTTTTTGTTTTTTTTCCCCCCAAGTTTGTCTTGTTAAGAATTTAAAGCTGCCAGTCAGGTCTGCCTCAAGTCGAAGTAAAACACTGATCATAACATATTCACTTTATTACAGACTGGTTGTAATATATATTCTGTTTTAAAACAGCAGCAGAGTGATGAGTGAGACTGTGGGAACGGAAAAGGTAAAACTGGAGAAAGTTCAGTTTGCATCAGCAAATTAAAACAAGGTCAGACCAGAAAACGGGGAAATATGATCAAATATAAAGGCAGCTACTCTGAGAAATAATGGTCTGTCTACTGTATTATTTTCTTTAATTCAGAAACTGTAACCTCAGTCCTACTGATATGAACGGGAGGTTTTCGTGGGTCTGCCACCAGAGACCTAACCCAGGACCAAAGTCGGGGCCCAAACAGGATCCTCTGAGCCTGAAACATGAGGCCAAACGTGATCTCAGTGACTTTTGACCGTGGCATGACCGTTGGTCTGAGACGGGCTCGTTCACAAACCTTTCTACCTTCAGGCCGTGGTAACAACCTCTGCAGGCTGAAAACCACCTGGGCACATCCTGACTCCTCATGCTCAACTCCTCTCTGTCACATCTTCAAAATAAGGAACAAACACTTTAAGCTCGCTGTGTCTATCAGGGTTAAAACAAGCGGCAACGTCCGAGGCTGAAAACTGAAACTGAACGGCGCCGCCCACTCCGAGCGTCAAACGTCACATCTCGTCCATCTTTGTTTAGAGACTGTGGTCAGGCTGTGGTGGAAAAGCACAAATCACTTCACCGTTTCAAGTCGTTTCCTTCAGTTGAGGGTCGCTCATTTCACCCTTTTCCTCGGCTAAAGGGTCGTATCGTTGTTCAAATGCCCTTCAATACAAAATTAGAATAAGTGAAAGTGGAACTGTTCACACTGCTGCGATGCTCAGCTCGGTCATATGTTCACACTCAGTCGTGTGCTTGTTCACGCCGTCACGTTCTGGATGCAGGAACTTCCAAAGGTTGACAGCTCAGCAGCCACTTATTTGTGACAGTTATCACATAGTAATTGGTTCTGTGCCTTTTTATAAGCTTAACTGTAAATCATGACTGAGCTGTGAGGAGCTCTACAGCTACAAGCTGCTGATCCATTATAATCAGCTCAGTCTGAAGGTTTGATGAACTTAATGGGTCTAATTACGTTCAAACTTTGGAACCATAGAAAATCACTGAAGAAGAGATTCATCGAAACAAAAAACAGGAGTGTACTAACCTGCAGCTCCTGTGGAGTCAGTTCAGGTGAACCTCAGCTGCAGAATGTGACTGTTTAACTGTAATGATCCTCAGCTCAGTGGCTTCACACTGAACAGAGAAGCAAAGAGAAGAGAAAAACCAAATCCCACTGAAGTGTCATTCCCCGTCTCTCCCTCTCCCTCTCTCAAAGAGAGATGAAAAAGCCGGGAACTTTTTCGTGACACTTCAAGATGAGTGACGGGGAAATGAACGATAGGAAACGATCTCATGTTCAAGTTGCAGCTCGACTGTTGCAAATGTGGCGACAAATGCCTGAGCAACGATGAGGAGGATGATTTCTGCCTGTTTGTCATCACACAAAACTCCTGACAGGTTTAAGGATTAGATTGTAAATAAAGATGGACGGCGGTTTCAGAGTGTCACCATCTGACTCCTCCTAACGCCAAATCCAAAAATGAGCAAAGAGGTGGGGCCTGTGTGGAGCCGAGACTTCTGCATATGATGGTCTAGTAACCGATGGCATAATTACAATTAGCATCATTAGCGCAATTCAGCGTCCTCTTCTTCTCCCAAAGCCAAATCATTTCATGGCTAATCAGCTAGTTGACAAGCTAAGCTAAGCTAACAAGCCAGGTGTGGTCAGCGTGGACACTAATGCACGAGTCTGTGGAGACTGACTCGCTTTCAGAGCCAACATCCAGTGGCTTTTCAAAGAACTGCAGTTTCATTTCTGTGTTGGCATCATTTTCAGCCCATGGGGTTTAAAGACATAGAAATACTTTGCTTTGAATAATAACTTATGTCCAATATGATTTTTATGATTGACACAATCTCTTTTACCAGCGAAAAGCAGAGGATCTGTAATTAGGCAAATATTTTTCATTTTAGATGTTTAACTGCTCCTATCTCTATACAGTGTGCACATCGTATAAGTTGCATACTGGATCACAATTGGTTTCCCAACTAATTGTGATGTCCCATCATGCTTTGTGCGTCCACGTGTTAAACTCAGGTTTCAGGTGAACGGAGAAACTTTCCCCCTCCAGCGGACGAATGTGAAAAATGTTTCCTAGTATAAAACCCTTCACATATGTGGAGGGGACTTAATGAAACATCTCACATTGTCTTCCAACGTAAAAGAAAACCTATTCACCTGATGACATTTTCTAAATCCTCTGCTTCTTACAACAGATATCTTTTCACGCCGCTGTGGTGGACCTGCATCTTCTCTGCTGAACATGAGATTTATCGAGGCTGATAAAACAGCCCGTGGCCCACTAACACTAACCTGATGAAACACTTCAACATCTCCATCTGTCATCTGTAGATCACATCTGTATGTTTGTTCTGGATTGAAGCTGCTGTTTGCCAGAGGAGAAATAAGGGAAGTTGTCATGAAGATGAAGATGTGGTGCGATTGGAAAGGGGGGAAAATATCCCTGAGGTATGTTAATTACAAATCCCAGAGAGTGAGGAGCCTGAGTTATTTGTAAGTTTCCTCTGCTGCCGAACGTAGTTTCTTGCCAGGAGCTGGTAATGGTGACCGGCTTGACAAGAGATGCCACCACAGCCACAGTTGTCTTTATAATACAAGAGGCTACAATACAACAGCATCTACATCTACCGTGAGCCCCAAAGTGACAAGGCGGGGCAGGGCTAGCCGGCTAGCATGCTAACTTCTGTCGAAGAAAAAAAAAAGGATAAGAGGATGGCGCTGTTTTCCACCTCTGGAAACAGCGCTCGGCGAGTGAAGAAATTCAGTTTGAAGCTGAGCTCGCAATGTTTCATTTTTCAACATCTGCTAATGCTAACATTAGCTTTGTAGCAATAGAAAAACTTAGAGACGGCTCCTGAAGCTGAAGCAACAGCCTCAGAGACGTAAATAGAAAACTTAAATTGCTGCCACACTGCCGAAGATCGCACAAAATACACGTTTCACTGCATTTCACAACATCCAACAATCACACTTGCTCTTCCAAAGTTTATCTAGCAGGTTCTCTCCACCTTCAGAACTTAAAAACCCAAACTTTTTGTGATTGTACTGTTTTGATCGACTCTCAGGTGCAACACAGATGTTTTGTTTGACCATTTTACAGCTGCTGATAAGGCCTTTAACCTCACTTGCTTCAACAAGAGTAGAAAGATAATTGGCTCAGAGACTGAAACACTGATAACTTCATTCATGGCAACGGCTACAAACCAGATACTGACCAAAAGCCTCAATTCACACAATTCAGCAATTCAAGCTACAAAGAACTTCAAGGGATCGCAAACAGCAGAAAGGTCTCCCGACACTGTTCTCTTACCTTGAACAGTCGCAGGATGTTGGCCACCATGATGGACACGGAGCTGGCAGACGCCCCGATGACGCCCACCACCTTATCCGGCTTTGCAAAGATGGGCGGGTCGCCGTTAGCGCAGCGCACGTCAGATCCATCCCTCTCGATGAGCGCCTGGACGAAGGTGAGTGACTGTTCCAGAGCGTACGTGTCACGTGAACACGTGTCCAGAATTCGTGCCCCGAGCGTCACATTGGGCAACAGCTCTGGGTCCTTGTTGATGAGGTCGATGGCAAACAGCATGGCCTCTAGCCGGTGGATGCCCTTTTCTTTCTTCAGCTCGCCACAGGGCGCTCCCCTCTCGCCGCGAGCGTGCACAGGGAACAACCCGCCCAGAATGATGTCACCATCCAACCGAATAGAGTGGGCATACTCCTGCTGGAGCTGCTGGGAGTCCACCAACACACTGGCTTTCTGGGAGGTGGAGCCTGGCAGCCAGCAGCTCTTAAGCATCAGCAGAGAGATGAAGCAGTGTCCAAAAAAGAACGGGGGCCTCGAACCTTTCGCCATGTTGTGGCGAGTCTCGTGGCAAGAGAAAGGAGCAGTGATACGATGGCACGGTCAACAGGCAGGTGGCTGGCGCAGCGGTGCAGGCTGTGTGGCGAGGACAGGAGGAGCCAGATCATGGAGTCCCCCGTTACCCAGGGCAGGTTCGACCACGGTGGGTGCTCCCACCTATAAACACTGACCCCAAGGTTTTCCTGTGGTGCAGGTTCCTGTGTCGGACATACCTGTCTGAGGCGGCAGAGGAAGCAAAGCTTTAAGGTCTCAGCAGCTCCAGTTTCACATTCTTCCACAAACCTGTTGGAGATTCAGACAGAAGAGGAAACAATCAATACATGATCCATAATCAAACATCTTGACCAGAGATCCTTCAAGTAGTAACTTTAAGCTCAGGTGCAGCGCTGGGTCTCTGCCTCTTCACGGCCTATTAACACATAAATGTGTTGACACTGGAGAACTTAGCCTGATAGATGACAGAAAAGATTCCCAGAGAGGTCAGAACAACCTCTCTCAAAGTCTTTTATTTTAAAGTTAATTTCAGTTCGGTAAACACTGCTAGTGCATCTGTTTTACTTCTTGAGTTTTCTTCCTACTGGTGCACTATTAAAAGGTTCTCATCCAATTTGATTCATGTTCTTTGGTCCTGTGAGAAATTTAGCAACATCAAACCCAAACAATTGCCTCATTCGTTCAGTCTGGGTACAAGGCAAGAGAAGAGTGCACTGTTCACACTGCAATGCCAGGTCAATGTGGAGTGAAGGTCTCTTATAGAGGACATATGAGATATTAAACCCAAGAGAACAGATCCTTCACTTGATCTTAGCCTAAAGGCCGAGAAACCACAAGTCCTGTTTGATGCCCGTGGCAACAATTCTTGTCATGGTGCAAAATTTCTTAAATTGGGTATGAAAATAGCTGCTGAGGCGCAACCTCAGACCAGCGCAAGCGCAGCCCTCAAGTGCAGGCGACAACCCTTTCGTCCCGGTCACCACCTTCAAGGTAAATCATTTGGCTCCAGGGCCACATCCAATCCTCTACCCCTCCCCGGTGAGCCGAGGCTCAGTTCAATCCGGTTTTGGAGAAGATCAGGTCTGGTTTTTAGGTGTAGGCTACCAAACATCCGAGCTATTCAGACACATGCAGAGAAAATGGAGGACACATTAAACAAGGTTTGCAGCCTGATCACTGTAGAGAAACATTCCCTCTTTGTCCTCTTTGTCCTGTCAATCAAAAGCAGACGTTTCATCTTAGCCAGTCTTTCAGTTTTAAGAGCGAATCAAAGGATTAGTTCACTATGGGAAGATATAGGGTTTCTTTCCAAGAGATGGACAACCATGTGTAATACGGAGCTGAATTATCTTAGCTTAGCATAAAGACACGAAGGCAGGGAAAACAGGTATTGTGCTTTAAACATACACTTCCCTGAAGCTCACTGATTAACACATCTCATTAGTCTAATCAGTTTAAAACTGAAACATAAAGCAGCACAGTTTGTGATGGATCTATGAGTCTTTCACCTGTTGCTCCTGTTTCCTGGCTTCATGTTTGGGCCCTCCATCAACTACAAGGTGTGCAAAGATTCAAGATGGCCTCTCATACTCAAGGAAGCAGGAAGTGGAACAGACCAACTGTCTTCCGTCAAGAGGGGTGTCCAGAGGCTTCACAGCCAAAAGATCCATGACTCAAAACCTCATTTAACGCACTGTTCAGGGCCGACACCTGCTGGTTAGATTCACTGGGAGCAGCCAAATCGTAAACAATCACATATAGAACTGATTTGTTGCAGCACTTTTTGCTTGTGATGAATCCAATAGGGTTAAAAATAAAACATTTCATTTATTACTGGAACCTGTTTGAAAAACAGTAATAAAAACATTTCTTTTAAAAAGGCAATAAACAGAATAAAATGATACAGGCTGATTTTTCATGGGTCTGTGATTCTGCTTAAACTGAAGCCCCATCAATCGTAAGTCACTTGATTCCTTTAAAGCCTATAATTCAAAGCTTCAGCAGAAATTATCATCCGTAATTAACATCTGCTTTGGTGCATGTGTCATATGTATCTGTACAACTTTGAATACTTGTTATATATTATGTCCTCCGACTGTTTGTCGTAGGGAGACGGGAGGAAATATTTTCTGGTTTGGCTGTTTTTTTGTCTTTTTTTGTGATAGACGTGTGAAATAAACGTCCAATAAACCTGCGTGTTATTTATTAAATCTGTAATGCTGTTTTTTCAGAAGTGCTGCACTTACTCCACATATTATTGTGCAAGAAAATCACATTATAAACTGTCCAAAAAAGCCTCAATATAAAACATTCAGGTATTGCTGTGGTTCAGTGTCCACTCATGAGTTTCCTTGTACTTATACCACATCTTTCAAGTGCACATCCCCATATCTCAAGCCACACCGGGGCTCAGCCAGGCTGTGAATCTCAGCCTTTGATCCACACTAAACTGTGACACCATCTATCAGATAGGTTGCCATGAAATTCGTGGTCCCCAGAGGATGTACTGTAATGACTTTGGTGGTTTCCTCTTGCACCACCACCAGATCATAGTCTTCCCTTGTCAAGAGAAATATCATTCATGGTTCAATCATGGTTCCCAGAGGATGAATCCTAGTGACTTTCTTGATCCTCTGGCTTCTCCTCTAGCGTCACCGTGAGGTTGAGAGTTTGGGCTTTTCAGAGAAATTTCCAAGCAGTTGTTGGAAACACCGACATGAACCGTGGAGAACAGATTCATGTTCACCCCAGGATGAATTTTAATAACTTTATAACTATTGTTGCTCGTCATCATCTTATGAATTCTACTCCGAACTGTCGTAAATATTCATTTCCTTTATTATCACGAGATTCTGAAGCAGAGGAAACTCTTTGTCTGGCAACGAAGGACAAATCTGTGTTTGGAGGATCTCATGCCGCGTTCAGGTGTCCACACACTTTTGGCCATGCAGTGTGTTTGAACAGGGCTCAGAAGATGCTGGTGAAACAGTGTGTTTCTTACTGTCTGATGATTCTACTGTAAATGTCAGAGTTTCTGGATGATGATGATCCGTCGGCACAAAGTAAATACGGTCCCTCGGCTCTTATTGGTGCTGCAGGAGAGAGGATTACTCTCCTCTCTCTTCTCTCAGTTTATCTTTCTCCATCACCTCTGTCTCTCTCCTGCTTTGTCTCTATGTACCCCCCCCTCCTCCCTCCCCTCCCCCATTCCTTTCTTCTTCTCTTTTTCGCCTTTATTTTACTTTTTTTCCTCCATATGTCCCCTTATATCTTTAATATCGCTTCGCACACGCACACACCCTCAGGCAACATAAAATATGCACATTTTGCAAGAGTGAACCATATCTAAACTCTCACGCACATCCATGAAGGCGCGTGCACGTGGACTCCGGTTTCACCTACACACACACGCTCACACTCATCGCGCGCACACACATCTCTGCATCAAACGCACCCACGGAGCCAACCTGGAGGCGCGCACACACCAATTACAATAACAGATGCGCGTGCGCGTTTGACACAGCTTCACACACAAACATGTGAATGCTACTTACTCGTGTTTCGGGCGCGCACACGAACTCACACACACACACACACACACATATGTCGACACTCATAAGTGCGCGCGCCGCAGTGACGTTTACTGTAGTTTCTTAAACACACTCCTTGCAAACACGACGTGCACGCGCGTGCACGCCGATCAGCACGACTCAAACTGCATTCCAGCAGAATCAGCTTTAAACCACAGAAATCCTGAATCTGATCTGAAACCAGCTGAGACCCACCCAGCAGCCCGAGGGGAGTTAGTGACTGACTGACTGACTGACTGACTGATTCATTTAATGACTGGTTGATTGATTTCACTGGTGGATTTACAGCATGAAAATGCTGTAACATGGACCCATCCCGAGAAAAAACAGAGCTCATTATTGTTTAAATGATCAATAAACTGATTGAATTGAAAATCAATTGATTTACGTTTATTATCTGTTAAATCTTTCCAATTGAAAACAGCGTGATGCGTTCAGGTGCCTTTCTCACCGCAGCAGGAGCAGGTGTTTCCTCTCTCGGTGTCACAGGTCAGACAGATGTTTTCTATCTCCAGCTGTTTGTCACATCACATCAGTATTTTCTTTAAATTCCTCCGTGGAAACTTGATCCGGCTCCGCCTCAGCATCCACACAACAAAAGAAGAGGAAGAGAGAAATAACAGATCCAGACCCACTTTTCTCTGCGCCCGCAGCTGGAGAGCGGAGCTGCTCCCGGTCCTGACAGAGAAGTGGGAAATTCCTCTGAACAGCAGGTTTCTGACGCTCCGGATCACCTGCAGCTGCGGGTTCGACTCCCGGTCCAGCGCGGGGATGAGGCTCCGCAGCCCGGGGTCACTCTCCTCCCTCAGATCACTGCTCAACACGAGAAAGACATGTTCACATCAGAGTCGGTTGGATCCACAGACCCAAGTCTCGGACGCGCGGCTTTTTTTTCGCTTGTCGCAGCTCTCCGAAGTGCGCGGTGCGGCGCGGTGCGGCGCGGTGCGGCGCGGCGCGGCGCTGCTGCCCTGCGTCACAGGAAACACGGGAGGCTCTCAGGCTCATCACCACCAGCCAAGTCTCTGAGGGTCTCTGCAAGTTCCCCAGTCACAGACCTGGTCTCAGGTCTGACTGCAGATACATGGTCCTGGTCCGGGACGGTCCGGGACGGTCCGGGCTGCAGACATCAGACCAAAGAGGAAGAACGTGCGCGTGTGCTCGTGCAGAAACAGATGAAGTTAATGATCTTCACCATGGAGCCTGACAGAGAGAGGAGCTGCTGGGGTTAAAGCAGCTGAGGTGGAGGCAGGACGCCCCCCAGCGGACACACACAGCAACAAACACACTGAACTATTATTACATCATTTTTAGATGATGTGTATTGATGCTTCTCTAAGTAGCTCAACAGGTGGAGCTGGTTTCAACAACTTTACAGTCAGGAAGTTAAGTCCAGTGGTCCCCAACCTGTGGGTCAGAGCCCTCCAGAGGGTCACAGGATGAATCTGAAGTCCATGAGATATTGATGGGAGAGGAAGTCATGCAATAAAAAAGTTCATCCGTGCCAGAAGCAAAATCTTTTTAAAGAGTCAAGAGCCAAAATTACTGGAAAACAGTATTATTAGTAAACAAATGTATTTATTAAAACGAGAATCAGCTCATGGTTGTTGCCTCCAACAATCAGACGAGTTACAGGAAATGATCTGTCCTTCCTGAGTGACAGCCACGTGTCGCCCATCGGTTTGTGAGCTGATGTTCTGAAGCCTCCAGTTTGTAATTTGGCCGTCGCCATCTTGTTTCTCTTTAAACCAGAATGTTGAGTTCCAACTGTAAACAACAGGTGAAGGCACATGATGCAAACCACCTGCTATAGATGGGACAAATACCAGAAAGCTGATCTGATTTGGAAACAATTAAACCAGATTCACATCTATTTTTGTTCCAGCAATTATAATAAACAATTCTAATCTTGCAAAATTGAATTCACTAACATTTTACTTTGCTTGGAGGTGAAATAGAGCTGCCGTTCCAATATTTTTTATTTTTAATCTCAAAATGTTTGAGATTAAAAGATATCACCTGTTGACGCATTTGTTGAATGTGCAGAAATTCTCATTTTCAGTAAACTTTAAATTTCAAAAACCGTTGAAGTGAACGGACTCAGAAAAGACCATCTGTTCTGGACAGATCATGAACAACAACAATTGTTACTTAAAGCATCAAAAGTAAAGCCACCTCAGAAAAATGTCTGTATTTCCACACAAACCTGGACTAAACTCTCTCTGTATCTTGATGCCTTATTACTGACACCACTGGTTTCATGCAGCCATCGTCATACTGAAGCCTGATTAGTAAATTAGAAGTTTTACTGTGGTAACACTGTCTTCATTTCTTTGGCTTCAGCTCAAGGTTCAAGATGAAGCGTATGTTTATACTCTAACAGGACATTATTCATTTTCCAGACTAGACTGATATTTAAGGATGTTTTCAAATCAACTCTTTGCATTAGTTTCAAAAACTATGGAACAACTGGTCATTCAGAGAAATCCTGTCTGCATCTCTGCACAGAGACAGATGAACAGTTCACTCTCTACCACAGTTTCCCTTAAATGACATCATTATTCCCTTAAACAGACACAGAAGAGTTTTCAGGTTTGTCGTCTGGGTGTTAAACTCGAAACAAAGCTGTGACAGAGTGTGTGTGAATCTGAATTTATTGAGCCTCTGTCTCCTCCCACAGAAACATCACAGTGTTCAGACACAAGGTGGCGCCATAGAGCCACAGAAACTCATTCAGTCCGATGAGGTCAACAGCCACATCAGTCTGTTGACCTGCCCCTTAACCCAATGAATCAATTACATTATCATTTTATATTACATTTAAATGGTAGAAACATTTGTCCGAAAGAACCTACAGTACATACTCAAAGAGACAGCTGTCATCAAAAACTACACCCTCATAAAGCAAACAGTGTAAAGTGTTTCCTTGTTCCTTGTTAGTCCAGAGTCCAGATGTGAACAGGTGGTTTTCACCCTGCAAAGGTAGATGTGCAGTAACTCTGCTGACTACAGTGGAAATAGAATGACCACCAGGGGGCGACTCCACTGAGGCTGAGAGACCTGGAGTAGGTTGTGATCAGTGCTTTAAGGTAAGAAGATCAGCTCCTAATAAAGTGCTAGCTGAGTTTATTTTCAAGCACAGTTATTCATCTTTTGTGCTGATGATTGAATGAATCACACGAGAAGTCCATCCCCGACTTCGCACCTCGATTGGTTGCCACCTTGATTACAGGTGGGACAAAGTGGTTGCACCAGGGTTTCTACCACCGTACAGATTCTCCCTCAAAAAGACCAGTATCTTCTTCCAGGCGTCCTCCTGAGCGCGAGAATGTGCCACCGTCTCTCCGCCCCACAGAGCTATCACTGCAGATAGAAGGAAACAGCATCAGTTGTTTCAGGTCTGATTTTGGCACCGTGACCCTGAATCACTCAGACGGTTTGTGTCAGCGTCTGCAGGTTCCCAGTCTAAAGATGAAACCTACCCTTCTGACGTAAGTTGACTGTTCTGAAGGCGCTGGCTCGGGCGTGCGGCGTGTACGGCGGTTCAATCAGATGGCCGGTGTTTGGGTATGACAGGACAGTCAACAAGTGGCTGTTTCCTGCTCGCTCCATCATCTCCTTCATCTAAATGACAGGAAGTTAGTGTTTTCTTAACGTGATTTTGAAAAAGTTCATGAAATATGTATATATTTTTAGATATTGTACTTAATTAATTCGTATCATTTCTTTTTAGATGTAAGTGATCATCACTGGTGTTAGATGTCGCACTCAATCAGCAAAGTCAGCTAATGTTGCTACTGTAGATATTCAGGCTTGGACTGATCCACCGGGACCAGCCAGCACGAGTGACACTGACAGAGCAGATAAAAACCGTTTATTTAATTTTTCAATGTCTTATTGAATCACTTAGTTTTGGCCCTTTTGAACCATTCATCCGATTCCTGCCACTACACTTTCTAACCTAACTTCACTCCTCTGGACTTAAATGCTTCATTCACACAGGAGGTCGACACGTCAGTGAACTCACGTCCATCGCAGACTCGTGGGCGGGCCAGTTCTGGTCGTCCTCACCTACAACCAGCAACAGAGGACACTGGAGTCGTCCCACCTGCCCGGAGACAAACAGCAGCAACGACTCAGATTTCTTCACCTGTTCATTCCAACAACTGACAGTTTTGATTGAAGTCAACTGAACTCATGTCTGCTTTTGTTGGGTTATATTTGGGACTAAAAACACAGCTATGAAACTCAAAAGTGATCTGTACAAGAATAAGACAGACTCACGTCCACTTTGAGTGAGGGGTCAGTGGGGATGGGCAGCAGCAGCCCTCGCCAGATCATCTGGTTTTCCTCGTTACACTGAGACTTTGCGGCGTTTCTGATTGGACCCAAAAAAAAAAAAAAAAAATCCTTCATCTTCCCCAATTCTGACTAAACCCAGACTTGATCGACTCAAATTCACGTCTTACCATTTGTGGAGCTAAAAATACAAAGTTTCCATTGAGGTGTATTCAAATCTAAAAGATTCATCGTCCGAGGTGCAAAGACATTCAACAACAATCGGACCAGCATTGGTCAAGTTTTTGAACCAAACTCTTCAACTTACTTGTTATAGAAAGCCAGTATTTGCTCCACAGATCCATCAGTTGGCTGCACATGACTCCCACTAATACACACTGCACAACTGAGCTGGGAGACGCACATACACAAAAATACAGTTAAAATAGCAACTACTACAACTTCTACTTCTTTTTTTTTTCTTTGATGCAATATTGTGTTATAGTGTTTTAAGATGCAAACAGAAAGTCTACAGGCTGGTCATAATTAGGAAGTGTGAAGATTGTGTAGATTGAAAGATTGTGATTGGATTTTTTGGAAGGATTACCCATCCTCATTTATAGCCACACTAATGCCCAAATCTCCAGGCTTTTTGGTTTTAGTCCTAAACCATTACTGGTAATATGAGAAAAGACATGTGAGTCAAAAATGGAGGAATTTATTAAATTAGCTGGGTGGTACCATCATATATGACTTAAGTCCACTCTCTTGGTGTATAAACTTCACTTAACCATTGCAATTTCTTGTTTGGTTAAAAACTGAGCTAGCTAGCTTGTTAACTGGTGACTAACTAGTGGCAAGCTTGATAACTACAGTCAGAAAGTGAGGAAACGAACACATTGGCAATGTGGAACCATCATATTGTATTTAACTCTTCTCAGAAACAAGGGGAAATCTATCTAGATTGGCTGTGTCCAAAGGTCTACCCCTAAAGTTCACTGATTAACATGTACTGTACTGTTTACTTTGTCAAAACCAATAATTCACCATTTTACAGAGCCAAACTAGTTCTTTGGCTCAACTGAAGGATCTGAGCCAACATCTGGGACATAACAACACCCACAGCCACGCGATTTGTTTCCCTCTGTTTCCCTTTTTGAATTTGAAAAGAAAGCAAGGTTTCCCTTTTATTAATGTCAAGACAATATACTTGTCTTACCTTTACAACTTTGGAGTAGGCAGCCATTTTGAGGGTGATGCTGGTGCCAAAGGAAAGTCCCAACATGGCGATCCTGCTGCCGAGGACCTGAGGATGCTGCTGCAGGACTGTATAGGCCGTCTGCAGCAGGAAAACATTGAGATTATTGACATTAATCAGTTCATTAATACGTATAATTCATTTTTAGATGTAAGCATTCAACACCGGTATTAGATGTCGCAGTAGACCATCAGCATCTCAGACCAAACAAGAACCCCAGTCAGAAAGGTGTTATAAAGCCCCGTGAAAGCAAAGTCACTAATGTAATGATATGAAAACATATAAACACAGACTTCTGATGGATGGACAGAAACAAATCTGAAACCTTTTGGCCACACGTCTCCATTAACCACATCCGACCATGACTTGGCAGCTGGTTTATCATTGTGTACCAGGCTGATATAACCTTGGTTTGAGCTTTGACTTTTTTTGCAGCATTAAGTGACTCGAGTTGTGCAACAACATTCCTGACCATAAAAAACTCACTCACAGCTACTTAAAATCTCACTTCCTGACCTCTGTCCTGGAGCAGGGACTCATACTATTTGGGTTTTTCCTGAGTGTTTCCCATCTGAATTTAATGTTTATCTAAAGAGACACTATATTGTATGTGGAAAGCCTGAGTCTGAGGCAAATTTGTATTTGTGGAAGTAGAAATGAAATTGACTCTCTTGACAATTGAGTTCTCTCCTGCATTCAGCTTGATGTCAGGCTGTTAACCTCAGCAGTGTAATAAAGACATGTTAACCAGGCTAAGCAATGAATTTAAGATTTTATTGATCACAATAAAAGCAGCAGAGGTTTAGATCCCATATTTTTAGTGGCCTCGTAGTGAGGGGTTCAGTGACCTCGGACAAATACTGTCTTATAATATACAAAGACCCCTGATGTGCAGTTATAATATTTTATTTTGTATATTTATATTTTTTATATTTATCAAATACAAACTGGAGCTGAAACTATTAGTCGATGAACCAAGTTGTCAGTTGAGAAGAAGGTTTTTATTAAGCAGAGGATAAGTGGATATAAGCTCTGGAGGACATGCGTCACTTCATATTACGACGTGAAGTGAACGTGACTTTGGCGAGTATCGTTATAGAATGACTTGATCTGATCATGCACGACAGATCTAAATCTAAATTTACACCATATGGTTTTGTAACAGGACTTTTCCCAGAACTTGCTTTAGCACAAGCTCTGTTTTTCTTAGATCCTGATCTCAGGCCGGTGGTTTGGAAAAGGACGAGCATTAAGATTGTTCAGAGAAACAGGATGTTAAGATGGAGAAGGTTCCATCAGGTAGATGTTTGATTCTTCTGTCGTCATATAATTAGATGAAATATCTGTGTATTTATCAAATATCAAGTCCATGGATCTCGATGTGGGGTTCTGCTGCTGCCTCCAACCAAAAGATGCAGGTTCTTATAAAATGCTTGAGTTATTTTGGGACGCTAATCAGGTTTACCTCAAAGTACTTGTTTTCCACCATCTTCCCGGTTTCTATGGTAATTTTAGGCGTGAGGTAGTCGAGAGCCAGGCAGACGAAGCCGTGGGAGGCCAACAACGCCGCGCGGTACTCCACCAACTTCCCTCCGCCCCCCCACAGGTCCATGAGGGCAGGGAAAGGTCCAGGTCCTTCAGACGGGTCACAACACCAACAACAGTCAGTTTTCATGACAATTAGCACATGTATGTATTAGCTGTTCCTGCTACTTTGGATTAAATTTGATGGAAATTGATTGATCGAGTGTTTTTTGGCCACGATTTTTTAATATTATTCCAACAGCACCAACCACTCACATCGTAATTAAGTTGAACACTGATAGTTAGATTGTCCAAACACCCAAGTTCTTGTTTTGTTTGTCTACATCTTTTAGTGTGAATAGTTGAACAAGCTGAATCGTGACTCAAACCGACATCCACAGGGTAAAAAGACACATCACATAAAAGACCTTTCTGTGGTTTGTGGAGCTCTGGATTCTGTTTGTTCTCGTCTAACGTCACATCTGCAACATCACAGAAGAATCATAAAGGTAGAAGCTCACAACGGAAACAATTAACAGTCTGGTTTAACTTGTGGCAGGAGATGAAACTGGAACCTGATGTTCAGGATTGTTGTGTCTGAACCATGACACCTGACAACAGCTGTTCCACAAGGTTCAATCCTGGGACACTTACTCTTCTTCCTCAGGTACTCATGATGCTGTGGTGCTGTGCACTCACATTGCCTCGCCTCCTAGTGCTCTGCTATGCTGACAACACAACACTAACTTTTCCTCTTTCGCTGCTGCAGCTCACGTCCATCAGCAGGAAAACCTCCCTCCAGACTCTCCTCTGTTCCTACCTGGGGGCAGAAAAAGCATCGCAGTGAGTCCTTCCTCTGTGATCGGGATCCTGCGGACGCCAGGCGCCATGTACCAGCGCTCCACCATCACCGCGGCCAGCGGCACCTCATCCAGGAACAGCTCAGTCTGGAAGTCCTGGTACACTGAGATTGTGACCTCCATGGGAGTCTGGACGTTCACCTTCCTCATCCTGAAGGTGAATGGCACTGATATTAATAACTGATCCACTACTGATGGATTCATCTGAACATTTCTGGCCTTGTGGTGTACCTGAGTCCAGGTTTGCTGCCTGGAACCGGTCTGAGGCTCCACAGTAGACCCATTGGTTCAACCCCGGTATATGTCCCGCCCAGACTGGGATCCTCTGAAACTACAATGTAAAAAGTGAGAAAAGTTATTTCTCATTTTGTTCATTTTTTGGTACCTTCACACATTTCTAATTTCCCTGTATTTTCCAGGGCTCTGTATTGAACCAAGCACCATTCACAGTCCCAGTGTCGTCAGCAGTGTAGTGACCAAACGCCTCCCACTTGTGTCCGTCTTCACACTGGTACAGGGCGTGGACGGTCATCTGGAAACCGGGAGGGACATTCTGGACCAGGACGATGAATTTCTCATCCACGAGTCCTCTGGTCGGCTGCACCGACAGCTTCACATAAAACTGCTTCCTGTCCATCCTGAAGTGAGCAGCCTGATAAAATAATCAAACAACGGACAAGAAAGTGAAACCACAACCATCTGACCGGACAGATGATGAAGACGTCAGAGGAATTCAGGTGTTCTGGTCTGAGACGTCCACCTTCGTCCTCACACTCTGGTCTCACTTGAACTGATCTGACACTAAATAATGCTACTTTCTCATGACAAACATCGCCATGTGTGCCAAAAAGGCTTTTCGCCACATTTTCATGTGTTCATAAATAATGAATCCACATTACAGAGAGCTGGACCAATGATATCTGTTAGATGTGACTGAGTGAAAGCTGAGGTTTACCTGCAGCCACACATGAAAAACAGAGAAACGGTGTTTGTCTTGTCTCTGATTTGAATATTTATTTAAAGCATTTTGCTTTGTCTTGCTGTGCTGTACAAATAAAGGTCATTTTGAACTGATAGAATGAACTGAAATCAGATCCACGGCAAGAAAAAAAAAACCTATGCGAATAATAATAACAATAATAATAATAATGATGATGTAAAAAGGATAATGAATCTGTCTGAAATGTAACCTGTCGAGTCGGTTTCATTGTCTCCAGCGACTGAGAAATGTATTAATAACACACATGTGGCCACGAGCTCAAAGTCCACAGAAGAAAAACACTCACAGCGGAAGCAGGTGAGGACAGGCCGCAGTCAGGGGGGTCAGCAGTCCGGGGGATCCGTCAGTGTCTCCCGCTGATAGACCCCTCTCAGAGCGGACGACAACTGGGAGTGACCCAGACTGGGCTCAGCCCCTCGGTCACGGTCAGCGCGAACTTTGGCCGGTGTCTCCGACCACAGAGACACCGGCCTGTCCGGACACAAGGCGGCGCCATCGAGCCGCGACCGCCGACCCAGGGCGAGGCACGAAGACTAGTACTGAGGAAAACTACTCAGTCAGAAGCTACATCTGAAACTAAACCGATGATTTGTGGTGTTTATTGTACCAATATTGTGCTTTATAACAATAGCTCTAATTATAATGAGAATAACTGTGTTTATATAGCGCCTCTAAATTTACACAAACCTCTGCCCACTCAGACATTCACAGAGGGAAGACAGACAGTACACTTCAAAATAAAATACAGGAAGCAGATACTACACATGCACACTGTCACAATAAAAGCGGGACACTGGTGATTTGAATATATTATATGATAAAACAATAAAAAATAGATATAATGAATAATTATAATGAATAAATAAAAGGATGGTTGTACAAAGTAATAAAAGACATAAAAGCAAGTCTCTGGTTCTGCCCCAGCTCCTCAGGGTCTGAGGCCGTTCTGGGCTGGGACTCTTCGGTCCTGGACCAGACCGTTACAGAGATAAATGTGGTTGGATTTATCAGTCGGATGATGAACGACCAGCGTTTCCCAGCAGCCCCTTGGATGACGCGGCGCTAATCACCCTGATGACAACGCAGTGTGGAAAAGAACATATTGAGACGAGTTAAGAGGTCAAAGTTCAGCTGTCAACAGCCCAGTGAGAAATGTGTCTCACCACGCCTCCTCAGCTGTCTGCACACAGACAGACAGACAGGCAGACAGGCAGACAGGAAGACAGACAGGAAGACAGGCAGACAGACAGACAGACAGGCAGACAGACAGGAAGACAGGCAGGCAGGCAGACAGACAGACAGACAGACAGGAAGACAGGCAGGCAGACAGACAGACAGGAAGACAGGAAGACAGACAGACAGACAGACAGGAAGACAGGCAGGCAGACAGGAAGACAGGAAGACAGGCAGACAGACAGACAGACAGACAGGCAGGCAGACAGGAAGACAGGCAGACAGACAGACAGACAGGAAGACAGGCAGACAGACAGACAGACAGGCAGGCAGGCAGGCAGACAGGCAGACAGACAGGAAGACAGGCAGACAGACAGACAGACAGGAAGACAGGCAGACAGACAGACAGACAGGCAGACAGGAAGACAGGCAGACAGACAGACAGACAGGAAGACAGGCAGACAGACAGACAGACAGACAGGAAGACAGGCAGGCAGACAGACAGACAGACAGACAGGAAGACAGGCAGGCAGGCAGGCAGACAGAAAGACAGGCAGACAGACAGACAGACAGACAGACAGGCAGACAGACAGGAAGACAGACAGACAGACAGACAGGCAGACAGGCAGGCAGACAGACAGACAGGAAGACAGACAGACAGACAGACAGGAAGACAGGCAGGCAGGCAGACAGGCAGACAGACAGACAGACAGACAGGAAGACAGGCAGACAGACAGACAGACAGGAAGACAGGCAGACAGACAGACAGACAGACAGGAAGACAGGCAGGCAGGCAGGCAGGCAGACAGACAGACAGGCAGACAGACAGGAAGACAGGCAGGCAGGCAGACAGACAGACAGACAGACAGACAGACAGGCAGACAGACAGGAAGACAGGCAGACAGACAGGAAGACAGGCAGGCAGACAGACAGGCAGGCAGGCAGGCAGACAGGCAGACAGGCAGACAGACAGACAGGAAGACAGACAGACAGACAGACAGGCAGACAGACAGACAGGAAGACAGGCAGGCAGACAGACAGACAGACAGGAAGACAGGCAGACAGACAGACAGGAAGACAGGCAGGCAGGCAGACAGACAGGAAGACAGGAAGACAGACAGGAAGACACACACAGACACAAATACAGAGAGACAGACAGACACACACAGACACAAACACACACAAACACAGAGAGACAGACAGACACACACAGACACACACACACAGACACACACTCTCTCTAAATCACTGACTGGTTAAAGGGAAGCTGACACAAATGATTGGCTGCTTTAAAATATATTCATACATTTAATATTCATGGGAGTCACACATCATTGTTTATTCTGACGTGAGGGGGAAACAGGGGAGGAGGTGGGTGTGGGGGGAGGAGGAGGCCTCATTCACAACAAGGAGACACAAAGGAGGAGACACCTGTTACCATCTGGACTGTTGTGAGGTTTTTTCTTCTTCTCACAAGTAAAAGTCATTAATTCAAAATCCTACTGAAGTGAAAATATCAAAATATAATCAGCAGAGAAAAATGTCTCCTGTCTGTTATATTACTTTACTATATGTGACGTTATTAGACTGTTAATACTTAAGAAGTTGTAGCTGCTCGTGGTGGAGCTGGTTTTATCTACTTTATACACAGGAGTAGTGACAAATACACAAATTCATATTATTTTATATTTAATATATTAATTATAGCTAATCAGGATAGAGTACAGAGCAGGCCATCCACACTGGAGTCCCTCAAGGATCAGTACTAGGTCCCCTTGTCCCTTGTCACTACACCACCTCCTTGGATCCGATTATCTGCCCAAGTGGCTTCTCATATCTCTGCTATGCTGATGACTCCAAACTATATCTGTCGTTCCCCTCAGACGACCCCACTCTCTCACCACAGATCTCAGCCCGTCTCTCCAAGCAACCAACAACCAATATCGCAAGAAAGCTGGGAGCTGTAACATCTGTTGCATTTTTCATTGTGTTTCCTGTTTTACTTGTCGTGTCCCGTTCCCCGTGTGTTCCTGCAGTTTTACCACACTCACCTGATCTTGGCCCACTTACCCTCCCCTGCTCCAGTCCCATGTTCAACCTGATGGATTGCCTCTGTTTCATACGTGTGCATCTTGCGTTTTCCTCGTGTATGATTTCAGTGTATGGACCTTTGCCTTGTGTTTTTGGATTTGGCCTACTCCCTGTTGGATTTGTTTTCCTGGTTGGACTGATCACTTGTGTGTGACCTCTGAGTAAAGTTTGTGTTTTACTTAATTTCCTCATTAGATCGCACCATGACCGGTCACAAGTAACAACTATCCTCCTCTGACCAGATAAATTAGTATCCTGCTCTATAAAAATCAGGCTTTTCCTGATTCAGTGAACTACCCAGCTCTTGGTCTGGGTCGTGGTTACCTCAGCTACTGCAGTGCTCTTCCCGACTTAATTCGGCCAATGACGACACAAACACACTCACAAGGTGAAAACAGAAGCAGCCGTGCAAACACTAAACTTAGCCAGTGTTTTGCATATAAAGTATTAACCTGATGGTCAGGTAGATGAAGTGGAGTAAAGAGTACATTTCCCTTTGTCAGGCTTGAAGTTTGAAGTAGCTTAAAATGAAGCTGCCTGTACTTCGTGTTCAGTCGGTGGAGAGGTCAACAGGTTCAACAAGCTCTGTGGACTCTAGCTTTTATTCTCCCCCCAATTTAATTCACTGTGCTTCAGTTTTTACACATCTGTAAACATACAAAAAACCTGCATAAGACTGTGCCTCACTTTGTCAGGAGAGGAAGAGAAAGGAAATGTGGGATGAATGTTTTTGCAGTGAAGACTTGTGTGTTTCTGTGTGTTTTTCTTCAAGACCAATGAAAGCTCCCGATGATGATGATGATGCTGAAGCAGCAGAGAGGTCAACCGAGGACACGCTGGCTCTGAGCGAGTCCAAACTCACACGCATGTAAATACACATCAGCAGCAGCAAAGGAAGAGTAGAAACAGGAAGAGATGGAGAATAATGAGAGCGAGATGATCCAGACAAAGAGGGGAGAGAAAGATGGACAGAGATTAATAGACAATCACTCCATAACTTTAACCACGTGTATATTATCGTAACCACAGCAAAGGGCGTCCGCATTTCCTCCACCTCTTTGTCCCTTTATGGATTATCTGGGGGTCAGAGGGCGGAGTCAGGCACTGCCACGATGGTGACGGAGCAGCAGCTCACTTCAAAACTGCTCTACGAAAACTCTGTGTGACGTCATGGACACTTCAACCATCTTTATTTACGAGCTGTGAGCCAGGCTAGCTGCTCCTCCCTGTTGCCAGTTTTTGTGCTAAGCTAAGCTAAGCTAAGCTAAGCTAAGCTAAGTTAACTGGCTACTGGCTCCACCATCATATTTAGCATCATCTCATCTAACTCTGCAAGAAAGCAAATAACTGTTAAACAACCAGTGTAAGTGTGGTCTCTTTTACTGAGTGATGGTTAATAACACAGACCACACACACTCACACACACACACACAGACACACACACACACACCGTTGAACCTCCTTAAAGCCACATTTGTTTAAAGAAGACCAACTCCATGCTGCCTCACTCCACAGTCTATAAATAAGCTCTTTTTCCCCAGTGAGAGAGAAACGACCGTTTACGGACCGAACATCTGAAATGATGATGAGACAACACTCGTCTTTGTGTTGGAGGCTGTAAAGAGGAGAGGGTGGTGGAGGCGGGGATGCAGCTCCTGATGGATGAGGAAGGTCTTTACTTCTAATTCATAAATGCACAGCGCTGAAAAATTACCTTGTGTAAAACGGTTTTAAAAATGAGAGGGAGCCCGTCTGTTGGCTCAGTCAGTCAGTTTGTTTTTTTGTTGGAGGATGAACGTTGAAGCTGTTTTAACTTGTGATTTTTCTTGAAAAATAATTTATTCTGTCAAAAACAGAAAATCTGATTTAATGTTATGTTAATATTTAAGCCTCAGATAAAAAAAAAAAAAAAGTGAAATTTTCATTGCAATAATTTTAAATCTTTGATGAAATTTGAACAGTTTTGAGTCATTCAAGTTTGTCAAATTAAAAATCTCAATTTGGTTAATTTTCTTAAGCTAAAGTGACTCAAATCTAAATGTTACACCCATTTCATTGGGGTATTAAGGGACTAATTGACAAATACATGAATGTGCAATAAGACAGTATTTATTAATATATGTTTTCAGGGTTAAAAGGTCCTAAAACTGACCAATTGATGATTGATTAATTACATTAATCTTAATTTTACTCCCAAAGTCAAACGGATACTAAAACCCTTAATATATTATAAATGAATCCATAAATCACTTAAACTGGTGTTGATGCAGATTTGGAGAATAGGCGATGAGACAGAAAACATAATATTAGTGGTTTCAGGAACAAATCAAAGTGTATATTAAAGGGAAACTCTTTAAAAATCTACTTAATTTGATAATTCAGGGCTCTGAGGGGTTCTAGTTTGGAGAATCCCTTTCAGGACATTTTTAGATCATTTCTCAAAATTCACTTCTCTTTTTTTTTTTTATATTAAAAGCTTAGTTATCATACTGCCTTATTTCTAATATGTATGATCAGTTTTATTATTAATAATTATTTTATTTTATTTTAATTGGTACTTTATTGCTTTCTTATTTTATTGAAATGATTTTATTTGTATCTTATTAAGGTTATGAAATGTTTTAACCTGGTTTCTACATGTCTTTATTTGGAAAAGTGCTGTATAAATATAAATATAAAGAAGATGTTTGTATATATTTAGTACATTATAAACCAATAACATCTTAAATTGTTAATCATGGGATTCGTTAATTCTAAATTCATGTGTAAAGTAAAGGAGCGTTTCAATGTACGTTTCCCCTTTTATAAGTGTTAATAAGTGTTTTTGCCTTTTAAAGTTAATGGCAAGTGATGAAATGATCTTTTAATGATATTCTGTCCAGTGAGAGGTCAAGTATCAAGTGTGTATAAAGGCTGTATTTACACTGACCTAGTTCTTCTGCAGTGCTGGTGGATGTAAACACAGAGATCATAAAGCATGTGTCACCTCTCTGACCTCACCCTCCAGTCAAAACAAACACTGTGGTCTGTTATCGGAGGTTTTCCATCACGTAGCTGCCTCTAATGTTGGTTTGAAAAAAAATCTTTGTCCTGAAATATTAAAGAGCCAAACATTTACCCTCACACTTCTCCGACAGCAGCTGGAGACATGAAGGCTCCGGTCTGATCCGAATTACTGAATTACGGGTCTAACCAGTCTCCTAAACCCATGATGGCAGTGGGCCCCGGGGCCAGAGCCTCTGAATGAAGTGATTGTTCATATTTCTTGGTGAGAAATCAAATGATCACTTGAATTAAAGTACAAAAGCATTAGCATCAATACATTTAAAGTGCAGAAAGTACAAGTTCTCATTCTATAGAGTGGCCTAATTTATTAGTTGATCATATTTTGTATTAACTAGCAGCAAAATAACAAATAACTTAAGCTGTACAATAAATGTAGTGGAGTAAAGAGTACAATATTAAATATTGTTGCGTATAAATCAGCATAAAGTACAACAATCTGAAAACTGTGTTTTATTTGATTGAACTGTATTTAAGTGAGTAAATGTTTTAATACATGTAAATGTAAACAATTACGAATCATCACTGTGTTATTTGGAGAAATTAGATTTTTTTTTGAAGCATAACAAACGCATCATTTTGAAGTGACCCTGTCATCATGTGGTCAAACACCGATAACCAGATTAACGTCCACAGATAGACGCTGGTCCAACTCCAACTGCAGAGCCCTGGTTCCTGGCTTCGCTCCCGGCCTGAGCGCCGTGTCCCGGCCTGACCCCTGCCTCTCTCTTTACTCAGGGTCAGATTTCACATCGCTGCCTGCTGCTGGCCTCCCGCCCGGCTGCCCCGCGGTGCCTGGCTCTGCCTGCCGCGGACCTCCATCGTCATCATCATCAACACTGCTCGGTGCCAACAGGAAACAGCGGCTGCTGCAGGAAACAGAAGCTCTGTGTGAGGACGAACACTGGAGTTCACACTGATGAAAAACACATTAAACACACCCTGATGATGGTGGAGGACGTTCAGTCAAACAAATAATATCTGAAATGATCATTTTTGATAGAAAATGATCAAGTTTTGAGTCATAGATGAAAAACAAATTAAATTTAACACTGTCAAAAAATGTGAATATCAATAAAGTGTCTCAAAAGTCCAACAGCTGGAACAATGTAATGATACAATGAAATTGGACTCTGGGTCTGTAAAGTGAAGCCAATGCTGAAGATCCTTAGACCTATATTCTACCTAATGTGACTCCATTGGTTGTTAAAGAAGTCAGATTGTATTGAAGTCTATGGGAAAATGTCCCTACTTCTCCATGATTTATTAGCTCAGTAAACGTTTTCCTAATGAGTTTATGGTCTCAGTCTCTAGTTTCAAGTCTTCAATACAACATGATGTTCATTTTTTAAATGGTGTTTATTTCGATATGTTGACGGACAGGAGGCTTCAAAACAGTAGTCCACAAACCAGTGGGTGGCATCACGGACAGGGTTGACACTTCCTGTCTCTCTCACTGCAACTATCATAATAAAGACAACACAATACTTTCTTACAGTACTACACAACTATTGCAATGGATGCAACCATCCCAACAATTTGCAGATGCTGGAAATCCATCACCCAGTGGAAACAGATCGTTCACAACTTTGTTTTGTTGACTTTTCTCCAGAAATCACTTCTTTTTCGCACAACACTGCAATAGAAACACAGCTAATAAGATTTACAGTATGTGTAAGGATATGTGGTCCAATTTGATGAATTGGTTTTTAGGACAATGACAGTGTGGTCGTATGATAACACAGGACGGGACAAATTATTAATCATCTGTCCAATGAATATCAAATGGTGCATCAATGATATATCAGCTCACATCTGGACTTTCCAGCTATGAGACACTTGACAAGAGGAAATGGAGAAGTTATGTTGTTTATTACCCACAGACTGTACATAAAAGTGGAAGTAGACTCTGAGTCTGTAAAGTGAAGCCAATAATAAAGTGCCCTCATACATTCTATCTAATGACCATCAGGGGGCGACTCCACTGGTTGTTAAAGAAGTCAGATTGTATTGAAGTCTATGGGAAAATGTCCCTACTTCTCCCTTGATTTATTAGCTCAGTAAACATTTTCCTAACGAGTTTATGGTCTCAGTCTCTAGTTTCAAGTCTTCATCACAACATGATGTTCATTTTTTAAAAGAAGGTCCCATTTAGAGGAAAATAGACCATAAACCAGGGTATGAATTGGGGGGCGTGGCTACTGTGTGATTGACAGATTGAACCTCAAATGGCGACCTGCTGGAGAAAGCACAGAGCAGGTCAGATTCACCCCTCACTCCTCCTCAGCTCCACCTTCTCCTCCACATATGGTTTCTGTTGGTTTCAAGAAACCAAGATGGCCGACAGACAACTGGACGCTTCTTCTAGGAGGAGTTCACAAACCACCACCACACTACAGGAAACACTATTGGTTGTTCCTGTTTTACTTCTCTAAAGGGTTGTCACCCTGTTCCCAGATCTCAACAAAAACCTTGGTGAGAGCATTAATATTTTTACTGATAAAAATGAAACTATAAAAACATGTAGTTGTAACAAATGGTCCTAAACTATAAAGATATGTTTGACTGTAAAAAGTTTTTGATAATCCAGTGAATCCCAGAGCAACTAAAGTCACTGCTGCAGTGTTAAACTGTTTGGCAGCCGGAGCAGAAACGTCCACATGGATCCACTTCTGGGAAAACCCTTCATCTGCCGTCGGGGTTTCCAGGTTTTACCGTCGACGGCGTACTCCAAAGTCATGCTCCTGTTGAGGGTGAACACAAAGTCGCCTCTCACCACAGCAGTGAACAGCGAACCTTTGCTGTTGGCGAAGTGTCCCGGCAGTGATGACCACTGGCCCGAGCTCAGATTGTAACAGTCCATCAGGCATCTCAGGAAGTCGTCAGATGGCCCGTTCCTCATGACGTACAAGTTGTCCCTGTGGCCGACCATGCAGTGGCCATAGCTCTGGTGCCTGATCAACGTGGTAACCAGCCGCCACTCGTCTTTCCCTGAGACGTACTCATAGATCTCCGTGGTCTCCATAGGCCTCCATAAACACACAAATATTCTTCTCATAGCCTTAGTGCACGCCATTCCTGCTGCTGGCCGAGGTAGATGAGCAGCAAACGTCCACCTCCCGGTCTTTACATCATATGTTTCCACAGATGACATCACTGTTCGCTCATATTCTCCTCCAATGGCATAAAGCCGACTGTCTGCACCGACAAGGCTGAGATTGTAGCGCAGCTGTGCCGGACTCGGGATCCTGCTCCAGGTGTTGTTTTTAACACTGTAGCAGAAACAAGAGTCCACCACTTGTTTATGGATACCATGAACTCCTCCGACGATGTAGAGGTTGTTGTCTAAAGTGGTCACTCCAGCCATGGAGGTGCTGGCCTCCAGTGGAAGATCTGTTAACACTTTCCAGTTATCGGCATTTTCATCCAGGTAGCAGACCGTCCTGGAGGCAGCATGTACAGTTTCATCCACACCACAGGTCACATGGGCCCCCACAGCCACGAAAACACTGGGGGTCAAAGACTCCACGTAGGAGATCAGCTCAGGTGGTAAGGTTTGCCTGACATCCGCCTCCAGGTCGCCGTACGTGTCCCGGATGAACTGGGCAGAAGTGTGGTACAGATCCATGAGGCCGAAAGTTGCAGCAGTGTGATACATCAGTAAGCAGTTGTCAGAGTCAATGAGGTCGATGAGGTGTTTGGTGAGTGGCGCCACCTGCAGGAAAGAAGCACATTCAATGGCATCAACGATGTCGTCCGCATCCAGGACGGGCACCTCACCTCGCAGAACCTCCAACGCGATGAGGAAGCCTCGAGCACGCAGGCATTTGAGGTGGATTTTCTCCTGCCAACACTCCTTCATCCCAGAGCGGTACAGAGCCCGAAAGTAGTCGCAGCTCTGAACAAGTAACATCTTCTCCTCAGAGAAGTGAGTGTCCCCGACCACCACAGTTAATTTAGCTGAGACGAGACCAGAAGCAGAGCACGACAGAAACTTTCCACAGACTGCAGGATCACAGCTGCTGCCGTCCTCTGATCCGCTGCTGTGCGCTGACATTATTGTTCTCTGTCAGCAACATGCAGGAAAATATCCTCCATGAAAATTACACAAGTGGCTGAAACAGTTCCAAAAGTCTTGTAGCAGAGCTGGAGAGAAGTGACCCAGTGTGAAGCAGCTTTGCTCTTCTGGGGGGGGGGATCATATCTTTCACAGCTTCCAAAATAGAAACAGCTAAACATAGAAGAGAACAAATGACCGGAGTCACATTGATGCTGTCGACGGGAGGGAAATAAACTAATGCAGTGTTAGTCATAGCTGCTTCTGAAAACTTAAAGGGTCAATTCACCCAAAGACCAAAAGACGTCTGGTCTTAGCAGCACAAACTACATCTTCTAGAACTCAAACCAAGATTTTGTTGTCAAATTAATTGTATGGATTGTACTGTGGACTGTGTACGTGACAAATCTGAATTAGAATCTAGCTGTGTAAATAGTTGGTTTGAGTTGTAAAGGGTTTTCAGATTTACAGGGGTAAAGAAAATGTACTTTGTGCAGCTGAAACAAAGAAAAGTTCAGCAGCATCTCTTACTGTTGAAAATATAACTGCAATGTAGGAAAGTTTTAAATGGGGAAACCCTAAAAAGGAGATGATGTGGACCTTGTACCGTCGTGGTGAAGGGGGAGTTGAGCCAGAAGGTAAAGGTCTCAGTTCACAAGTCAACCTTCACGCTAACTCACCTATGGTTCATGAGCAGCTGTAATGGTTCCCTCTGTAGGATTGTAGGTATTGAAGAAGACTTGGAACTAGAGACTGAGACCATGAACTCATTCGGAAAACATTTACTGAGTCAATAAATCAAGGGAGAAGTAGGGGCATTTTCCCATAGACTTCAATACAGTCTTTTATTAGATAGAGGCAGGTTTGAGGCTTTTCAGATACTTCTAATGTCTTAGCCTGGGATGATCTAGTGTTTCAGGAGCTGTAGGCACACAAACAAGTTCAGTCAAACATTATGGTTTGGTTTAAAACTACGACTGTTATGAGGTTGTTGTCATGGTTACAACAGTGGATGTATTTGTGGCCATTGTTGTTCAAAATAGTCTGATGTTAATGTCTATAATACTTTACTGACCCATCCATTGACCTCAACCTTCTGTGGACCTGCCCATGATAATGTCAACTGACAAGAAATACGAAGGCTGCTAAGGCACTTGAACATAAAAAAATTTGGTTTTGATGCATTTTTGGAAACATTTGTTTCTCTTGGAGTCACAGTGCTCGTTAAAACACTTCATTACTACAAATTAATAAAAATCTGTGATATCCCACATTAGAAACCAGACCTTTTATCATTTCCAGCCTCCTCTTTCTTTCCTTCTTTCCTCCACAAACAGATGGAGGCTGTTGTTCGCTGAGAGCCGAAACACCGGTCGGAGAGTAAAACTGTTCGAAGCAGATGTTGAGGCAGGTTTTAATCCAATCATTTTGCTGCCTGCAGGTGACGTAAACAGTAAAAAACCAAACGCTATTGTGAGAACTGGGACATCTACCCTCATGATTATCAGGCGAGTGTGTTTGGGTGTGAACGTGAGCACAGATCAGTTGGAACATGTTTGTCTCCAGGGAACAAAAGGTGTTTCTCTGTTTGCGTCTTTAAATCTGTTTTCTGTAACTCTGTCTCTTTACATGCACTTACAATAAAGGAGGAGGGGCTGACCTACATTCCAGCTCACTGGGGCAAACATACTACAGCAGGTCATGTGATCTTCCCCCCAACCCGCCCCCACCTCAGTCAAAACAATCCCACTGGCTCCAGCAGTTTGTGAGGGGTTGATGGGAAGGTTTTACTCTGCTGTTGTGATCTGGCCGCCAGGCGGCAGGTGCTGTTACAACACAACACTATAAAAAGACTGGAGGAGCCAGGGGGTGACATTATAACACTACACAGTCAAATGCACTAAACTCCAGGTCCTGCACACTGAGTAGAAATCTATCATAATCAGATGTAAAAAAAAAAAAAAATGGAGATAGAGAAGAAATTTAAAGGAATAATCTCTGGTTTTATTTATTTTATGTTTTTTAAGGGTTAGTGACCAAACAGCAGACATAGTCAAGGATTGGCTGGTGAACACAGAGGGACAATTAGCTGGTGGAGACCAAATCTGAGCTAAAAGAAGAGTGACTATTTGTTAGCCACACCTACTTCATAAACTAGTAATATGTCCCATGTTTTGTTTGCAGGCTATTTAGCCTCAAATGGCCAAAAATGTATTTTAACATAACAAAAAAACTAGCTAATCTAAGCCATTTATCTGGTGTTGTACAAAGTTAGCATGAGGGCTAACCACCTTGGACTAATGTGTAAAGTCTTTCCTGGACATTGAGGGAATGTAGCATTGGCCCTTAAATGTTTAGGGCCAATGGGAAATTCTGTTTCTTAAAGAGAACTAAAAATATAAATACTAAATAAACAACTACATGTTTGTTTGTTTGTTTTTTTTTTTCAAAAAGTGTATGTCCTTATCTGAACATAAAGATAGCAAAATGAAAACGGCCCTTATTTCCACTACTTGCTTGTTTTCTTCTGGTCCAGTCTTGGCCCATATACAGCTCTGGTCAGATGTGGAACTATATATGATCCAGACACAGGAACCAGGCAAACGTTCGGCCAGATTGTTATATCTAAAATTATGTATTTGATCCTTGTTGTTTTCTTGTTTGTTTGTTTTTTTTTTAGTATGTCACATTTACTGTGCTTTCCTGATGTTTCATTTATTATTAATTATGTTTCACTTGCTTCTTTTATTTTAATTATTCAGTTTAGAGCACTTTGGTCAGTTTAAGCTGTGTTTAAATCTGCTCTTGAAAAACAGTTCACTACACTATAAAATTAGAAACAAAACATATTGTTGACAAACAATGTTTAAGGCTGCATTTTAATAAATAATTTGTCATAGATACAAATATCAATGGAATTTTAATGAGGTTTTCTCACTTCTGGAACAAAATGTGGAAATTCCAGTTTCACTTCAACTCTCCTGGCATTTACGATCATAGATAAAAATAAAGGAGAAATAGTTTTTGATGAGAAGAAAACTCACCAAAATAAAAAAAAAAATGTTTTATGTTACAACCTGAAACAACTTTGAATCTGTGATTGGTTAACGTCCTGCCTGGGATGAATTGAATTTCATTAATTTTTCAATTCAATCCCACATCCTGCTTCTGGAGAGAACAAAACATGGATTCATCCACATCTGAAAATAGTCCCCAGTAAATTCTCTATCTCCTCTTCTTAGAATAACATTTCTTAAAGACTGCAGCCACCAGCTGATTTAGGGAAAAATAGAGAATTTTAAAAACATGAAACTGATCAATAACACACTCTGACAATGACTGTTCTTTACATTTGAATTTGAACATATGTTTATCAGCCTTTACTTAATAATGTAAAACAGATTAAAAAACAACACATTTGGCTAATAAACCATAAAAATCATTATTTTCAGTTATTTTAGCTCATGTATGTGTTCCATCTGTCTGATGTGGTGTTTTGCTGAATCATTGTGATGACTCAGCAGTGGCTCTGCGTCATTGTAACGTGTTGTGGTCCTGCTGTGGCTCTGGTCAGCTAAACACCCTCAGCTTGAAATGCAAATGACTGTGTTATATAAATGAATACATATTCCTGCTGCTTCGTTAGTGAGATCTTGTTCATTTCGCAGGCTTATGTAACACAGAGTAACACACACACTGTCTTACATAAGACGACGTCAGGCTGCAAACCGTGAGACGCACATGATCCTAAACAGAGCAGCCAGGATGCTGAGTGAGGAGAGAGACGGAGCAGAGAGCAGGAGGATGTGAAGCGTTTCCCTTCGTTGATCGGCGAATGAACATTTTAAAGATGCACATTAAAGTTTATCGAAGAGTAGAACTCACAGTAACAACTGATCCAAATCAAAGTGGCTAAAATTTTTTAAACTTCTATAATGGCAACGCAACAAACAGAACAAAGTGAAAATTGTCCCTTGTAGTGATTTTTTTTTATTATCATGTAAATCTGCAGCTCAGTTTCAATTTCAGCTCTTTGTTTTTCACAACTTTACTGTTCTGGTTCACATTCAGTTCTGAAGCCTCCAGGTTGACATTTGGTCGTCACCACCATCTTCATCCTTTTGAAACCAGAAGAAACTATATCTGGAGGAGAAGGTGGAGCTGAGGAGGAGTGAGGGGTGGATCTGACCTGCTCTGTCCTCTAATACCATAAACTTATTAGGAAAATATTTACAGAGCTAATAAATCAAGGAGAAGTAGGGACATTTTCCCATAGACTTCAATAAAATCTGACTTCTTTAACAACCAGTGGAGTCGCCCCCTGATGGTCATTAGATAGAATTCAGGTTTAAGGCTCTTCAGTGTTGGCTTCACTTTTCAGCTCATACAGTACAAGGTCACAGCAGGCAGATGTTTTCAGAGAAACAGCTGTAATAAACCACTGTCCTCTACCTGCTGGTGAAGATGCTAAACGAACCAGATGTTTCCCTCAGGAGCTGGTGGTGACCAAACATGGAGCTATAAGATTCAGGAGCACTGAATGACTTAGATTCATCAGGTGGACTCAAACATCACTCAGAATGAATATTAATGTTGCTCTGTAACTGTTAGGTGTGTAAACAATTCACTCAATCAGATTTATTGATTATGTGATTTTGGCAATGGTGGAATAAGAACTCTCTGGGCTATTAAAAAAAAAAAGATATATATATATATATATATATATATACATATATATATATATATACATATATATATATACACATATACATATATATATACACATATATACATATACACATATATACATATATA
>CM076652.1:2921683-2944850 GCA_038496675.1 Rachycentron canadum
TGTGTATAAGAGAGGGGGGGGGGTGTGTATGCTGCTGTGAGGGTCAACAAAGGTGAACACACCTGAAATATTAAAATCATCTACAGGGCTGCAACTACATATATATCATTATTAATCGACCTGTCAGTTATTTTGTCCATTGATTGTTTACTCGTATTAAATGTACATCCCATTGTTAAGAGTCAAAATCCCAAACACTCAGTTCTGTTTAAACTAGAGAATGATTGGAGCAGGATTTTGGTTGGAAAACTAATGAATCTGATTTATTTAATCACGTATCAAGATAGTTCCTGATAATTTTCTCAACAACTAATCAGTCAGTCAACTAATTGTTTCTAGCCTCAAGGGACAAGTGACTTTATATGATTACCTTCTTGTGAAGAGAATCAATGTTGCTCAGATTTGTGTGGAGAATATGAAGCCACGTAGCTTAGCTGCTTAGCTTAGCACGGAGACAAGAAATTGAAGTAGCTGGCCAGTAATTCTTGAATACATTTTATATCTGGCTTCTTTAATCTGTATTAAAAAAAGATGACAATTGTAGTTTTACTGTTTATTTATGTGCTGGCAGGTTGCAGTTCCTAAATTAGAAATTCTCCGATTTTTAATATCTGTGATATGATAAATAATTTCATCGACGTGTCAGTTTTTAATTAGCTAAACAAGTCTGTGTGCTAAGCTAATCAGTTGCTGACGTTAGCCTCATAATTTAAAGCGCATTTTCCTTCCAGTCCCAAAACAAACTCCACCCACCTCATAATCTGAGCATTGAGGACAGTTCTTGACTGAAGTTCAGGCTAAAAATGTCTGATTCAAAGATCCCGGCTTCACCGTGGACTTTCCTGATGTCCTGCTGCTCTTTATGTTCGCTTCAAACTCGAAAAGAAGGAGGCTGAACGTCATCTCAAGTTGTTTTCAGTTTGCTCCTCCGTGACGGGCTCAGAAATGTTTTGGATGTTGGGGTCAATACCTGAGTTTTAAGAGTTGACACCACAAACATACACTTTTTTTTTTTCTCTATGAAACTTTAAGTTTTCACAATGTGCTGAGGTTCCTCGGCCAGTACAGTCTATTTTCTCGCTCTTGTTCATTTTCAATGTCTCTCTCTCTCTATTCTCACAAGAAACTTGTGAATTTTGTTCTGAAAACCTTGTATCCATCTTGTTTCACCCCCAGTCTCGGGGTTTAAAATGCACAGTCAATGCAAACATTCAATTTTTGTATTTTGAATATATGTACCTTTTTTTTTTTTTTTTTTTTTTAAATGTATATCTTGTATATTGAGTGTGTTTTTATTTATTTACGGAGACATTCCGCATTGTTTATTTATTTATCTTCTGTTTAAACTTTATAAAATGTTTCTTGATTTTTGTAAACTTTTTTTTTTTTCCTGTGAGCTAAAAAAAAACGAGAATAAAGTCAGGTTCAGGTTTGAATTTTCTCACATCAGGTTTAAAAGTTTTAACTAATTTGCATTTCATTTGTTGTTTTTTTTTTTATGTTTTGAATGTAAAGTTCTGACAGGAAAAGGTATTTTTTCATGGAAATTTTTCAAATTAAACTTTTTGTATATGAACTGATTCTTTGTTGTGTTGTCTCCTTTCAGACTTTATTATTTTATTATTGAATTAGTGTCTCAGTCATTCATGCCAAATTTCTCAAACACCAGTTTGAACAGTCGCTGAAACAAGAGGAAAAATTCAATATTCACGTTATTTTCTGAGCCAATATTGTGAATACAGAAGACAAGAAAATAACTTGGACTCTTAATTGTTAAATTGAGCTTAATCAACACCAATCAATGCATTTGGAGATATATATGTGTATAAATGTATTTACATACATACATGATTTTTTTTTTTCAATTACTAAAGTAAAATTTAGTCATATTCTCACATTCAACATTATTCTAAAGTTTACTATCAACAATAAACCCAGTCAATATGCAGAATGACCCACATAGCGATATTATTGGATGTATGTTTTATGTAACTGAATTATAACCGTGGTCAGTGTTTAAGCATCACTTTAAAGGCGCAGCAGGTAAAGGTGAGACGAATTTGATACTTACTTTATTACATCTGAATTCATTTGCTCATTATAAATTGTATTAATCTAAATCAGCAGGATGACGAGTAAGTCGACATAAAGTAGCAGAAAATGGAAGTTTTGTAAAGTACAAGTACATCAAAACTGCATTTAAGTGCAGTACCTCGTACTTTTTTTACAATATGGTTGATATGTTGTTTCTGTAAGTTTTGCTTTAGTTTTTCATACAGAAAAATAAAAATATCCCATAACTCTGATGGAGATGACTTTATCTGTAGCGACACCTTGTGGCTGGAAAGTGGAAGGGGAAAACACTGTTTTATTTATTTTATTAACTACAATCACATAATCATCAATTTGTCCATTTGCTGGAAAATAATAAGTTTCTAAATTAAAAAAAAAAAGTTTCAGTTTAAACTCGATTGAATGGCTCGTTACACGTTAACGTGTGGAATTAATTCCGATTTAAAATGCATATTTAAACACATTGAACACAAAAAATGTCATTATAAAAGTTTATTAATTTATTCATTCATATTTATTTATTTATGTTGTAAACAATAAACCCATGGGTTTTTTAAACGATGGCGTCATTTTGAACAGGCGCCACGGGGACAGTTAATCACTCGGGTCCTTCCGTCGTCAACATCAGAACGACACGTGAACAGTGAGTAAAATGGCTTATAAAGTGTGTTTAAATGAGCTATAACGTTAATATTTAGTCTGTATTGTTTAGAATACACGTGTCTTTATTCAACGCAGACAAATACACGGACATAACATCAGACAACAAGCTCAGACTAAAGCGAAATCCTTTATTTTTTGAGCCCACGACACCAAACTCCGTTTAAAAATAAATTAATTCAGTTTTACCGGCCTCCCTCACGACACGTGTACATTTAATTATAACTGAATACATTTTCAGATGTGCTCTTTAATTCGGCTCAAGTGTAATTGATCAAAAAATATTTGTTTGTGTAAAATCTTGGCTTTAGGAATTGGTTAACTATGTCGTTTATGTTATGTCAAAGTAATGTGGTTACAGTGTTCAATCAGGTGTGTGTGTGTGTGTGTGTGTGTTGTCGTCCATCAGGGGTGTTGGAGCTCAGGATGGGTCGCTCCTCCAAAGACAAGCGGGACATCTACTACCGTCTGGCCAAAGAGGAGGGCTGGAGAGCGAGGAGCGCCTTCAAGCTGCTGCAGCTCGACCATGAGTTCAACCTGTTCACAGGTGAGACCCAGAGGACACATGGAGGTGGCTCACAGGTCCCCCACCCACCTTACAGCCGCCTTCTTTTCCCGGGCTCAATATGGACCGCTAGAGGTTCAGGTCCTCCAGAACACAGTGCAGACGTGCAGCACATCTGTGTTTCATGCATGAACTTCTACACGTCTGATGCATTTACTCGGTTTTTCTGTCTCTCAGGTGTGAACAGAGCGGTGGATCTGTGTGCAGCTCCTGGCAGCTGGAGTCAGGTCCTCAGTCGGAAACTCAGGTTTAGCTTCTTTATTTTATTTTTTTATATACATGTCCTCGCTTGGACACAAATCCTCAGTGTGGCTTGAATACAATTGTATTTACACCTCAGTAAAATAGAAGGTTTGAAATCCTGCGTTAATCCTGTGTTTGTTTTTCCACTTAGAGGTCGGGAGGAGAAGGCTGAGAAGGGTGAGGGCGCTGAGGGCACTGAGGGCACTGAGGGCGCTGAGGGGGCTGAGGAGGTGAAGATTGTGGCGGTGGACCTGCAGGCTATGGCTCCTCTGCCGGGAGTCACTCAGATCCAGGGAGACATCACCAAGGTGAGGTGAATATATTGTGTTCTGCAGGTAGAGCTGAGCAAAGCTGTGCTACCTGTCAGTGGGAGGGTTACTGTGTGTCGTCCACAGCAGGATCCTGGATTCAAAGTAAAGCTGATAGAAATTCAATAATAATCAAAATGGTCGGTTTTTTTTTTTCTAGTGACGCGCCTGTAGCTTGGTCACATGACCTCCTCTCTTCCTCCTCTCAGGTGTCGACAGCTCAGGAGATAATCCGTCACTTTGAGGGTCAGCCAGCCGACCTGGTGGTGTGTGACGGAGCTCCAGATGGTGAGAACCTCACTCTCTCAACGGAGACTCCACGTTGTATGGTTTAAATTCAGCATCTCAGGAGTTATTTCCTGTTGTGTTTCCACAGTAACTGGGCTCCATGACGTGGATGAGTACATCCAGGCTCAGCTCCTATTGGCTGTGAGTACAGATGTGTGTTTGTATTCACCTGTCAGTCAGTTTGTGGCGTCACGCTGACCTCTGCTTGTGTTTTAGGCTCTGAACATCACCACCCACGTCCTGAAACCTGGAGGAACGTTTGTGGCCAAAGTGAGTCCAACTTTTCTTTCTGTGATTCACTAAATATTCATCTGAGATATTAGAGGTCGGGATGAAAGAAAATCAGGTGTGATGTGTTTCCCTGTGGGATTGGAAGCCTCCTGGTTTCGGTGGCTCCTGGGATCTGGTCCAGGAAGCAGGTTTAACAAACTCTGAGCTAATGAATCCTGGGTTTTTGGTTTGAAAACAGCTGATTTGACTCAGTTCAATCAACATGGTGTGTGCAAGAGGAATATATTGCTCTGTACACAGTGTTACATGTCATGTCATCAGATCAGACTCCATTTGATTGATTTTTAAGATCATTTTACTCCTTTATAAAGCTCTTAATGGTTTTAGTCCTATTTATTTATCAGCTCTGCTCAGACCCCTCAGGTCCTTTCATTTTACCCAAAGTCAGAACAAAAACCCACAGTCAGGCATCAGAAAGTCAAGGCTGACCTTTTTAGTCTTTTCAGCCTTTTAATTAATAAGAGTTTTGCTGTTTCTTTATTTATCTGTTGATTTATATAAACGTTTATTCTATGATTATTTACTGTATTGTTTTCTTACTTTTACTTCAGATTTATTTATATTACTTCAACTTCTGGTTTTACTCTGTTCCAAACTCTCTCAGCATTTTATTATTTCATCCTTATTATTATTATTATTTTATCTTTATCGCTTTTTCTATCTTTGCTTTCCAGTCTTTTGTGTTTCCTCAACGCAAAATCTAATTCATGAGATTGAGAATAGTTTTTTCTCACTTCCTGTTGAAGCACTTTGTGTTACACTGTTGTATGAAAAGTGTTGTACAAGTAAAATTGATTGATTGATTGATTGATTGATTGATTGATTGATTGCCATGAACCTGGTCCTGTCCCGTGTGCCTCAGATCTTCAGAGGTAAAGATGTGACGTTACTCTACTCTCAGCTGAAGATCTTCTTCAGCAGTGTGACCTGCGCGAAGCCTCGCAGCAGCAGGAACTCCAGCATCGGTGCGTCGCCGCCGCTGACAATCGCACGCCTCAGATAGGTGTTAGTTCTGTGGACTAGAGTTACAGAGGAGGCACTGTTTTACTCAAACCTGAGACTGAAATCTGAGTTTGAATCATTAAATCGTGTTTTTAACACGTGAATTTATCTCCGAATCGATGATGTTGACCTGTACCTTCTGTGCGCAGAGGCGTTCGTGGTGTGCCAGAATTACTGTCCTCCTGAAGGCTACGTCCCCAACATGTCCAACCCTCTGCTGGATCACTCCTACGGTAACATCAGCCCCCTTTTCCACATGTGGTCTGTGTCTGTACAGCTGATCCAGGTCAGGAAAAGCTTGTGCTGAGAATGAGTCAAGATGAGATTTATTTAAACTGGAGCTGAGGTGCAAGCTTTAGGACAAGGACGACGTACATGTATATTAAAATCAAAAGGGATGACAACTGTATCATGGCTCCAATGGGTGATGTCACAGCCATGAGCAGAACTCATGATCAGATAAAGATAGAAACTTCAAATCAGCTGTGGTTATTATGGTTTTTATCTGGAAAATAAGGAAAAATTCAATGTCCAGTTTTGTTTCCTTTTGTTCTCTGAGCTACTGTCCCCTATTACAGTGAACAGTGAGTCTTTATATAATTATCTGAGTTTGAGCTGATTCTGAATCTGTGGAGACTTGGGGACATTTTTAAAAATGACGACTTTATAAGGAAAAACACAAAGGGATGAAAAAACAGAAATGACTCCAGATGGCTCTCAGCACATCTCAGTCCTCTGAGGACACCAGCTGTCCTATAAGATTCCAGTGCCATGAAATGTGTGTTAAGATTAGAGATGTGAATCGGTCTTTAGTTTCTCTGCATGTCCTGGTCCTGGGTCTCAGTCTGGGTTCTGGTCTCTGTCCATCAGATGTGGACTTTAACCAGCTGGAGGGACCAAACCGTGTCATTGTTCCCTTCCTGGCATGTGGTGACCTCAGCGCCTTCGACTCTGACAGAACGTACCCTCTGCAGGTGAGGAGACGCAGCTTTATGCTCCTGGACCACACTGGGACCTGGTTTTTGGTTCTTGGATTGTAACTGCTTTGAAACTGTTATTATTATTATATTTTAGGTTAATCAAAAATAATGTAATGTAATGATGTAATTAAGTTTTTATGTAGGATGACTAATGGTAGTATTTTAAGGTACTTTCAGGTAAAAAGTTCCAAAAAAAATTAAAGGGATTTTTATCACTTGAAATCCCCTTAAACCATGTGACTAATCCATTAAACAAACCCTTTATCGATTATAATCCATTTTTTTTATCCTGCAGTTATCTACAAATGGGGTGAAGTTAAGAATTGAGAATAAAGGTCCTTTAAAGGTTCAAATTAGGAGCTTGTGTAATGTGTTATAAATTAAACTGCATTTTAATTGAAAAAATGAAAGCACTTTTAGGGTTTAAAAATACCATAATATATTATAGCATAGTTTGAGATTAACCCATTAATTTGTATATGAATTGAAAAATAAATTTGTTTTACCTCCTAAAAACCCTTAATCGATGCATAAAATCTATTGAAACATATTACAGTTCATGAAACTTTTCCAAATCTAGTTTAAAATATTAAATACTTGAATACTGAACAAAAACCCCAGCTAATGAATGGATTTGTCAAATATCTCAGAGTAAAATTAGATTAAGAGAAAAAGTCAAGGGCACTTTAAGGGCCTTTGAAATGATTGTTTATATTATTAATGGGTATAGTTTTTCAAATTAAAGTTTTAATTGGTCTAATACTGATTTTATGAACTGATACCTGAAAAACATTCCCACCCTCCTTGTCTGTACTTAATGTGTAGTGTTAATTATCTGATGCTAACATGCGCTCACTCTTTTCTTTCCTAAGATGGATGCTGATAAACAGTACCAGTACACACCCCCGACTCAGCCGCCCATCTGCCCCCCCTACCAGGAGGCCTGCAAACTCCGCAAAAACAACCTGCTGTCCAGAGAGGACGCTCCATCTGTCTGTCCCACCCAGAGTCAACACGAGCCAGAACCACCGACCGAGTCCAGCTGATCCGTCTCACCGCTTCTTCTGATTGGTGGAAAAAACACTGGGAGATAAAGGACATCGTTACCATTATTGGAACATTCAGACATTTTAATTTCTGATAGATAAAATATACCTGATATCAGTTTTATTTCTGTGTCCAGTCCAGAAATAGGCCCAGGGGGACACTGATGCTTCACTAAACCTGTTCTGGATCCCTGTGCTTTTATTGTTTTGTCTAAATTTGTGTAGAGTTGTTTGTAACATATCCTTAATCAATCAGGCTGAAATGTTGTGGACCTTCATCGGGAGTTAATACAGTGTAAACAAACATGTTTTTAACTTGTCTATAACTTTTCCTGAACTGTAACTTTTTTTTAATAAATTAAGTGCAAGTGATCGGCAGTTTTGTCTGTAAACAATAAAAATGAGTCAATGAAAAACCCTCGTTGTGCTGCCAATAGTTGCTATTGCGCTGTGTTTAATACTGTTGACTTTAAGTTAAGTTAAAAGCTTCACAGAGACGTGTTTCAAGGTTATGAACTGGGTGTTCTTGAATCAGAAAGCATAAGAACTGAAATATAGGTCACTTTGGAATTGAGAGTTTCTGAATGGTGCCATATTCCAATAAAGATATTCAGCTATAAGTTTTAACTAGGTATAGCTAATATACAGTATATTAGGTATACCTAGCTAAAACTAATGTAGTCTAATACAACAGTCATGTCATTAAACCTATAGTGTTTAGTTTTAATGAGATTGTTCACGAGACGTATGGATTTAACCTCCTGATCATTTAGAGGCTGTATTTTGTGGTACAAATAAATTACACTAAAGTCAAACCAAGACTTAGAGAAACTTATTCATGTCTTCATATCCTCCAAAGTGCATTATTGTAACGCTCTCTACACTTTTAGATCAAATAAAACATAAAAGAGCTGCAGCTTGTTAAGATGAGGTTCTGACTAAAAGCTTTCGCTCATCGTTTAGAGGCACTAACTGGTCTGGGCTCAACATATTTGGGAGATGTTCATGTCTATGAGCCCGATCGGTTTCTAAGAGCTGCTCAGTTATTGGAGCCGAGAGTTAAATCTAAACAGCTGCTCACAGCTGGACCCAGCTGCCAATGGATGAAGTTAAATCAGCCCAACCCGAATTAAAAACCCTGATCTCCACAGCCTTCATTAACCCATTAACCCTGCTCTTTAATTATATATTATGTTTTCTAATCTGGTTTTATATATTCTTTTATATATTCTTCTCTTCTATTTTACCTCTATTTTTATGCTTCTTCTATTACGTTAAGCCCCTTGAATGACTGCAGTTTAACAGCAGGAACACTGACTGAACAGTGTGGGGAGGGTTTATTCTTTGGCTGCTGTAAAACAATGAATAACATGATAAAATAATAAAAACAAACTAACGTCAGGTAGATTCGTTAGCTCCACCCTCGGACCCTCCCACTCCGGCTGTCATTAGAGTAACTTTGCTCATTGTTGTTATTCAGGCCTTGTGAGTAAATAAATAATAATTAAAAAAAAAAAAAAAAAAAAAAAAAAAAACAGGTTCTCGTTTGTACGTATCGTGCGCCGTGACGTCACGACGCAACGACTCACACACACACAACGTACCGCATTGTTGTTGGGGGAAGAGAAGCTCGGGCAGCCGCTGAGCTCTGCCACCTCCAACTGCCTCTAAACAGCCCCGTCGATTGGCGTTGACTTTGGGCAAAGTGAAGCACCTGGACCCGGCTCCGTCGCCCTGGATACCTGCCGGTCACTCTCAGGTCTTACTCGGTTCAGCGCGAGCCGCGGCCGCCGTTGGATGAGCGGACTGGATGTGGATTTAACTGCCCCTTCGCTCCGCAGGCCGCGCCGCCATTGCTGCTGTTTTTACAAGCTGAATTCGTGAAAATACCGAGGTAAGTTCAGCACCGCTTCGCCCTCGCCTCTTTAATATTCACCCCCTACAGCCTGGACGGGTTATAACACAAAACCAGCCCGTGCTGCTCTGGGGAGAAGCCACCTTTTTCAATCGAGGCAGTTTCTTGTTGTGCTTGTCGCCATATTTCCTCCCCCCCTTAGTGAGTGTAATGCTAACAGGCTAACGTTAGCTCGGTTTGTGGACGGAGTGTCCTAATGCGTTTAACCGGCGACCGGAGAGGCCGCCGCTTTATCACAGGCCACCGCCGGGTCGTCTTTACTCGCGACAGGCCGGTGTTTAGCGGATAAGGTCGAGGCAGCCTCGGTCACCTCCGAAGATTAAGGTTGTGTGTCGGTTAAGTGGAGCCGACTTTAGCCGCGGCTAGCAGGCACAGTGTCGGTTAGAGAAGTGGACAAGCTGCTGCTGTTAGCCGCTGATATTCAGCAGGAACAGCGACAACAACAACAACGGGCTCGGGCTCCAGGCAGCCGGCCGGAGGCTCCCTCGGCTCGGTGTACAGGCACGGAGCTGCTGCGGGGACATTTCTCTCATTCATCCAGTCGACGATATCACATCCAGCCCCGTTTCCGCCCCCCCCCCCCCTTTGCTGTCACAACGTTCAGCTCCCAACTGAAACCAACCGCGTTGATCTCAGAAATTAAAAGCCGCACAATCGCACGCTGGAGGGTCTCGTCGAAAGCTGCCGGCTGAACCTGAACCTCTGCTCCTGCAGACGCCGCTGAGGTTGCAAATGTGGCCGCATCATGGTTTTGAGATGTGGCAGCACATCATTTAGGAGTTTTCTCCAAGCTCTCGCTGCACTTGGACTCAAAGCACAGGTAGACAAAAGTAATCACAGTTTTCAGGGTGCGTTTCGCCCCCGTTTCTGTAAATACAGCTGTGACTTCAGCTTCCAGCCAAAGGGCACGTTGATCTCAGAAACTGAAGCTGTACAAACACACAGTGCAGCTTCACATTTAAAGCTCCCAGCTGCAATGCATGTCTTTTGCTCAAGCCCGTAAAAGTATAAATTGTTAGATAAGGCATTATAATTGTATCTGCAGCTAACCTTTATTTTCATTATGCAAATTCTTTTCCTTATTGCTCAATAATCTGTGTTGCCTATGTCAAAAAAAAAAAAATAAACTGAACAGTGCCCATTTAAATGCCTCGGAGCCCCAGGTGATGTCTACAAATGTCTTGCTCAAGCTGACCTGCTGTCAAAGCTCAGATATATTCACTTGGATATATTCACGTGCAGCAAATTATTGCATGTAAATTTTCAAATTTGAGAAGCTGGAAGCATCACATTCTTGAAAACTTTGCATCGCAAAGGCTGACACAATCGATTGTTTATCAGTATTGTGTCAGAGTTGTCATTATATAGATGTTAATTTATTTGGCAAGTGTGACACAGGCTTATATAGAACACACATACCAGGATATAGTTATCAACATATTGGTTGTTTTAAAATTGTCGAGTCGATTGACAGATAATTGATGGGCAATATTTTTGATAATTCTTTAATTCAAAGTCAAAGTAACACTCAAAGACAAAGCCCAAACACTATTTAGGTTCAGGTGTCAGCTGTATTGTTTTGATTGTTAAGCAAATCTCCTTTGTTTGTTTGACAAAGGTAGACATTTAAATGTCATCTTGAGCTCTGTCAAACAGTTTATAAACTCAAGATCATAAACCGCTGAAGAAAATACCCAGCCCCGTTATTGAAAGAAACATGGAATATGACTCTTGACATAATTAGACAGAGAGGACACAGACGTACAGATCACATATACAAGCATAAACACAAACCTGACTCAGGCGTGAGCTGGACAACAAGCACCAATTATGACTATGGTATATTACATGGATAAGTGGAGATATACTGTGTGTGGTGACTGACTGATGAACAAACTGACAAAAAATGCATCATATAATTGACTTCTTTTGGATCAATTTGTACCTGTACAGGGCAGAGTATCAAACATCAGTACTTTTTAAATACTGGACGAGGTGTTGTGCGATCTGAAGTGTTGAAAATGTGAAGTATCAAAAGTTTGCACCAGAAGTGTCTCGTTTACAATCTTTGATTTGATTGTCCTTGAAATTCTCAAGGAAACTCTAATAACTTTACCTCAAATTATAACCAGACAAATTTCTTGATTTTAAAAATGATGCATTTAGCAGATTTTGTCCTGAGAATATTAATTTCGCATGCATATGTTGCCCAAGCCATAGTATTGGAAGTAGTTCTGGTGTCAGTACAGTGGCATATTTGTTATAAACAACACCCGGCACCCAGCCTTAATGTATTCAGTGCATTTGCATAATCAACATCAGCCAATAACTGCTGACAGAGATTTAGGAGGGCAACACCTGCAGCAGACAAGACTCAGCTGTACCATATACAAACACACTCCAATAGTGATACATTCGGGGATCAGTTTGTGGTGCATTTAGGTGCTAGACCCTTTATAAATTCTCAGTTGGCAGTTGTATATATAGAAATGTTCTTTAATCGAGACCTTTCTAACTAGATTGACTCACTCACAGAAATGTGAAACAGTGCTGTTGTTTTTTGTGCATTTGAAGGTCAGAGGAGATGGTGACATCCTTTTGCAAGCACATTAAGTGCCTGACAATGTTCCTGAAAGGCAGCATTGAGGGTTAAATCTGTTAATCATTGGTGCAAGTTTCTGTTTGACCCATTATACTCTGTTGTGAGCAGTGGTTGTTGCTTCACATGGGAAGGGTTGGTCAAGGTTAATGACATAAAAAAAAAAACTGCCGCTGTTCACCATCTGTTTCCACAGCATTCACATCCGTCAGTCATTGATTCTGTGGTTTCAACTCTGTTTTCAGGGTCTTCACGGTTTCAACATGAAGAAGAAAGGTCGAAATCACCGCCCATCTGTGCTGAAGAGGGAGTCGTCTCCCATCAAGCCGTCGCCCAACCGGGAGACGCTGACGTACGCACAAGCTCAGCGAATGGTGGAGCTGGAGGTGGACGGCCGCGTGCACCGGCTCAGCATCTACGACAAGCTGGACGTCATCACGGACGACGACCCCACGGCTCAGGAGATCATGGAGTGCAACAGCAACAAGGAGAACAACGAGAAGCCCCAGCAGGTCCTGGTGCGCTCCGTGCGCCTCAAGAACAATCAGCAGAAGAAGAACGCAGCCCTCACTGCCTCACATGGCACCAGTGGCACCCACGGCAGCACCGGGGGCCTGTTGGAGCCAAAGGTTAGAACGGTTGAATACAATCTGCCGGTGGTGCCGAAGAGGCCAGTGGCGTATTACAAATACACGGAGAAGACGGCGGAGGAGCTGGACGAGGAAGTGGAGTACGACATGGACGAGGAAGACTATGCCTGGCTGGAGATCATCAATGAGAAGAGGAAGAGCGAGGGCATCAGCCAGGTGTCGCACAACCTGTTTGAGTTCCTGATGGACCGATTTGAGAAGGAGTCGTACTTGGTGACGCAGGGGCAGAGCGACCTGCAGTCATTGGTGGACGAGGACGCCGTCTGCTGCATCTGCATGGATGGAGACGGAGCCGACAGTAACGTCATCCTCTTCTGCGACTCCTGTAACATTGCTGTGCACCAGGAGTGCTACGGCGTGCCGTACATTCCCGAGGGCCAATGGCTTTGCCGCCACTGCCTGCAGTGTCCGTTGAGGCCCGCAGAGTGTGTCTTCTGCCCCAACCGAGGCGGAGCCCTGAAGAAGACGGATGACGACCGCTGGGGCCACGTGGCATGCGCTCTGTGGGTCCCCGAGGTTGGCTTCTCTGACACAGTTTTCATTGAGCCCATCGATGGCGTCCGCAACATCCCACCGGCACGCTGGAAGCTAACCTGCTATCTGTGTAAGGAGAAGGGCGCTGGAGCGTGCATCCAGTGCGACAAGATCAACTGTTACACAGCCTTCCACGTCAGCTGCGCCCAGAAGGCCGGTCTGTACATGAAGATGGAGCCTGTCAAGGAGGTGACGCCGTCCGGTGCCACCAGCTTCTCTGTGAAGAAGACCGCCTACTGCTGCAGCCACATACCCGAAGGCTGTGACCGCCGGCCGCTCAACATCTACGAGGAGCCGCACCCGAAAAATGGAGCCTGCCACAAGAGGGCAGACAAGAGGGGGAAGTCCCGGGCAAAGGGCTGGCAGAAGAAGAAGAGTAAGAGAGCGGAGCCCGAACCTGAGACAGAACCCGAGACCCCTGCCAACTCTGGTCCCAGTATCACCGCCTCGAGGTAGGCAAGACAAACCACGACTCCCAGAATGCATCTCTCATATTAACTTGATATATATATTCCTCACAGTCTAACCTTTCTTAGTTTCTTACCCTTGACCTCAGAGGAAAAGATTTTAAAGGTGGTGAAAAACGCACTGTCACGTCTCTGTTTTATATTTCATGTATGTTATGATCCAGACAGTTTGTTTCCACAGGCCTGCTCCTGGTCAGAGTCACAATTTTGAACTCTTTAAGATCGAAGGTGCACACTGGAAAAGTCGATTGATAAGTTGATTAAGTCTGTTAAGAAGCCACTGCATTTAGGTCTGATTTTTGTTTTACAGCTTGCCTCTTAGTTTTTTAATGTCTTAGTCCTTAATTTTATTTATTTCTGTTTCCGTGTGGTTCAGTCTCGACACTATCCTGAACCAGGTGGCGGTCCAGAGGAAGCGTCCGTTCGTCGAGAAGGTGCTGAGCTACTGGGTGCTGAAGAGGCAGTCGAGGAACAATGTGCCGCTGATCCGCCGGCTGCAGGCCAACCCCCAGCCGCCTAAATCCAAACAGATGGTCAGCGCTGCAGACACATCGGCTAGAGATGGTGGAGCGTTACCCTTTAACATGGTCTTTTTAATCAACTGACGTTTGCGTGTTTTCTCCAGGATCGCATGGAGACAAACCAGGCGCTGAAGGAGCAGCTGAAGGAGTGGCACCGCCTCCGCCACGACCTGGAGCGAGCTCGATTGTTGCTGGAGCTCATCAGGAAGAGAGAAAAACTGAAGAGGGAGGAGGTAGAGTCAGTTTACCCATTGACCTACATTAAGGCTTTTACATGTTTTCATTATCATTGTGTTTTTTTCTTATAACGTTACACACATGTGTTTGTGTTGTTCTAGAGCTGATTTGAAGTTTCTCTCTTTATCTGATCTGAGTTCTGCTCATTCTTTGGAGCAGTAATGATGAAAAATCAGCTCCAAAGCCTCGAATGCTCTAAATATCTTATTGTCCATGTCTCTCTGTCTTTATTCTGTCACTACAATAAACTCAGAGCAACTTCTCCTCACTCTGAGATCAGAAAAATACAGGATTGATCCCATTGGCTTTGGCTACAAGCAGCTGACAGCTAGGCCTCTGAAGGAGACACTCTGATTGGCTGTGACATCACCCACTGGAGCCAATAGGAGCGTCCCATGTAGAGACGTGACTCTAGACGTTACTATCAAAGATGGAGGATGAGAATTGTTGGATAAACAGAAGTAAATGTTGGACATGGACAAATTAGAGCTTTTTAGAAAGAGCTGATTCTAACATTCTTTGGAGGCATACACACTTTTGTGTCCTTCATTTGATTAACACCTATTTAAAGTCTCTAGAGACACTGGAAAGAACAACAACCGGTTTCTGCCTTTTAGTAGCTGTTTGCACACAACCAAGGTGACAAACATTAACTTGACACCAAGTCAAGATGACAAAACCCTGACATGTCTGATCTTGTTCCCGTGTGTTGAACCTGTTTGACTGTGTGCTCTCTCTCTCTCACAGATGAAGCTGCAGCAGTCAGTGCTGGAGGTCCAGCTGACCCCATTCAACATCCTGTTGAGAGCCGTGCTCTGTCAGCTCCAGGAAAAGGACCAGTACAACATCTTCGCTCAGCCCGTCAGCATCAAGGAGGTCTGCTAGTCTTTATCCTTCTCCCACAAAAACAGTCTGAGGTCACTCTGTAGGACAGAAGCTGTTTCATCAGTTCACCCAAATGTTAAAATTTGTAAATGTAATGGAAACGAGGAACAACTCCTCTCTGTGATACTTCAGAGGGAACTGTCTATCTCTGGAAGTTTGTTCTTGACCTTTGGGAGCAGTACACAAAGACAATAACTAAACTCAGAGGTCCATAAGCTTTCAGAGTCATGTCTGTGATGAAAGCGAATCTTGTCCTCAGACAGTCTTCGCTCTGTCACCCTCAGGTTCCTGACTACCTGGACCACGTCAAGGACCCCATGGACTTCTCCACCATGAGGAAACGCATCGACGCCCACGGCTACAGGAGCCTGGAGGAATTTGAGGCAGATTTTGACCTCATCATCGCCAACTGCATGACCTACAACGCCAAGGACACATTCTTCTATAAGGCAGCTCAACGAATGCAGGATCACGGCGGGACCATCCTGCGCAGGGCCCGGAGGGAGGCGGAGCGCATCGGCTTCGACTTCTCCAGCGGGCTGCATCTTCCCGAAGCCCCCAAACAAGAGGCAGCGCCCCCCTTCTCCTGGGAGGACGGTAAGTCAAGAAACAGAAGACCTATTCATCACTTACTGTCACGCTGAAATGTTTATTCATTTAAAACGTCTGTAGTCCCCCTCCATCTTTGTAGCTCTGCACCAGTGGCAGATTAAATCAGTAAATAATCAGATCAGTTAATATGTTTATTTCATAAGAGCTAAAATGACATTTATGGCTGCTATCTCTTTAATGTGCAGCGAGGATCTGGACTAGCTAAAGATCTTTTTATTAGAGAAAGATGCTCTACTCTGTCATGTCATAGACACCCATGGCTGCTCTGTGATTGGGTCTCATCAACCTCGACTCCCAGTGGTGAAAGCAGCGTGGAGAATGGATTGAATTGCTGCTGACCTTGTCGTCTTAGCTATCAGCTGTTGTTCAGTTAAAATCTGCATTTAAATGCTACAACTGTCTTCACTGTTCCTCGTTCGTAGTATTTTGTGTGAATAATCAACCGTATTAGGAGTAAACCAGTTGAGGGGAGGTGTGGCGTTCCAGTGGTTATATCTACACACTGATACATACAGACCAAGATGAAGAACATAAAACAGTGATCAGTGCAAAAAACAGCAGTAGTGGTTCCCAGTTCCCATTATTACTTCAAGTAGTTGAACTGGAAGAGCTGATGATGTGATGGAGATAACACTGATTCATCTGACTGACTCCCTCCCCCTCAGTGGACCGGCTGCTGAGCCCTGCCTACCGACAGCTGACCCCCCTGGAGGATCAGCTGAAGGAGCTGCTGGAGAAGCTGGACCTGAGCACGGCAATGAAGCACAGCCCGTCCCGCAGCAAGAGGCTCAAACTGCTCAAGAAGACCATCATGGAGGTCCGCAGCGAGATGAGTCTGAAGAAGTCCCTCCCACCACCATCGCCCGCTGCCCCAGAGCCCGACCCGGCCCCCGCCGCGTCAGATGAGAAACCACTACCTGAACCCCCAGCAGAGCCCTGCAGCCCCCAGGAGGAGAAGTCTTTACCTCCGCCAACGTTAGAGCTGTTGACATCAGAGTCACAGCTCGACGCCTCGCCCACCGACTCGGAGCCGCCCCCTCTCAAGCCCATCGAACCCAGCATGGACCAGACTCCCATGGAGCTCGACAGTGACACGTCTACCTCAGTAACCCCGGACACCCCCGATGGGCACATCCCTGACCCTCTGCTCCCCAACGGTGACCTTGACACCGAAGCCTCTGGCGCCTGCAACAGACGGACCAACGTCCTTTTCCGCAAGTCTAAGAGCGCCAGCCCGCAGAAACCACCCAAGACCCAAGAGGCGCCCACTGCGCAGTCACCACCCCTGGGTGCCAAAACTTTCCTGTCGGTGGTGATACCACGACTGGAGACACTCCTCCTGCCGAAGAAGAGAAGCCGCAGCAGCAGCGCCGACGGAGAGGACGAAGACGAGGAGTCACCAATAAAACGCCTCGGTACAGGTATCAATCAGAACAACATCAGTTAAAAATCCCTATGATACAACAGCCAGAATGACACGGTTTTTTTTTTTGGTTTTTTTTTAATCTTCAGGAATAGCAAACGGTTTTTTGGTAGAGGATGAGGAAACCTCAGCGTCTCCTCGCCTGCTGGAGCCTCGCCGGCGCTGTGCCTCCGAGTCAAGCATCTCCTCCAGTGGAAGCATCCTCTGTGGCACGAGGTGAGTCCAGAGCCCTGAGACTGATCACTGCCCCAGACTGGATCTTATGTTTAAAGGGTTTCAGTCAGTAATGATGACTCACAGATAAGATCTGGGAACAGGATGACATGAAAACTTCAAAATAAGACTCAGGTTTCATGAAACCTCAGTTGCCTTAAACACTTACAGTAGTTTTTAACCTGAAGAAAAAAAATCTGCTTTGATCATCAATTGTTCCTCCTTTTTCACTTAAAAACACCAGATATTCAGTGATTCAGTGAAGCTCTTGATTTTTTTTTTTATTTAAAATGAGATTTAATGAAGTCTGAATGTTGGCCATTTTGAAATTTCTGTCCCTGGTCAAGTTAAAAATGTTTCTGTATCTAAGAACTGATCACACATGAGACATTTCCTTGTCTAACTCTCCTCCCTCATCTCTTTCAGCACCGTCATCATGTCTAAAGGCGGTAAAGGGCGGCCGGCGGCGGCTCGGCGGAGCACAGTGGACGACAAAAGCGCTTTAATGACCTGCATCGAGAACGGAGAGTTCACCAAAGCTGCCAAGATCTCATCAGGTGAGCAGAGCAGCGTCGGTCGGTTTATCACATCAATGTGCATGAAACGGCATGGCAGCGCTTTGATGGGTCCAATCTTCTCTGTCCGTTAAAGACATTTACTAAACCTCTTTACTAATACTGCTTATGTGCCAGCATGCGTGGTTTGATTTATTGCTGCTCACATCGCTGACGTCACAGCGAACTGGATCAGTCCTTGGAGGGTCTAGGCCTCTGCTCTGAAAGAAAACCTTTACAGAACCAGCAGCTCCTCCCACATCGCTACGCTAACAAAGTTCACTGGTTCACAGAGGGGGGGGTCGAGGGGTCCCTGAGCCCCTGGATCGAGTCAACAGAGACCCAAACCTCTGGGTGTACTGGAACAGGAAACGTTATGATGGACAAGGTGGAAGTGAAGCCCGATGGCTTCAGTCAGTTATTGGCTCATACATGGAGGTGGTGAAATCACTACACACCAGAGACCGACAGCATTAGGTGTTCATTTCTTATTTTAAAAGGTTTTAGACCATTAACTAAATTCCTGTTCTCTATATAATCTTGACAATCAACCTTAATAGACTTTGTGCAGACGGAAAATTCAGCACAGTCAATGTTTAGTCATCGCTGGTTGTTGTTGCCACGACGACGTCAGGTGAGCCGTGCGTTAGTTTGGCCCTGAGACTCAGCACAGGTATTGTATCTGCACTAATATTTGTCAAATGATACCCAGCCTCGTGTGTGTTTGTGTGTGTGTGTAGCTCCTCTCCTGAGTGATGTGTGTGTGTTTATTGTTTCGTTATTTGGATCGTGTCAATGTTGAAACTTTTTTTTTTTTTTGTATCAAAAACAGTTTCACAGTGTAAATATAATGTATATAATGTTCACAGCTGCCCCTGTAGTAAACTTCTCCACGGGGCCGTAAAGATCATGGTTGTTTGGTCCTGATCCAGGTCCTTTAAATTCTGTTTGCCCTTTAAATCTAACATTTACTTTTACTTTTTAGTCTTTGTTCATTTACAATCACATTCACAGCAGAAAAAAAGTTTAAATCTGTTTTCAAGTTACTGACACAGTTCATGTTAATTAGTGACTGAATTTATTTTGGTGACGCAGAATTAATGTTAATTCATCTGAAGTGACTCATTACTAACACGTCATTTAAGAGATGAAATCGTTGTCATAGTGTTTTGTGAGTGGCCTCAGTGTGAATTCTTCACATTCACACACAGGAAGCAGGAAGTAAAGAGAGTCACCATTTCAATCAGCTGATGCGTTTTTAAGCAACTTGACTCGTTAAAACTGATCCTGAAGATCAGCTCGGGACCAAAACCTTGAATCAGACGACTCATGACGAATCAACTCAAACGTTTTTTAAAGGCGACCTTTAAAAAACCTGCGTGTTTGTCGTGTGTGTGCGCTCCTCCCCTGTGTGTGTGGCTGTTTGTTCAGACTGGTTGTGCTCTGTGTCTGTTGCAGTGACTCCTTCATAACTTGCTTGTCGTTGTTCCTGTAGAGGTGTGGAAGCCCACCGCTGCTTCTCCATTTGTTCTGGAGCCTCTTAAACTAGTTTGGGCTAAATGTAGTGGATATCCCTCCTTCCCCGCCCTGGTGAGTGAGTGTTAGTCCACTCTGTGTCTCATTACCCATCTGCCCCTCTTGCCATCGTGCGTGCCGTAGCTCGTGATTTGTGCTCACAGCCATGCGGGAGCTCCCAGCTTGGCCGCTCGTGGACTGCTTGGTGTGTGTGGAGTCGGCCGCTTCGCTCAGAGCGTTTCCGGTTCGACTCGGCTTTGCATGCTTGTGTCTCTGAGTGCGGGCTTCTTCTGTGCGACCGCCGCCACCAGGATTTAGCTCCACACCATCACGGTGGCGAGGCCGTCTCACTCAGTCTCCGCCCGTGTCTTTTCTGTCGGTCTTCGCAGATAATGGACCCCAGAGTCCGGAGGACGGCGTCTCAGCACAACGGGGTGGAGCTTCCCCCGCCGCCGCTGGACGTCCTCAGAATCGGAGAGCGGATGCAGTTCAGGTCCGCAGAGAAACTCTTCCTCGTCCACTTCTTCGACAGCAAGCGCAGCTGGTGAGGAACTCGCTGACGCACTCAACTGCCAGGAAAGAAAGAAAACAAAATAATGTGGAGATCTAATGTGTTCCATCTTTTTAAAGCCCCGGAAGATGATGATGATGATGATGATAATTTTATTTAAAAGCAAGTGCTTTGACTCGTGAATCAGAGCAGGACATAAGTCAGATGGGGTTTCATAGGAGGACAAAAACTATATACTCCAAAATAATGACAGAAAGTAGATGCTACACACACACACACACACACGATTAAAATAACAACACAAATAAAGGATAACATAAGTTAAAAGACGACATCACTTCTGCAGAGCTGAGAAAAGGCTCCTTCTTCGACACGAGTCTCTTGACTGTCGCTGGATTAAAGGCTGGAGCAGTGAGTGATTTATCACAGCTGGTGAAGTTCAGATCCAAGTACAAAGAAACATTAAAATTCTGCCCTGACCCAGATCACAATCCGATCAATGACGTCACGGTGAGTTAAAACCTGCCGTCACATCATGTGGAACAGATTCTGTTGAGCTGGTTTTCATTCGCACTCGCGCCCCCTATGGTTCAAAATGTGTTGTTAGGGTTGTTCCTGAGTCAAACTGTCCACAGACACGTGAAAAGGCCGCCGGACCAGGTTCAGTTAATGAGTCCACACAACAGGATCTGTCAGGACCCTGAACTGTGAGGCCTCAGATTTACCGTCATCACACACTCACCTCTCTCTCTCTCGCTCTCTCTCTTTCTCTCTGTCTGTCTCGCTCTCTCTCTTCAGGCAATGGCTTCCTAGATCCAAGATGGCGCCGTTCGGGCTCAACCAGACACTCGATAGAATCAAGCTGACGGAGGCTCGCTCCGCCAACATCCGTAAAGCTGTGCGGCTCGCCTTCGACCGAGCCATGAACCACCTGAACCGTGGCAGCGGCGAGCTGGAGCCCAGCGCTGGCCTCGCCGTCACAGACTGAACCCCCTCCTCCTACCCCCGCCCTAACCCTCCCATCATCCACCTCTCCTCCTCGACCTCTCAGCTTTTTGTTTTGAACACCACCAATTCTGCCCTTGTACGCACAACACACACACACACACACACACACACACAGACACACACACACACACACACACACACACACTTGTCATGTTTACCATTTTCAACAACTGGATCTTCTTCACGCCTCCTCCCCTGCACATAACCCCGCCCCCTCCCTCCCCCCCGTCCGAAATACTGTAGCTTGTGACGGCTATCTCGTTTTGTCAAAGAGCTATGCAATGAAATCGACTCGGTTAGCGGGTTCAGAAAGAAAAAAAAAAAAAATCTAACTTTGGCTGTGAGGACCGAAAAATCACGGGTCTGAACCTGTTGAATGTGTCGGAGTTTGACCTCTGACCTCCTTAAATGTGCTGCAAGACTGCTGCAACAATCTCACTGCCATGAAAATGTCCATCAGTGTGAGTGTGTGTGCGTGTATGTCTGTGAGTGTGTGTGTGTGTGTGTGTGTGTGAGTCTGTGTGTGTGTGTGTGTGAAGGCAGCAGCTCCTGTAAATACAAGGTCTGACACTAATTTATTCACTCCCTCGGTTTGTTTCGGTTCAGCTATTTATACGGTCGGAGGTGAGGACCCACGTCGACGCCGCCGGTGTCGGTGTTTCTGCTGGTGCTATCTCTACAGAGAGAAAAAACAAACATGCATACTGTACTGAACGTTTTTATTTCAGCTCCTTTTTTACAGTTTTTGTAAGTTATTGAGTTCTCAAGCTTCAAGTTCTCGTCTTTGGCATTAATTTTTCTTGTGTGTGCATCTTTTATTATTATTTTTTTTTACCTGAATGTTTTTACTGGACTACTTTTACTTTATTCTTTTTTTTTTTTTTTTGTTTGTACATATTTATATAAAATCTATATAGAAGCTCAAAATTTAAAATGCCTAAAGTGCATCATTCACACAGAAACCAAAAAAATCTGCTGCCCACAAGTTTCCCACTAATGTGTTTTTTTTTTTTTTTGTTTTGTTTTTAAACTGTTGTGTTAAGTTGTGTTTTCAGCCTTCCTGTTTGTGTGCTGTGATGAGTTCAAGTCTTCTGTCACAGAATCATCTTTTCCACCTGGACTGACCTACAGTCGGCTGTAGGAGAGAAGAGAATGTGCCTGTACTAACTTATTGTAAAACAGAAAATGTATATGCATTACTTTATAGAGAGAGTATTGTAAGAAAATACTACGGGCACACTAGGAGCCACATGTAGAGGCCCCTCCTCTTCCTCTTGTTACTTTCTCTTTTTTAATTTTATTTTTTTGGATTAATAGCATTAAATCTGAGAGGTGAGGTGATAGTGTTTGATGTTTTGTTTTGGCAGGGTAGCAATGGGTAGACTTCCTGTTTTCTTTGGCCCCTCTGGATGTGGATGTTGTGTGTGTAAATAGATTTGGTACTTTAGCTGATTCTCTGGGAAAAACCACAGTTATAGCCAATGGGAGTGGAAACCAGCCGACAACAGGCCGGTGGGATTTTTATACTAAAACACTGAAAAATTAAAATATGTTATTGAATCACTGATCCAACGTGTCGTGGTTTTTATCATTCAGGTTATTAATTGATTATTAATTATTTTAACATCCATTTGAATTGAATTAATTTGTTTTTTTAATTTGAATAATAAAAAATAAATTTAAAAAATATATATATATTATACATGGTATTATATATTAAATATTTGACAGCTTTTAAGTTTTTAAATGAAGGTAGATTTTTATTTCTATTAACTGCCTGTTCCTTTAGATTCTATTGTTAAATTCCTGAGTTTCACCACAAGGTGGTGCTGTTGGTTTGTCTCTGAAACAGCTGATGATGCAGAAACATGTTCTCTCCTGTGCCTGTGTGGGTTCCCTTCCTGGTTCTCCAGCTTCCTCCCACAGTCCAAAGAGATGCAGGTTAATTGGTCACTTTAAAATTAGGCTTTGAATGTGAGTTTGCCTCCATATGTCAGCCCTGTGATGGACTGACAACCTGTCCTGTCATCCCCTCGTGGACGTTAAAGGTCCATACGGTCTAAAGGT
>CM076652.1:2944899-3266502 GCA_038496675.1 Rachycentron canadum
GATGTTAAAGGTCCATACTGTCTAAAGGTAGATGTTAAAGGTCCATACAGTCTAAAGGTAGATGTTAAAGGTCCATACAGTCTAAAGGTGTACTTCTGGAACTTTGTGATGTCACAATAAAGCAGTCACTGGTTTCAGACACGCTGCCAAGCCACACCCCCTTTGGATTCACCATCCAACCTTGCAGGATTTGCTTTCTCTGAGTGTTTTACCTGAAATCTGCTATATTTTTATTGGCCAATCAGAAGAGACTCAGATCCTCTCTTCTGATTGGCTGACTGACCTGTTGTTTCTGGAGCTCCAGAGAGCAGCCTGAGAGAGGAGATGGAAAGCCACAAATATATCTTCTTATGGACATCAACTCCTCAAAATAAAGCAAGAAAAGTAAAATAGGGACCTTTAATACATGGAACAAACATAAATGTTCTATTTCCATCGTGGTTGTGTTGTGTTCCTGTTTGTAGCCTGTGCTCAGTGTGTCCTCCGCCTTTGCAGTAACAGACTGGAGAAACAGTAGTAAATGCACTTTCTTTTGCCAAAACCTGGATCCACTGACACGGATGGATAGATGGATTATTGGTTGCGCCATCTTTCCAGTCAGTCACTCACTGAGGTCGAACTTGACCGATAAGATCAAGTTTGTCTGACTTTTTTAAAATTATTTTGCTGTCAACTCATCATTATCTTCTAATTAGCAGCAGATATTTTGAGCATCCTGAGCTTGTCGTCCGGCTCAGCCACACTCAGTCTCTCTGGGTCTCTGAGGGTTAAAATGTCTTTGAAGTTGGAGATAATTACCCATGCAGCCGGGTAATTAACAGTGTCCAACTCATAAATAAACACATTTCCTCTGCGCACACACTGTTAATGCCGCCAACGCCGCTGGAACAGTGTGTCTCTGCAAGACGTCTGAGCGTCTTATGAAAACCTGAAAAGTGAACCAGGCTGAGATAAGATCTTTATTTGGATTCTTGTTTTCAGGGAGGGGAAGGTGGGAGGTGAGGATTAAGGTGAATGTGTGGAGGATTTTCAGGGCAGATTAAGTGTGTAACACCGTGTGTGCAGAACAACTCATTCTGTCAGGATTTGGAGGTAATAATACGGTGCTTGTCCTCCGCGCTCCAAGAAAGAAAAGGCTGACTCTGGCAACTGACAAATGCAAACAGAGAATCCATGTTCAATATTTAGGAATTGGTTAAAATTAGACTTCGAAGTTAATCAATCGAGCTTCATTCACGATCTGTCACATGATCCAAGAGACAGGAAAGTGAATCATCTGCAGGGACAAGATGCAACAATAGTCCTGAGTTGTACCAAAAAATAGATGCATCCTTACTTGTACAGGGTTTGGACATAAACCTGTTAAATCACTGACATTATGAGGACTCTACTCCCAAGTGGGGACATGTAGCAGGTCTCCACAAACTGTTGTTTAAAATGAAGACTTGACAAATCAAGGGCTCTGATTAACATATTTCTGTGCAGATCTGCAGTCAGACATCAAAACAAAACATCTTATTGCTGAAAACAAACAAGTGGTCGCCGTGTTTGTGCAAACGCCCCAGCTCGCCGACGACTTGTTAATATTAATGCATGGTGGCGACGGCAATTCACCTTTGAAGTTTTAATGCTATTAGCAGCAGAGCTCTCTGCTGAAAACCCCACAATGGTGGAGTAATTACACAGCAATTATGGCTTTGTAATAAAAAGAAAACTAGCGTTCTCCAGCCGTGTTCGGCTGCTGTTAATCAGTCGGAGGAAACAAAAAGGTTTGTGGTCTGAAAGCAGGAATGGCGGTTTCCTCAGGGGGCTGCAGTGACAGCGGCGGGGAAACGTTTTGTTGGTATTGTGCCGGGCAGTTTGAGTGGGCTCTAAGTGTTCAATGTTACAATGAAGATTAATTCACAGCGTGATTGAAGTGTTTTAATTGGTTTTTACTTAAACATAATTGACAAACGTGGACAGAATCTAAGATCAGATCTGTATTGTCTTTAAAGGGAAATATTAACTAACCACATCCTGTATGTGAGATCAATTTAATAATTTTGATTGAAGTCCCTTTGTTCAGGATGTGAATTACACAGTGACAATCAGGGGGTCACCTATTTCTTCAGGGTGAAAGGGAACTGAAGTAAAACTCCTAAATTCTCAAAGGGGAATTAGTCTTAAAGGAAAAAGACCAACTGAACCACCACACCAAGTGAAATAAACTTTATATTTATGTCAAAACATATTTCTACGACTAACCCTTCATTGTCTCACTGGTCGTGAGCACAGAAAATAAATGACTATATTATACTGGTAATGAAATGACAAGCAACACTGGAAATGACAGCTAGCTAATATTATTTATCTGGGCTGCAACTTAAGGCTTAAGTTAGAAACTACCTGACACTAGTTCACCAAACCTTAAGTTAGAAAGTAGAAAACATTAGTCAGTTAAACTGGAACTTAAAGCTAAAGCTAGAAACTAGTCTAATCCAGAAACCCTGAAGGAAACGAAGCAAATTTATTTATTTAAAAAAAAAATCTGCTCCTCTAGATTCGTTCATGATTATAGAAGATGTAATGTTTTTTGATTTGCAATTACAGGTAAGAAGCGATCATTTGAAATCTGTCTTTGTTGTGTTTCTTTAAACCACAAAAAGGCCCCAGATATAATAATAATAACTCGCATTAATAGTTTGAATTATCTAATGTTATGTTAAGGTTGAGTAGTCGAAGTGTCCTTTCGACGGTTCGGAAACTGGGAACTGTTTCTTTCCACTTGTTTTCAGAAGCAAAGATTTCAAAGATTCTTCTTTTCACAATCAATGGACGTGTTCAGCAGCTTTCAGCCACGTTCTTGAACATCCTCTAACAGTTTAAACCAGCAGCCCGGGTGTGTGAGTGTGTGTGTGTGTGTGTGTGTGTGTGTCTTCACTCTATTTGGTTGAGCTGTTATTTTAATTGGAGCCATAACGAGCCGAAGTCTCCGGTTTCATTAGAAACGCTCTCTCACCTTTTAACTACTGTGAGTGAGCTGCTGGCGAGGTCTGATTGACAACGCACTAATTAACCAATCAAGGAGCGCAGGGCTAACGGGCACCTGCGTGGTCACTCCAGCTGCAATTACCTTCTGCCTGCTCCCTTGCTTCCTGTTCAGCCAATCTGTCGGCCACGGAGCGCCTAATGACCCATTAATAAGACAAGCGCTCTGGAGTCCATCTTAATGAAAATCAGTCGACCCCTCCCTCCGCGCTCTCCTCCTCCTGGCGCCGCCGCGATGTGGCCGTTGATCATGAGGCCAGTCCTCGACCTTTCATCGCCTCAGCTCGTGGAGAAGCCACGTGGCATCTGAGAATATTAAAGAGGAGAGATGGTTTCCTGAAGAGCCTGTTGGACTTAATTCTCTCCCCTGAGGGGGAGAAATGAGTCGACGACGGATGGCGGCATCTCCTCCGCGCGAAATGAAAAACCTGCTGCCCCTCTCATCTCTCGATCTCGGGGTCATTATTGGGTGTGATTGGATGAAGCTGGCAGGTCCATCTGTCCTGCTGCCCAGAGACAGATTCACACCAGGGGAAACCTCGTGGCTCCAAAACCTCCAAGTCTGGTCTGTTCAGTTGAAAATAGGAAAAAGACGTTAAGCCCCATTTGGATGGATTTATTACTCTGGAGGAGGGGGGATTATTTTAACAGCACCTGGAAGGGTTGGGCCAGAGAGGCTGATGGTTTGGCTGCCAGTCACCATGATGCTGAGCCCAACACTAGACCGTTATTATCCATTGTCAAAGCACCGCAGTGTCACACTTTACAGCTGAAAACATCAAATGTCAGTGCTGTTCAGTGAATCAGTGATGAGGCGGCACGGTGGTACAGTGGTTAGCACTCTCCGGGCCCCAGGCCCAGGCCATAATGTTCTCCCTGTGTCTGTGCGGGTTCCCTCCAGGTTCTCCAGCTTCCACCCACAGTCCAAAGACATGAACATGATAATTAGAGACTCTGTCTGTCTCTATGTCTCTGTATATGTTGGTCCAGGATGTAACCGCCCTCGCCCAGTGTCAGCTGGGATTGATTCCAGCCCTGTGACCCTGCCTGGATAAGTGGTCTAGATAATGGATGGACGGATGGATGTTGTATAACTTTGAGGAAACTAAAGAGTTTGTGACATTATCTCATAACAGGAAGGGCATAACAGGAAGAGGAAAACTGAAATGTATTCATGTAACGTAGTGAGAGGAAGCTAAATCAAACACAACAAAACTAAACAAAAAGTGTGATTGGTTCTAACACAATTTGTAAACAGCATTATGGGTGAAGAGGAACAGAGATAAGACAAACGTTTGCATCAAAGATACGGATCCCGACTTCCCGTCAGGACTTTCACAATAAAACCAGAGCGGAAATGGGCTGAAGATCAGATCTATCCTGATTACGAGGTTTTGTCTGTCAATCACACAGTAGCCACGCCCCCTAATTCATCCCCTGCTTTCTGGTCTATTTTCCTCTAAATGGACCATCATTTAAAAGATGAACATCATGTTGTATTGAAGACTTGAAACTAGAGACTGAGACCATAAACTCATTAGGAAAACGTTTACTGAGCTAATAAATCAAGGGAGAAGTAGGGACATTTTCCCATAGACTTCAATACAATCTGACTTCTTTAACAACCAGTGGAGTCGCCCCCTGATGGTCATTAGAGAGGATGAAGGGTTAAGACTCTTCAGCATTGGCTTCACTTCACAGCCCCAGAGTCTACGTCCACCTTTATAAAAAGCTGATGGTTAAAATGCAAAAACCTGAAGGAAATAATCCAGGATCTGATGAGTATTTTATTCTGAATGAGACAGGAAACACACCTGTCGGCATTTATGAGAATTTGAATATCTGAGTTTTGAATTCTTTCTTTGAATTCAGATGATTTGATCTGTATTTCTATGCGCTGATTTGCTTTAATTAGCCATGAAACAGTCATTAACTGCAGCTTTATTAATTGTTTTATTAATTAATTCCTTATGAGAAAGTGGCACGAACATTTCTAAAATTAAACCTTTCGTACAGATGTTCAGTGGAGTTTGGAGGAAACACCCGATTACACACTAAGACTGACACCTGGAGCATCGTGGGTAACTAGACTCCTTATTGCAGCCAGTCTCCCTCTCACACACACACACACACACACACACACACACACACACACAGTGAGAGAGTCTGCAGTGTTTGTGGATGACAGTGATCAACGTGCAGTTACAGTCAAACACCCTGCTATTATATCTAATGGGATATTGGACTCTGAATGTGTGTGTGTGTGTGTGTGTGTGTGTGTGTGTGTGTGTGTGTGTGTGTGTGTGTGTGTGTGTGTGTGTGTGTTGCAGGGAAAGTGACAGTATATTTTGCAGAGGTATGAATATTTTATGGAGTGAACTCATTAGACGCTCGGCCTCTTGGGAGCTCAGAGGAGAGTTTGTTTTGTTCCACATTATTTGCGTGATGAATTATACATCTCTGAGATTCAACAATATGAAAACAACACAGCTACAATTAGAGGGAGGAGGGCGGAGGACTATATTTACACTCCACACATCAAAAAGCTGCCTGGCCCACTTTACTGCCCAACACGCACAACTCACTTCCTGTCTGCGAAGGATTGCTTTGAAATAATGATAATAATAAAAAATAATAATAACAATTAAAAAATCTATATCGTATGACGTCGAGTCCTAATTGTCTCAGACAAATCAAAGCAGAGTGTTTGTCTGGTTACAAACACAGACTGTTTATAAAAGTGGACCTGGACTCTGCTTTAAACCTTCATTCTATCTTATGACCATCAGTGAGCGACTCTGTATTGAAGTCAATGGGAAAATGTCCCCACTTGATTTATAACCTCACTAATGAGTTTATGGTCTTCGGGGGCGTGGCTACTGTGTGATTGACAGACTGTACCGGAAATGGCGACCTGCTGGAGAAACCGTTAAGCAGGTCAGTTCAGCTTTTTTGTCCAAATATGGTTTCTTCTGGTTTCAAAAAAACCAATATGGCCGACAGCCATGTTGGTGGGTTGACACTTGGTTACATCACACTGACTCTGACAGGCATCAATATTTTGTGATTAGTACGGTGGCCCTGAAAGCTCAACACAACACGAAATGTGCTGCAAATACACACTATTGGACAGTTGTGTCTCCATCTCCTTACACTCATATTTTATTTTGTTTTTATGCTCCATTCTGCTGCAGCTGAGCAGCTAATTAGCCTTTTCCCAGAAACTTTGTGTTTTTTTTAGTGGCATGTTCGACAAACTAAGGTTCAGGACGAGATGTGTCTGTGAAGTAGTTAATAAGGAGACGGCTGTTGTTCAGAGTCTGTCTCACTGTCGTAGGTAACTGATGACTCACAGGCTTCACAACATAACACACCTTCACTGACAACGTGAAAAAGTAGCTACTGCAATAATCAGCCACCTTTATATGCATCGTTACTACTTGGAAAAGCCCTCTGATTGGTTAAATCAAAAAGTATAAATTTCTCCCTTTTGGATTCTGCTTTTATTTTGAAAGGAGAACCCAAGGTGAGTGTTTCCAGAGCAGATCTTTCTTCCATCAGCTGATGGAAACGTAGTTACATTTCAGGAGCATCATAGCAACACAATGAAGAAACTACAATTTTCACTAGTTCCTCCGTCTTTAGGACGGACTGTACCTTTAACTGAGTGACGGTGGGAGGGGGGAGAGCTGGGGGGGGGGGAGCTCGGTAACTGTGGGGTCGTCTCCAATCTCCACCAGCTCTATTAAAGAGCTGACAGGGCTGTGAATGGGCTGGAGGCCTCGTGGCCTCGGAGCAATCACCGTGGCCATTTCACACCCTGCTGATCCCCTCATCTGCTGCAGACACGAGAGAGGGGCTCCGAGGGCCCCGGAGGCCCCTGATGAAGTCCTGACCTCACTCTCTCCAGAACCCACGGGATTAAAAAATACTGCTCAAAGTGAAGACGGCTGCTCAAGTTAGTCAATGGACAAATTGGAAAGTTTTCCAAGATTAGAAACGTGACTCCATGAAAGAAGTCAGACTTTACACAGCGAGTGTCGTTATTTTGGAAAGTTTAACTGATCAGTTTACACATGATCCCAAATGTGATTCCTAGCAACATCAAAATCACAGGGAAGTCACACTTTGGTCTCTTTTTATTGAACCTCCATCAATGAATTCTGATCTGCTGCTGTACGAGGGTTTGGCACTGAGTTTAGATTACAGCTCTTTCACACATGCAAACCTTCCTTTACATCAGTGTCAGGGCAGATTTAATAAACGTCCCAGTCATCTCGGCAGCGGCTGAATTAAATGAATGAAACCAAACTCCCGGCTAAAAGTGGAATTGGTGTGAAGATGAGACTCCTGTTAGCATCGTTAGCACAGCTGTGCATCTGGGCATCTTGCTCAAAGGCTAATTCATTTGCTGGCTAATTAGCTCATTAACAAGCTGAGTATGGTGGGCGCTGACACTGATACCTGCTAATTAGTGCTACCACATAAATAAAAAAAAAAAAAAACACTAAAATTTCACCTCACAGTCACATTATTTGACTTGAAACTAGAGACTGAGTGTAGGGACATTTTCCCATAGACTTCAACACAATCTGACTATTTACAGCCAGTGCAGTCGCCCCCTGATGGTCATTAGACAGAATGAAGGTTTGAGGCTCTTCAGCATTGACTTTACTTTTCAGACCCAGAGTCGACGTCCACTTTTATTAAAAGTCAATGTGTCCTCTTCACTCAGCTGTCACTCAAAGAGGCCACACCCCCCAATCATGTGCAATTATAACTTTAATCCTTGATAAAATGTAAACAGGTGAGTTATATATAAATCCACAGTGTACGGTCGTCACGAAGGAGGAAAATTAGCTGTAGAGACTGAAACCGTTGTTTGTACCAGGTTGTAAACATGTATTTCTGCTGTGAATATGAGAGTCTATGGGACTGACTCACCAGACTCTAGTGGTCATGAGAGGAACTGCAGGTTTAACATAAAGGCTGCTCACTGTAATAAATGTATTCTCTTAGTTTTAATAAACCCCGAAGCGCTGTGAAGGAACCAATTTTAAGTTGTCAAGTCGCTGTCAGGGCTTTAGTTAACGGTCGACTCTCTCTGTCTGACTGGATGATCAGTGAATGTCCTCTTCAGTTATCTTCATTCATTGACATTTTAAAACTCCTCTAACACACCAGAGATGGAAAATCTCAAACTTTTTATTCTGGTTCGCATCAATATCTCATGTATTTAATAAATAACATACATAATAACAGAAATAGAACCAAAGTGAAAAGCTGTATCAAACATTTGAATATATTAGTGAAAGGTGAAAAGTAGTATAGATGTGTTTCTATTATTTTGTCCATCCCATTTATGTGAATGAGGCTTGGCTGACAAAAACCTCTCTGTTCAGTCAAAACTGAACCTTATAACCTCCATGGAGGAGGATTTGTTGCATTAGACTGGATTAATTTTAATTAACTGCCGACTGAGTTGAGATGAGTCTCTCACACACAGGTTATAAGCTGCTAAATGTCAGTTTGTTCAGTCAGTTAATTAAAACAGTTGTAACCACCCAGTCCTGCTTCCTCCATTCTGGACCCATACTATGTGAAATTCACAGGTCAGAGTTCACCAGAGTTCATCCTGACACGTGAATCTACTGATCGTCAGATCAATTAATTATTGATTATTGTTAATTAAATTGCTGTTTATTATTCTCTAGTTCTCACACCTGTATTGTCAGTCTTATATGATGCTAATAAAGTTAATTGAAATTCAGGCAGAAAGGCTGTGTTCGAGTTTTTGGACTCGTTCACTGTTGATCAGTGTCACAGTTCAGGGGCCACATCGAAAACCTCGGTTCAGTCAATGAAGGTGTAGACCAAGTCCTCAGACGTGGACTCTGGGTCTGTGAAGTGAAGCCAACGCTGAAGAGCCTTAAACCTCCATTCTCTCTGATGACCATCAGGGGGCGACTCCACTGGTTGTTAAAGGAGTCAGATTGTATTGAAGTCTATGGGAAAATGTCCCCTCTTCGTGGTTCGCCAGGTCCACCCCTCACTCCTCCTCAGCTCCACCTTCTCCTCGTCAGCCAACGTCCAAATTATAAACTGGAGGCTTCAAAATGGGTGTCACTTGGTGCAGACAGCAGTTGACAGTGATAGATATTTGTAATTATTAATAATATTAATAGTTCATCATTTAGCACCTCCATATGAAGCAAATACATTAAAATACATTCAGTCTTACAAAACTATTTTTTTACATATCTTTCATATGTCTCTATTTATTTGTGCCGACGCACCGATCTTCACCCTTTACTCTGTTTTTGTCAGCTTTTTTTGTCGTACATTTGCTGTGACATGTTGTTGTTATGTTGTTGTTGTTGTTGTGATGTTGTGATTTGTGGAGAGATTTCATGGTCGTGTGAGGCGGATGCATCGACAGAAAAGCTGTACCTGTGGATACAAAGTGAAATGAAACTGTGTTGGTGGTGTGTGTCTGTGATAACCAGCTCATTGTGTGCAGAGACAGGGACGGCAGAGGTGGGAAAACACACAATTAGAGCCGTAAATAACAATCTGCTGCTCGACAAAACCAGAAATGAGCTGGCAGGAGAGAGGAGAAGAAACGGCACATTCGGGGGCCCGATGCCGTTCCACTCGTGTAATGATCTCGAATCAGAGGCCATTAAATGGACAATCACACCCCCTCGCCCCCTTCCCTCCCTCCACAGGCTCTAATGTGTGATACTCATCAGCCTCTCGGCCTCAAATAGAAGCTGATGTGCCTGGTCTCAGCCTGTTTCGGGGGGAATGTGAGAATTTCAATTACCTCGCCTCAGCGGCAGCCAATCTTAATAACTTCTTTCTTAATTCGTGTTCACGTCCGCGTCGAGGCGTTGCATCCAGGCGTTTCCCCTCACAACGGGCCGGCGAATACCAGACTGGCACCACTTAGCTCCATCAGGACCCCCCCCCTTCCTCCTCCTCCTCCTCCTCCTCCTGCTCCTCCTGCCGCCTTGCACCTCTTTGCTAACCGCCCAGCTCCTGTGGAATAAAGGTCAAGTAATCAGGCATCTGGAAGGACAGCTCATTTGTCATCCCTTGATAAATGCGTCAGCGGCTAATCTGCGGAGCAGGACCCTGCCGCGCTGCCCCGAACAGAAAGGTTAACCGATTCAAAACAGGAAGGGATGGAGGACGATAACACAGCCGAGCGAGCGAGCAGCAGTAGCAAAGAAGAGGGGGAGAGAAAAAAAGGGAAACTTCATTTTGATTCAATTGTTTGGTGGCTATTTCTGGACCAGTGGATTGTGAGAAGGCTCCGACAATAACCTCCACCCGCCGCTAAATGACAGCAGACTGCAGCGAACATTAACTGTGACAAGACATTACCAGCGATGAGGCGATAGGTTTCACTGAGGGGCAGAAACGCTGCCTCCGGCACCATCAGCCCCTCTCTCACATTCACTCCTCTGCCTCCCAACAGGTTCTGCTCCTCTCTCAAGTCAACTTCACACCATCAAGGGGAAAAACTGACAATGAATCCTGCAGGGATTTGACTTTTCGTTTGAGGCTCCGTCAAAATAAAAAAACAATGAAACTGTGAAACTGGATGATTCAGCAAAACCAGGTCACAGGAGACACGAACACTTTGACTTCGAGCTACATTTTAACTTCGACCTCATAATATTCACTGGTCTGTCTGAAGCCTGGTTTGGAAAATATTGTGTAAAACCAAAGACCCTCACACCAAAGACTCACAAAGTTAAACCACGTTCAGAGTCATGGGCAGATTATAGGGACACGTCCCACCCAGATGTCTCATACTGTAGTAGTTTGTGTCTCTCTGTTGTTATTTTGTGCCTTTGTCTGGTTGTTTTGTGTCTGTCTGTTGTTATTTTGTGCCTTTGTCTGGTTGTTTTGTGTCTCTCTATGGTCACGTTTCATGTCATTTTGTGTCTATGTTGTTTTGCACCTTTGTGTGTTTGAGTTGTTTTTCTTTGAACTTATTTTGATTTTAGTTGGATGTTTTTTTTAAATGTTGTTGTCATTGTTTTGTGTCTCTTGGTGATTGTTTGCATCTCTTTGTGGTTGTTGTGTGTCTCTTGTGGTTTCGTAGTTGTTTTGTATCTCTGTGATTGTTTAGTCTCTCTTTAGGTTAATTATGTCTCTGTAGTTTTTTTGTCTCTTTGCAGTTATTTTGTGTCTCTTTGTGGTTGTTTTTTGTCTCTTTGTGGTTGTTTTTTGTCTCTTTGTAGTTTGTCATTTCGGTCATTTGGTCTAATTTTCTGTTCCATAGAATAAAATCAGAGGATCTTTGTCTGCTGCCTTATAATAAATCTCTGATTTCTCTGTTAACTCAAACATTGTGGCGTTGGATTTGCTGACATCATCTCATGATGCCATGTCATGTCTGAACAGAGCGTGCTCCAGAGGTCGAACTGCTTGGCTACTTTCTACAAACTTTCTGAAGTAGTTCCCGAGGAGCTGAGAGTCAGCGAGGGTATTTTTATCTCTAGACTGAATTACCTCGAAGCCCCTCACCTCGATGATTTATGAGACGAGATTTGCATCATCTGGGCACACGGGGACCTATTTCCTGAAGAAACACCAGCCGCGTTATCCCCATAACAATCACATCTCACCTCATGTGATGAAAAAACACAGCAGCATAATTCAATTAGTCTTTATTAAATTTTGACGGGATGCAATTATTTTCTGTGAAGCTCTGATTCACCTGTAAAGTTTTTCCTCACAAACGAAGAGCGACTCAGTCACACAGCCGCAGATACTGTCACCTCAAAGGTCGACTTACGGGATTTTTATGAGGTTTCAACCGCATTTCACGTCTTCTTCGGTGAACAGGTACCAGCTCGGCCCGAGTGAAGAATGTCAGATACTATCAAAAGCTCCAAAAAAAGCCAGTAAGTCCACCTTTAGTTCACTGAGTCATAAGAGCCCATTGACCTGAAGCCACTAGGGGGCAACGTTGAACTTAAAGATTTACCACTTTTACTCTTGTTACTTTTGATGGAGGGAAAACCATAAGGTTATAAAGTTATAATATTAATTTATTACACATAGAATGTATCTAGATCTGAAACAATTAATTGTTTCGTTGATTGGTCAATTATTTTGATAGTAAATTAGTCGTTTCGTTCATTTTTAAAACACAAACAGATTAAAAAATATCAAGTACTTGACAGAATATTTCCTTCTTTTCTTTGCCATAAAACAATTTAATCTTTATTTTTGGATGAATGAATCAATTAATCTGAAGAGCCAGAGAAATCATTCTGATGTCACAGATTTAATGATTAATTTAAAAAAAAACTATCACCAGATTAACTGATTATAAAACTGAGCCTAAGATGCTTTCATTTAAATAAACGTCTTTTAAATGCTTGTTGACCAACATCAACAGATTTCTAGCTGTATCGTCCTCTAACAGTAAAACAAACGCGTTACAGGAGAATGAATGAGTTTGAAATGAACAAGGGACTCAATGAGAAATTCTGCTGGTTTGTTTGAAGGATCAACAAACAGAACCAAAGAACCAAAGCTATGTTCTGCTCCGTCGACCCTCTGAGCGACTCCTGAACTTCCTTCAGGGTCAAACGTCCTTGTCCTGGCTCCTGAACCGAGGACGGATCACACATCCAAACTGTTGACGCTCCATCCATCTTCCACCGCCAATTGGATGAGGTCGATCGGCGCTGATATCTCCAAATCACGGGGCCACGCAGAAGAGTCTTAATAAGCAGCTGTGATGGAAACAGCTGCTGAGGCGTCAATACAGGCTGAGACAGCAAAGAGTGAGACTCAGTTACTGGAATAATAATAATGATAAAAAAAAAAAGCTTCTTACTGAGTCTCCTTACCAGAGGACGACGCCGGTGAAGGACTCCAAGAAACTTCTGGAGGACGTTCAAGAAGCAGAAGAAGAGTCCTCGTCCTCTCAGCCAGTGGTTCTCAACCTTTAAATTCACGATCTCCTAGAACATGATGTTTCAAAACACCACGATGGCAACAGTCAAATTACAACCTGGAGGCTTCAAAATTGCAGCTCACAAGGTCTATAAACCTGGATGTAGACTCATTCTCTCTAATGTCCATCAGGGGGCGACTCCACTGGTTGTTAAAGAAGTCAGATTGTATTGAAGTCTATGGGAAAATGTCCCTACTTCTCCTTTGATTTATTAGCTCAGTAAACGTTTTCCTAATGAGTTTATGGTCTCAGTCTCTAGTTTCAAGTCTTCATAACAACATGATGTTCATTTTTTAAATGATGGTCCATTTAGAGGAAAATAGACCAGAAAGCAGGGGATGAATTACGGGGCGTGGCTACTGTGTGATTGATAGACTGTACCACCCAATCAGGATAGAGTACAGAGCAGGTCAGCTCCACCCCTCACTCCTCCTCAGCTCCACCTTCTCCTCCAAATATAGTTTCTTCTGGTTTCAAAAAACCAAGATGGCCGACAGACAAATTACACTTCTGCAGATCCAGATCTACACGAATCCTTGCATTACTGACCTTACGTTAACTTTACAATGTTAATGTTACTTTCCGACCTTCACATATCTTTTCTTGGTCTACGTCTTGAGATGTCTTGACATCTCCATATTCAGCCACTTTCCAGTAGCTCACATTTACAGTCACTGACTTGGCTCCTTCATGACACTGTCGCAGACTTTTTAAATTTATTTTTGGGGCATTTTGTCCTTTACTCTACCAACATCCTCAAAACATTTTTTCTTTCTTTGTTTATTGATCTTGCGAACCACCCTAACCCCTTGGGTGAAACATGAATTATTTGCATTAAAACAGGAAGTAAATCTAACATTTGTGTAACTCGTCCATCAGTCAAATAAAAGACGAAATGCAACAGTTTTCTATTTGTAGTTTATTTTCTGATGTTGTAATCTGAGAGAAATGAATAGACAGTGTAAATGATGGTTGAGGCCTTTATTTATCTCACTGACAGAGACTAGATGAGACCAGACTTGTTGTTTTCCAGCCTCTGTGAATGTTTAACCTTCTCCCCTCTGACCAGACACAGCTTTCATTTTCAACCAGCCACCACTGAGCTGTCAGAGTGAAGCCTGCTGGGTCGGTATTTTTAGCCAGCACACACTCAACCTTATGACAAAATAACCTTTAACTAGGAGGGAGACTGGAGGTGCTTCTCAATCACAAATGATTTGAGTCTCTCCTGCCCGGGCCCCTGCAGGCTGACTGCATCGATCGCTCCACCCCTGCAGGCCAGAGCCACGCTCTGAGGCCTGTAGAGAGGCTTTAACGTCCCGACCGGGATTCAGTCCTGTGGTTCGAATGTTACCTGGTGGGCGGGGCCTCCCTCTGCACCTGCACAGGTCGAGCTTGCGTTGAAGCCAGCCATCATCTTTCGGCTGCTGCTGCTGCTGCGTTTGTGTGACTGACAGCTCTGCTAAGTGACTCATCGATCAGCTGATTCATAAACACATCAGGAAAATATTCAGCTGCACAACATTGAGTATCTGTCAGACTCCACACACACTCTCATTAACATATTTCACACCTTTCATTAATTAACTCTGACAAGATTGGCTACTGAGTTTGCAAAAAAATAAATCTTTGTTCAAGGTTAACGGCCACGCTGTTAACGAACTGCAGTCTAAGCAGGTGACATTTAAAGCAGCTGATTCAAAGAGAAAACAGTCAAACTTTGGAGCTTTGACAGAATCTTATTTCATCATTATTATCAACTTTATAATTTAGACTTGAAACTAGAGACTGAGACCATCAACTCATTAGGAAAACGTTTACTGAGCTAATAAATCAAGGGAGAAGTAGGGACATTTTCCCATAGACTTCAATACAATCTGACTTCTTTAACAATCAGTGGAGTCGCCCCCTGATGGTCATTAGAGAGAATGAAGGTTTAAGGCTCTTCAACATCGGCTTCACTTTACAGACCCAGAGTCTATGATACATGAATAACAACAAGAGGAAATACCTCCTGATAAAAAGGGAAATAAACTATTTTTTGTTGATTAGACGTTTTGAACATTTTACACTTGACAAATATATAAAATATCTTCTTCTAATTAAAAGGTTTTCTTCGCTCAAACAAATCTGTATGAAGGGAATTCTGTCTAAAACAAAGACCAATACAACAACAACAACAACAACAACAACAACAACATGTGGCTGAATCCATTTCCAGTGTGTTGTGATTTAAGAACCAGAGCAGAGACCCCCACCCCCTTCACCCACCCCCTTCACCCACCACCAGATAACATGACATGACATTATGGCTGCAGGGTGGAGAGCTGAATGTGTGATATCATCTCCACCGCCCCACGGGACAGAGGCTGCAGAGGCTGATACTGTTTATTTGGAGGTGATTATTCACAGGGACAAATTCTGACCAGACTACACACAGACTGACAAAAAAAAAAAAAATTCCTCAACCACAACCCTCAACAAGCTTCAACCCTCAAACGGACCTTTGAAAAAATGACGCCACGACTTTCCAAAAATGTTAATAAACGTTATCTTCTCTCCAAAAGTCTCAAAATGTCTAAACTTTCCACAAGTGGCCAAACTTTACAGAACTGTACTAACGCTCAAAAAAGCAGACAAACAAACGGCGCGTGTATTAGGACGTGGCTACTGTGTGATGGACAGACTGAACCACACAATCAGGACAGAGGACAGGGGAGGTCAGCCTCAGGTCGCTGGAGGACAGCAGTGTTTGGTCACAACAGTCCTGTGGACAGCACTTAACCATTGCCTGTGTTGTCCATTGGCTGAAAATAAACTTTCCGTGCACCTTGTAATAATTTGAATTAACACATGCTGTGCAAATGGAAAAGTTCAGATTAACTGAATTGATTCACGGTGTTGCATGGCTCTATTTATCTGGTATTTTCTAATCTCTTTGGTCAACATTTGTTGTTTTCATATGTGCTCAGTGGATAAATTGTGTTGACATTTTTGACAGAAACTTAAAGTCGCTAAACAAAGAATCTGCATCAACTTTTAATCAAAGTTTGAGTCGCTGATTTCAGCCTCTGTAGCAACGATGACTTAGAAGTAAATAAATAAATAACAACGGCGGAGCATGAATCACGCCGAGACCTGAGAATGTCAACTTGTATTACAATATGATATCTAAAGTAATGAACAGATTTATGGGGTGGTGGTTATTTACTCTTCAGTTTGGGGGGGCAGATGAACGTTTGACAGGCGGCTGAAAGGAGATGATGAACAGAGGGTTGGAGGAGGAGGAGGGAAGAGGTGAAAGATGGAGAACGAACAGCGAGAGTGTTGCACAAATAATAATCAGTGAAGGTCAGTCTGAGGCCGAGCAGCTGACAGCGCCTTTTTAAATGATGAAAGAAATGAAAAATTGAAAATGAGCAATTTGATTATCTTCTCGTCAGCAGCCTCGGTGATGCATGGCGGACGGCCGGCCTGTTTGCACTTCATTTCATTACAGAGGGGGTAAAAAAAATGAAAACTGATAAAGTGAGGAGGTCACCGATTGAATATCGAAAGGATGACAGCAGTCGCCACTCGATTCAGAGACGAGAGGCATCGTCTCTGGAAGATGTGGTCTGACCTCCAGGTCGAAATACTTCAGAGAGGGGGACAGTAAAGAAGAGGGACCTTTTGATAGAGCAATGATGAGTAAAATACACCTTATTTAAATTTATAAAGAGAATATTTACGCTGAGTGAAGTCAGCGTTTACTCTGTGCACCTGAGAAACAACATTAAAATGCCCCATAATAATGAAAAGGAAGTTCAATAATTTCTATAGAGCCATCAAACTACTGCAGATGCTCAGTAACAGATAAGTAGAGCAGAGATTTACAGTTTAATAATCAGCTCAGACAGAGCAGAAACGTCTGCGCAACCATTCATCCACTCATGGCCTTCAAGTCTCCGGACGCTGGCCTGAGAGCTGCAGCCAGATCCTGAGCTGCCTTCACCTGCCAGGTGGAGACAGACTGAACGAGCAGCAGCCCGCTGTTCATCTGACCGCTGTGGCTACGCCTCTTCAGATTACCCAGGGCTGGACACAGAAACCGAGCTGTCACCGTTTCAAAGGTGGGAACAGGTGTGTAGGCGGATCGGGGAGTCTGGAGACCGACTGGGATTAAACTGGGAGATTGGCGTAGAGGCCAACGTAGAAACAGACTGAGACACGGATACGAGGCTCTGCGTCATTTGAGCGTCTATTTTAACAGATCAGAGCAGAAACGCTTCCTTCATCTAACATCAAAAAGACCTGTTGACAGTTATTTTGACATGACTTCTGCAGTAGTACACAACACTGACTCTTTCCACTCTCACCTCTGTCTGGGCTGAACCTGATATGTGTGATAGACATGAAAAAAAATGTGTATTTATATTTAGAAACATATATTTTTGAACCATTATAGAGACGTTTACTGTCAAAGATAAATCAGAAATTAATTTAAAAGGAAGAGAAACTGAAAACATTCAGGAGCAACGCACACGCCACACATCTAATATTAAGCTCCATAAAACGTTTATTGAGCACTTTATTAGTGCAACACTTGCACACCTTCCCATTCATGCACTTATTCAATCAGCCAATCATGTGGCGACGCACAGTGAAATCATGTGGCTGGTCAAAGTGCTGAGGTCAAACGTTGACTAATTTCTATCTAAGCTTGATGTGTTTTTGTGGACTGGGCTTCAAGCTCGCAGCCTTGTTGTGCATTAGTATTTTGTTGCAGCGATGAAATGACTCATCCCGTCTGAACGGCGTCCTGTCAGTCTGTTGTCAGTGACGCTTCAGAAGGAATCATCCAGCAGGTCGGCGCCTGCAGCCCCCAACCGACTGACAGATAAATGCTTTTGTAACCTACACCCGCCGCACCCTGCTCCTCTCTGTCTGGAGTCAGTGGTGATTGAGCGGGGCAGCTGCAGAGGTCAGAGGTCAGGCGATGGAGGGATACAGTCCATCAGAGAGAGAGAGGATGAAGCCAGAGATCAGAGTCAAAGTCCCAATGGAGATAAATCTATTAGAGGGAAAGAGATGGAGGGAGGTGGAGGTGATACTTCTCCATCATACTCTCCATCACTAAGCTCCGACGCTGTTCTGACTCAGGTGGAAGTGAATTTTAAAAACATCTGATTTCATATCAGTGCTATATTTTTTTTCCAGCTTATTATCAAGGGTCCAAGTCCAAAACAGGCCCTTTGCTGCATGTCATCCTCTCTCTCTCTCTCTCTCTCTGTAACTTCCCTGTGTCTCTCTCACAACAGCAATATTAAAGTCACAAAAAGCCTCTGCTGGTTTGTAATTAACAACCACGTGAACACACCCAGAGCTGGACTGAGTCGACCAGACCAGCTCGTAACCTGCAGCGTCATGATTCCTGGATCAGTGAGGCCAAACGGCCCCAAAGACAAAGCCGGACCGGCTTCATGACACCGGTCCCTGGTGTCTTCGTGACGGCCTCCCTCTTTGCTCCAGTTTTAAATTCTCCTCCAGGTTTCCTCCTTGTGCTGCTGCCTAATAACTCACTGCAGTTATAAATATATGAATCAAAGCTTATAAATTAATATCCAGCAGGCTTGTCTGAAACAGTTTGCGGCGTAATTCATCTTCTGAGCTCATGATCGGGTTATGTAAGTAAATATGGGAGCGATCCATCGCCGGCGACCTTGTTAGTCGCACCCGAGGTCGCTGCTAATTGGTGGGAACGAGCGAGTAAGCGAGAGCGGCGGGCAGGAGGCGTCAATGAAGTGGTTTCCAGCTCCCACACGGTGCTGCGTTCACTGAGCGAGAGACGGGCGAGTCCAGAGGCCAAAGGTGAAGAGGAGCTGAACAGACTGCAGACTAACAATATGACAACAGATGCTGTGACGTTGGTTTATTTATTTCAGCTGAAGCTGTTTTTACTTCGACTGCATTTTGAATTTTATGCATTGATTAATTTGTACAGAATGAAAATACAACTGAAGTAATTAATTCTTAATAATTAATTTCATTCAAATGTCAAACCCAGAGCTCTCAGAGTGAAGAGAAGGGAAGGAGCCAAATAAACAGCTGCAGCAGAGAAAACGCTGCCGCTGAATCTGAGGGGTGGAGCTCCATGTTTGGGGGGGGGTACTGGTTTTGAACTCAGATTGTATTGAAGTCTATGGGAAAATGTCCCTACTTCTCCTTGATTTATTAGCTCAGTAAGTTTCAAGTCTTCAATACAACATGATGTTCATTTTTTAAATGATGGTCCATTTAGAGGAAAATAGACCAGAAAGCAGGGGATGGATTAGGGGGCGTGGCTACAATGTGATTGACAGACTGTACCACCCAATCAGGATAGAGGACAGAGCAGCTCAGCTCCACCCCTCACTCCTCCTTAGCTCCACCTTCTCCTCCTGATATGGTTTCTACTGGTTCTCCAACCTATAACTAACTAACTCCTTGATAATAACCAATCGAGTGAGAACTTGGATTGATTTCCCAAAGACTTCAATACAATCTGCTTTCTTTTTATAACCAGTGGAGTCGCCCCCTGATGGTCATTAGGTAGAACTGGGTGTGGCTTCATTCTGCTGTGACAGTGGCAGGTTATTTCATGTATGTGTGTCCACTGTTCCCACCCCTCCTCCACCACTGCAAGAAGGGAAGTAATGGTTTATTAAATCAGCCTCCCTCACCGTCTGCCATGTTATGACAACCTATTAAACACTGAATTTAATGTGTTATTTGCCCCCGTGGACGTCGGACGTTTTGCCAAGTGTTTGACGTTTCCGTTCTGAAAAGCTGTTTGTTCACCTCCTCTTGCCGCCGAAGGGGCCCGCCGCCGCCTTCGCTGTTTCAAAACAGAGATAAATGGCCCGTCAGTGCGGATGTAGACAGTGTGGCTCCGACAACCCAGAATGCCGCAGTGTCGGCGTGTAGGGCCGGCTGATTGGCTGTGAAAAATGAAATGTCACCGACTGTTTGCCGGTGATGGCGTCACGCTCCAGCTGTCGGCGCCGGCCGTTGAGACAGCTGAGTGAGAGGTTACTGCTGTGAATATCAACATATAAATGCAAACAATGTACAAGACTTTTATTGTGTTGAAAGCTGCAGAGGTAGAGCTGCTGTCCAGATCATCTGTAGCCAACTGCAGCTCCAGGCAGAGCATTCTGGGTAAACTGGGACCAGCTGCTGGCGACCAAACCAGCTTCAGGGACATAGTTATAGTGGTAGAAGTATTTTTCCATGACTTAAGGACAATAACCTGCTAGAAAACACACCTTAAAGGGCCCATATTTAAACCTCTCCAGTCTTTTATTTTGAAGTGTTGATCTCCATAAGAAGATATATCTGTGGGTATTTTGGTGGTGGTAGTTTTACATCTCCTCTCTCAGACCGAGCCCTGAGCTCTAGGAACAACAGGTGAACAGGTGTTTTCAGGTGAACAGACCTCAGGTGCCCTTTTGGCCCCTGACTGGAGGCGTGTCCTTTGACGCGACTCTTTCTTTTGCTGACGTTATATGTAAGTTTTTAAATGTGAAAACATGAGATAATACAAGATAAGACAAGGGGAAGTAAAACAAAAATCTGAAGACATTGGCAAATTAAGGTAATGTAAGAAAAGAAAAGAAAAGAAAAGATAAATAAAAATAGGATAATTCTTCATTAAGATACGGCATTTTTGTAAACTTTGTGAAGGCACTTTGAAGTGAAATGTCGTGGCTAATGAATAATGTCAATGCGTGTCCTCACAGTACAGTGTGTGTGTGTGTGTGTGTGTGTGTGTGTGTGTGTCAGTTTAATGTCTGTCCTCAGCAGGTTTCCCTTATTAATCACAGATCACTGACCTTTCACTCTGGTTGGGGACACGCCCTCTGGACTCCCAGGGGAAGGAAGGAAGGAGGAAGGAGGGAGGTAGGAGGAAGGGAGGATGAAGGAAGGTGGGCTTCTTGTCAGTGTACCTGGACAGAGTATCAGCCAACGTCCACCTCAGTGCCCCCCCCCCCCGTGTCTGCTGGACGCTGTGACACCAACATCCATCACCTCTGGATGCAGGTCGGCATCCATCAGCGGCGGAGCCTCAACAGGCCACTGGCCCCGCCCCCCTGGGTGTGTGTGTGTGTGTGACATATTGACCTGTCATGTGAATATCTAATGAGTGTGTTTCGTCAAGCAAATATTTTTAAATGTGGAAATTCTGGAAAAGTTTTTTGTGAAGTGAAGATGCTGTTGAATAAAACCTGTTTAATGGGGACATTTTATCACATTAGGACATTTTTAAAAATGTAAAACTTTAAAATATTCAGGTTTTATAATCTGGTTCTTGTTCATTTCCGCTTTAAAAAATGATTTAACCATTAATCATTTATCTGGACTGTTACTAATTATTTTTCTGTCAATCGATTAAGTCGATGTTAATTGATTAGTCAGTAATGTTAATTAATTAGTGTGGCTGATGGGCGGGTTCTTGGTTCCTTGGGGTCAACAAGGTCACAAGTGTCACTAACAACATTAAAGGACAGGTTCAGTGTTTATTTACACTTTTATTGGCTGTGAAGAACGAGAGTTTTCTGTTTCTCTGTAATATAGATATTAAACAATCAATTAAACTTTATTTGTATAAGACGTCACACAGGTTAGTGCTTCATTTGAATAATGAGCTAAAAAAAAGGACAAATCAGGTAAAAGGCTGACGAGGAGAAAAAATAAAATTAAAAAAACATGGGAGAATAAACAATAAAAGAACAGATAAAAAAAGAATAAAATACAATTATTAACATAAAACAAGTGATTTAAATGAATGAAAACCATATTTAAATAAAACCCAGGTTAAAGATGTGTTTTGAGTTCACATCAATTTTACCACCTCTAATTAATAGTTATCAATTAATAAATAAAGCAAATGTATTTCAGCCTGGATCCAGTCTTTGCTTTGCCATGTTTACAGTTGTGCAACAAAAGCTGTTGAAGTTTTCATATAAAGTTTTGTTACAAAAGTTTTAACTTTTGTTTTGTTTTTACATGTTGCTCTGTCAGGATCAGGCTCCAGGAATCAGGCTCCAGGAATCAGGCTCCAGGAATCAGGCTCCAGGAATCAGGCTCCAGGTAGCGCCGCCCCCTGCTTTCTGGTCCATTTTCCTCTAAATGGACCATCATTTAAAAAATGAACATCATGTTGTATTGAAGACTTGAAACTAGAGACTGAGACCATAAACTCATTAGGAAAACGTTTACTGAGCTAATAAATCAAGGAGAAGTAGGGACATTTTCCCATAGACTTCAATACAATCTGACTTCTTTAACAACCAGTGGAGTCGCCCCCTGATGGTCATTAGAGAGAATGAAGGTTTAACCTTCATCATTAACAGGTTCTTCAATACTTTTGCTTCTTTAATAACTTTGAGCAGTTGATTCATTCAACTCTGAGTCTGAAAATGAAACAGAAACATTAAGTTTAATTAACTTGAATTGAACAAACATAATTAGTTTAAGTTAATGAGAAAAGTCAAACTCTTTCCATTAAAAGTTCTTGTCTGTTTACTGTGTTTATTTTTATTTTATTTTATTTTCAGGTTTAAAAACAGTGAAAACAGTAAAGTTAGGACCTTTTTTCATAAAGTGAGGACACTTTTTAAAGAGTTGGCTGTGGCTGGAGACGATGTCGTCCATTAATCAACCGGTGAAAACTCTTCTGGATGGAAACTACAGAGGGAGAGACCTTTGTCGTTTTCAGTGTCTGTTCGGGACGAGTTTGATCCTTGAATGAAAGATCCACTGTGAACAGAGAGCGATGCCTCTTCAGAGTTCAGAGCCGTAAGGTTTCGGTGGCCTTTCATTTAAAAGGTACTAACAGGAGTCCTTGGCTGACATTGTTACACCTCCATATTTTAGAGCCGTCAGACGGCCTCCCTCCCTCCCTCCCTCCCTCGGCTCCAGAACAAGTTTCCAGTTTTAAATCAAAGTGGAAAATTAATGACAGTCGACGGTGTACCTGAGCTCCCTGTCCGCTACCTGCTGGAGGTTTAAAAAAATAAAAAGAAAGAAAAAAACTTTATTTAGGTCAAAGCGTCCCCTCTGGTAACAGAGGATCTTCTGGCTGCTGTTTCTGGAACAGATTGCGTGGGGATTTCGACGGGATGCCTCCATGGCAATAGAGATTAGGCAATTAACCTCGATGTCACTGTAATTATTAAGACACTTTAGCAAAAAATGAATTAATTTCCCAAAAGGTGTCGGGAGAAAAGGATGCGCCGCTGCTCGGCCACAGAGAAACAGAGAGTGATACCACGTCAGTGGGTAATTAGTGGAAATAAAGAGGGAGAGATAAAGCAGAGGATTCATCTTTTCAACAAGTCGAGAGCCGAGCGAAGTCACGCCGAGCTCTGTCGTTTTCCTCTGAGGCTGAACCGAGTGGGGCTGCGTTCGCAGGCCGTCGAAATGTCGCCTTCACCTCTGTTTTTCAAACACACGCACGTCCCCTCTCCCAGTTCATATTCTGGTTAATTGTTATTTAAGTCGCCGCCGTGATTAAATGACGTAGAGACGGACGAGGTTTGATCCAGACGCTTCCTCTTGGTTGGAGTTCAGAAAGAAAAACCTAAGAAAGTGATGATGGTCTTGAAAAGTTTTGAAAACTCAAAAGTTGTGACATTTTGTGAAGACGTTCTTGAATAAAACCTGCTCAGAAAACAGGGACAAGAAGTAAAACTACTTAATATTCATGTGCAGTTCAAAGTGCTTCATTTGAATAATGAGCTCAAAAGAAAAGGACAAATCAAGTAAGAAAATTGACGATGAGACACAAACAAAAACAAAATTAATTATAAAAGAAGAGATAAAATAAAATAAAATACAAATAACAACATAAAATAAGTAAATAAAACAAAGTGACTAATTACTGGAAATGTAATTATAATCCAGGAGATGTGTTTTGAGTTCACCTTTTAAAAATGTTAACACGTCTCACTAATAATGATTGACTGATAAATAAAGTAAATGTATTTCAGCCTGGATTCCTTTTGTTTTACCATGTTTACAGTTGTGCAGCAGGAGTTGTGTATACGATAAGTTGTCATATAGAGGTTTTGTTCAGTTTTTACATGTGGCTCTGTGTCAGGACATTGTGTTAGGCTCCAGGTATCAGTTATTGTATAAAACGATCAGTGATGCACAATCCAATTAACCAACATGGAAACTCAGACCAGAAAGCCCCCAGGCCGGGGATTCGAACCCAGAACCCTCTCACAGTGCTGCACCACCACACCTCACGCCTTGTGATCTTATAAAATCTGTTTTGTAAAAGCTAAAGGAAACTGACTGGCCTGGTTCCTCAGAGGTTCAGCTCATGGTCGATCAAGCTTTTGTCGCGTGAAACTGAAAATCCAACAGAAATTAAAACCCGTTTTTTGTTATCAGTGAAGGGTTTATCTTCCTGGTGTTTGCTTTTCTTGTGCACTTATGATAATCATTTTTAATTATTAATGACATTCTTATGCAGCGATGTAGATTTTTCTCAGAATGTTTTCAGAAGAATTTACTGAGAAACAGCTCGTCTGTCGTCATGAGAGAAAGAAAGAGAAAGTCAAACTTTATGCAGCAAAACAACCAGTTTGAAGACTTTAACTCCTGAATGGACTTTATGTAATGATATACTGAAAAGTACAAGGTTAAGGTAACGGTAAATTTACGTCCACTGAAGAACGAGCAGATTATGAACAAATGTCTGAGGAAACAACTGAGACACTGAGACTTTTATTTTGTTAACAACTCTTTGCTGATTGAACTGACTTCTTCTCTCAAGGAATTCATCTTGTGAAACTAAAATACTTAATTAAAATAAATTAAAATACTTAAAAAAATCAGTCTGTGATTTATCTTCCGGGTGTTTTTCTCATGCACTTATCATCTTAATCATTTTTAATTATATTCTAAAGCAGCAAAGTCAATTTTTCTGTTTTTAAACAGGATGTTGAGACTTCATTTTCAAAATTTTTGATGTTTCTGTCCATATACTTCTTCATCAAACTTCTTACTTCGATCTTGAAACAGTGGCCTTAATGCTAATTGTTAGGGAAAAGGACTAAAAGTAAAAACAAAGCTGACAACAAAGAAATGACTAGAGATGTTAATTGGCACAAGAGAAAATAAAAAAAGGGACAGTGAAAAGAGGATGTTTCTGGTGTTTCTGGTGTTTCTTATAAAGTTTGTTTTGTGAAGGCTAAATAAAAAAAAACTCAGATCCCATCCTCCAAACCGGACTGACCCGGACCCTTTGAGGTTTAGCTAATGGTCAATCAAACTTTCAGGGAAATCTGATCAATTTTAAGTTTCCCTTTTATTTTCCCAAAGGCCTCCATTAGAAATACAAACCTGCATGTTTTAATGTCAAACACCTGCTGTAAAACACACCCCCCTCTCTTTTCTCTCCCACACAGATCTTTATTCACCTGGTTTACATATCGCTGCTCATTTCAGGAAAGTTTCCCTTTTTTTAAAAATCTAAATACTAAAACCATTTAGATAAAATCCCTTTCACCTCTTCTGTCACGACAAGTGGAGCAGTGGAGACTCTCTGCAGAAAAGGCTCATGAATAATTAAAGTCAAAGACTCTGTTGACAGTACATCGGTTTCCTGAGAGTCTGCGGTGGCGTTAATATTAACACCCCGTACGTCCCCGCCGCTGCTCTCCTGTTTGATGGACACGTCTGAACATGTGGGAGGACGGAGGAACCGCCGCCCACGTCGTCAGCACCTCGTTGATTGATATTCACCTCCAGTAGCTCCGCCGGCTCGTTAATTACATCTGAGTGCGGCGAGGATTAATGAAATCAGTGTCATCATTGCAGCTCGGAGAGGTCAGAGGTCAAAGGAAGACCAGAGGGAGCTGTGTTAGTGAGTGGGAGGAGTGTGAGGATCTGTATGCAGAGGGATATGATGGTATTTTAATTAGTATGCTAATGTGTGACAGTGTGAATGTTTTCAGCTCACACTGTTCCCATTAATTCTGCTCAGTTATTTATGAACATAACGCCGAGATGACAAATGTTGACATGAGGGTTTGAACATCCGAATCATTTTTTATTCCAAGGTGATTTATCAGATTTAGGAAACATATCTTTTGTATCTGAGAAAGTTCAACATGTGTTAATTATTCATTTTTTCATGTTTCTGTATGTTTAATTTTCTAGTTTTTAAAGAAAGTAAGTTTTTAAGAAAATGTCCTCAAGCTGTGTTGTGTTTATTTGTTTGCCCAATTAAAACAGCACAGTTAAGGTACAATAACAAAGCAAATGAACACATGCAGGAGAGGAAAAGAGCCAGCGGCTTATACATAGTTTTCCTGATACAAAAAGAAAACAAACACAGGAAACATTAGAAAAGGAATAAAGGATTATTTGGTAATCTCACATTTTTTTTCATTTGAGTCTTGGAAACAAACAAAAAATTAAAGGACTTCATATTTGATTCCACATTGTTCCAGAGAGAGCTGAAGCCAAGAGCTTCCAACCTGTCTAATGACCATCAGGGGGCGACTTCACTGGTTATAAATACAAGTCAGAGTGTATTGAAGTCTATGGGAAAATGGCCCTCTTCGTGGCCCTGAACACGATGTTCATTTTTTAAATGATGGTCCCATTTAGAGGAAAATAAACCATAAAGTAGGGTATAAATTAGGGGGCGTGGCTACCGTGTGATAGACAAACAGCTCCACTGAGATTTAAAAAAAACAAAGATCAAAACGACGTCTCATAAACCACGTGACGTCACAGTAGGTTGACATTCGGCTGAATATCAAACCCAGACTTGACCCAAAGCTGAGGCCATTGTATTATTTCATAAACAAAGTTTTATTTGCTCTGAAAAGGCTTTCTCACAAATGAAATAACAAATAATTAAAGTAATGGCAGATGGTATGGTCCTGGTTGGCTTCATCACACTGCTGGCGGGTTGGCATGAGTCAGGACCTGGAAGTCTAAGGTCACGGTTCGCTGCTGCCTCTGGGCTGGGACTTAGTTCTTTCAGTAAGACTGTGAATCAACTCAGAGACCAAATTTCATCCTCCAGAAGAAGAATTTTATCATATATCACTACGTTTCAGCCGCCAAAGGGCAGAGATAACACTTTCCGACCAGGATCACGGCGCTCACTGACCCGGCGATGACCTCAGGAGCTGGGCAGCGAGCGGCGGAGGATCCTCTGGTCTCCGAACAAAAACACCCAAACAAATTCCTAATCTTTTATTTGGCCACATGTTTCTGATCTGGATGGTCATTTTCTCACGTGAAAATATTTTTAAAAAGTCTTGGGGTGAAAACTGTTCTAGCTTTGAGTCCGGATCAGAGTTTCTGCTGTATTTGCAATGCATTCTGGGATACTTGGCTACCCCAAGTCCATACAGGTCACATCCAGAAAGAGGGACAACACTCCGGGATATTTGATCAGTACTTGAGTTGATGTGGACTTTGAATTGGAACAGAACTTGGTCTGAGACTGATGAAGTTTCACAAGTTCACAAGAACAAGTACAGAGAAGAATTTACTGAGAAACAGCTCGTCTGTCATCAAGCTTCCCAGAGGGCTTTGCATATTTACTTGCAACACATGACACATATGGATGCATGTGATTGCTAAAGTCTGAGAGAGAAAGAAAGAGAAAGTCAAACTTTAAACAAAACAAACCAGTTTGAAGACTTTAACTCCTGAATGGACTTTATTTAGTGATGTACTGAAAAGTTCTAGGGTAAGATTTTGAAAAATGTGAGTATTATTTTGTTAGCAGCTCTTTGCTGCTTGAATTGGCTTCTTTTCTCAAGGACTTCATCTTGTGAAACTGAAAATCAAACAGAAATTAAATTACAAAAAAAAAAAAAAAAAAAAAAAAAATCAGTGTATGATTTATCTTCCTGGTGTTTGTTTTTCTCGTGCTCTTATCATCTTAATCATTTTTGATTATATTTTCTGCAATGATGAATGAATGAATTCTCCTTTTTTTTAATCATCTTTAATCATATTGCAACTGTATTTTCAAAATTGTATTTGTTTCTCTCCATATGCTTCTTCATCTAACTTCTTACTTTGATCTCGAAACAGCGGCCTTAATGCTTATTGTTAGAGAAAAGGACTAAAAGTAAAAGCAAAGCTGACAACAAAGAAAGGACTAGAGATGGTAATTGGCACAAAAGAAAGGAAAGAAAACAAGGGAAAGAGAATATATTCATGGTGTTTCTGGTTTGGGTTAATTTCTTATTCCTCGTGTTTCTGTCAGGCTGTAAACCATCACATTCAGCACAGAGGAGACCCGTTTTTATTCGGCAGGTAATGATTTTTCCTCGTCTCATTTGTTTATCCTGGTGATTAGAGCTCTGCGATGCTGCTGCCCATTAAATGCCGCTATGCTAATGAGGATGCGGCTGAATTCATCTTAACAAACGCTAATTACAGCCACTCGTTAAGCGTCAGCGAGGCTCTGTGTGACATTAAAATTCACAAAGACCTTTTGAAGCTTAGGCCCTGGAACAGAGGAGGAGCCGAGCCCTGTCGTCTCCGCTCAGACGCAGTTGGCGGGAAAAAACAACTCTGAATCAAGTCGTTGTTGTTTGTTGCCGGACTTTTTGACCAGATCGAGAACTTGTGTTGCTTTGTCAGCTCATAAAACAACATGTAAACTCGACAAAGCAGCACAGATTTCCTCACAAATCAAATAGTCCATGCAGCAAAACAATAGTCCTCACAAGGACAATGTCCCTGAAACCACACTGTCCTCAACACCCGGGAAGTCTTCACACATGTCTTCAAGTCCTCATAAGCAACAGGTCCCCCTTTGTAACTAAATTGTCTGCGCGAGCAGCAACTATTCATAGCAAAAACCATCGTGGCAATGAATTAACAAAATTAACTGTCCTCGCAAACAAAGGGTCGTCTCAAGCAACTTGTCCTGAAAGCAAACTTAGCCTCTCAAACATGTGGGACCTATAAACAACTTAAAAATTGGATTTTTGCACAGCAACAAATAATAAACTTCTGTTATTCGAAAGCCCATTGTACAATATACAATTCTGCCTGTCACACGGTACAGTCTTTCATCACGGGAGACATTTTTCTAACTCATCACTGCATCTGATAAGAGACGGTTTTAAGGTCCTTCTGAACAAACAGAAGGGAGCAGCACTATATGTTGTTTATTTATCAGACTCGGCTACAAAAACGACCACGATCTCTTCTCTCCGGCTACTTTTAAACACAGCACTTACAATGTGGCCTGATTCCAAATGCCACGCTGCAAACAGATGGAATGAGAAGTATCTTAATTCATTGGAACAAACCCATTTAGAGCCACATTAAGGCTTTTTCCATTGTTTCCTTATAATGTTGTCATTTTTAAAAATTTCACCAAGTGCTCTAAATCTCTTATTGTCCATGTCTCTCTGTCTTTATTCTGTCACTACAATAAACTCAGAGCAACTTCTCCTCACTCTGAGATCAGAAAAATACAGGATTGATCCCATTGACTTTGGCTACAAGCAGCTGACAGCTAGGCCTCTGAAGGAGACACTCTGATTGGCTGTGACATCACCCACTGGAGCCAATAGGAGCGTCCCATGTAGAGACGTGACTCTAGACGTCACTATCAAAGATGGAGGATGAGAATGGATGATAAACACACAGAAGTAAAGCAGCAATGCTCCAGTCAAAGGCTCAGACTGATCCAGATCTGAACTAACTTCCTCCATGAGTTTATCACTGAAGTCAGTGTCACACAGGACAAATCAGGGCTTGTTAGAAAGAACTGATTCTCTAGTTGAAGGAGAAACAAACATGTTACACAACTATTACAGAACATACACGCTCTAAAAATGACATGATATTTGGAAGTGAATACATTTCTGTGGGCTTAACAGGGTTAATTAATCTTTTGTAATTGTAATTTTCCTTTATTCTTTATTTATAATTAGTTAATCTATTATTAGTATTATAATTATTATCAATTTTTAATATTTTGATTAAGAGAGACTGAAGAATTATAGATGGAAGAACTGATGTACATTTTTCCAGGGGGGGAAATGGAGGCTGCTACAGATGACTATGACTGGTCTGATTGACTGATGAAGTAAGTAAAGGTTTTCTTAAGATAAGATAAGATAAGATAAGATAAGATAAGATAAGATAGAACTTCTTGTCCCAGGTTAGGTAAAGAAAAATCAATATAAATGTGAAAATACAAGATATAAATATAAAGTGTACGAGGTTATGAACAGTGCATTGTTACACTGTAGTATAGTAGCAGTTCAGTATTACACATGATCATAGTGTAATATTTTTGTGTTGTTTCAGATTAATGTTTAATAGGAATATGGGAAAATGTATAAAACATGATGTAACGCTGTGACACGTGAATGTCATTTAAAAAGAAATAAAGAAAGATAAAAAGGTGAGACACCAGGTATTTAAGACCCTGTGAGCCTGATCGTGGTCTTAGATTTTCTTTCAGTGGTCTGGATTCTGGCAGCTGTGAAAGAAGAGAAAAGCCCTGACAGAGTGAAAACAGCCTCCATTAGTCTCATCGTTACTCTTTAACACCGAGAATCCATCTCATCTGCCTGATAATGCAGCAGCACAGTTGTTGCGCTGTATAATTCATTATATCTGACTGTTCGGCTTTACCTCTCAAAGCGGCAACAGTCGTGAGCTGTGACGATTAAAGTGACGGCTGCAGCTCATCCGATTTTCCAGCTGCGGGGCAGATTTCCTGTTTCTCTTCTGACAGGAGTGAAATTTTGGCCTTTAATTACGTGCGTTGAAAAGGGGAAACTGCCGATTTTACACATCAAAGTCTGTTTAGAGGGAATTAAAAAAAAGTGGAAAAAGCATCAGCTCATCAGATCTCACCACCTCTGCCTGAGGCTCAAGGCTCAAGGCTCAAGGCTCAAGGCTCAAGGCTCAAGGCCCAAGGCTGAAATGAATGAAATAAAAATGTCGATGTCTCTGGTTCTGCTGCATCGATTCAGATCTTTTAAAACTATCCATCATGAGTCTGACGGTGTTCAGAGTGCAGTTGTAAATGGGAGGAGCAGATCTGTCAACCTGCTCAGACCAAATCTTATATCAAGTGCAAGGTTAATATATAAACCCACACAGCTCCTTACGCACTGTGGTCAGTTTATTAGGAACATCTGACCGAAACTGACTCAGTCCTGCAGCAAATCCTAGAACGAGTGATTGTTCTTGTGACCGGGACGACGACGATTGTTTTCCCAAAAGCTGACGAAACCGGGAGCTGCACGTTCACTGCCGCAACCATGACAACCAAGGTCATGGTACGCCCGGCGCCGTAGGAAACGCCTCTGTCGGCCGGAGAAAAACAAAAACAAACAACATGTATGATTGTTCAATCATCCACGCACCACTGAGCGTGGTCGGAAACGTTGGTGCCGATATTCTCTTTAACTCAGAGAAAAACAGAGGTCGCAAGAAAACAATCGGTTTCCATGGAAACAGGAGTCTATTTCGCTGCTGTAAACTGTCTAACTCTTTACTTAGATAAGAAAACCTTTGAAAGGTTTTGTGCAACACCCTGAGCTGAGGAAAAACTAAACCCTAAGAGTTTCACTTCAGGTGTTTTGTGAAACCGAACTTTTCCTCTTTATCTCTGGAAACACATGATTTTTAACACCTGCAGTAATATTTCCATCAGTGGCTTCATAACTGTAACTTTAAGACTGAATAATAACAAAAGACAGAACGGGATGTTGGAAACATTTCGTTAGTAACTGTAGTTGTTGTCGAATGCACAGTTAAGGATCAAGGAAATACACTATTTGCCTCTGGCTGCATGTTTGGTTTCGAGCAAACAGATACTGTAGCTCAGTCCGGGAGGAAATGGACGTCCTGCAGAGACACTTGACCATCTTATTTATAGCTGTTTTATTTTTTGGTTGTTGCTCGGCGCCATCTTCCTGTGAACAGATTAATATTTCCCCATCAGGATAAATCTTTACTTCATCATTCGTTCCCGTTAGCAGCCTCACAGCTCTGCTTCCAGCCACTCATTTACGCTCTCATTTTTCTTTTTTTCCCCCTTTCTTGTGAATTATTATCAGAGATGAGTACATTTATTATAACAGGGAGGTGTGTTTCCTGGAAGCCATTTCTAGGGGAGTGGTTAGCTCCCGTTGATGAATGCTGGCTAATCGCAGGTGTCAGACGCGGCGTTCTCTATCATTTATCACATCTTTAAAGGACGTCCCTCCGGGAATATTAACCAGACCGCTGCCACCGCTCCACTCTTTAAGAAAGTCTTTAGTAATATTAAAGCAGCTCCGTCCTGACACCACATCAGCTGATGCAGGGAGACGGCTGCAGGTTAGAGGAGGTTACTCACGAGACAGTTTTCTCTTGATTCAGACACCTGGTTTAACGCAAACATTATATCACATGTGACGCCAACTAATGCACGAGATCTATGTGTTTGTTCTATTCGTCAAAACATGTGACGCTGCTTCACTCAGCAATTTGTTTCATGTGTTTATCTCCAGTGACTAAAGGACTGAGTCTGTTTCACACTCATTTGTGCAACATGACGTCTACAATCAAAGAGAGATATTTATAAGATATTTATAAGATCACAGCATCACAGCAGTTTTTAAATTGGCAGAGTATCTTGGACGGGGTCGTCTGATTTGTATAAAGTGCTGCTGACGTCGGGCTGTTTTGATGCATGTTACATTGGGTGATTTTCTCTTTCACTCACTGTTCGTCTGCTGTTACAGATGTTACAGTTCATGCTCAGTTGTGATAAACCAGGCGAACAAGACGTTGCGTTTAGGAACAGCCGACTCTTCTCTGGTAGAGATGACGTGTTGAACGTATTGCCTTTGAATCATTCACACATTTCTGAGTGTGATGAGAAACATTAGTGTGTTACTGTGTTCTCCTTAATTTGTCAATACAGGAATCACAAACAAACGGTCTCCATTGAAAAAAAATTAAATTTTACCAGTGAAAAAATCCAGACAACAAGCGATCACATTGTAGGTCTATTAAACAAAGAAGAAAAGAAGTCAGATTGTATTGAAGTCTATGTGAAAATGTCCCTACTTCTCCTTGATTTATTAGCTCAGTAAACGTTTTCCTAATGAGTTTATGGTCTCAGTCTCTAGTTTCAAGTCTTCAATACAACATGATGTTCATTTTTTAAATGATGGTCCATTTAGAGGAAAATAGACCATAAAGCAGGGGATGAATTAAGGGGCGTGGCTACTCTGTGACTGACAGACTGTACCACCCAATCAGGATAGAGTACAGAGCAGGTCAGCTCCACCCCTCACTCCTCCTCAGCTTCTTCTGGTTTCAAAAAACCAAGATGGCGACGGACAAATCACAAACTGGACACCAGTGGGTCTGTCTTTGTTCTCAATAACAAGTCTCTTGTGTGTTATGACCAGTTCCTTCATTCCTTGTGTTTAGCCTCAGCCTTTTGAATTGTTTGCCTAACGTCCCTGACTTCCTGTGCACCAGCCTTCTTTGTCTTAAAGACCCTGCCTCCTTTAAGAGTCGTGCATTTTCAGGCTTCATCTTGTGGTTGTGATACTTCTGGTGTAGACACTATCTTTATTTGCATATCACGAAAAACACCGTTTTTCATTCTAACAAGACTATTATCTTCTTCTTCTTCTTCTTCTTCTTCTTCTTATCTAACAGACCCCAATAACACTCTGTTCTAAAAATAGACATAACTAGGAGAGAAGAAGTCACTGAATGAAAAGAGATACCTGGAATAATTCAGACTTACTGAGCTCTGCTCGTCCTGCAGCAGCAGCAGCTTCATCAATCTCCGATCTCTGGAGAAACCCCTCAGTTATTGGCCCACGTTCAGGATCTCTCTGTTCTCCAGCTGTCCCCAAGACTCGTCGTCCCCTGGAAATTTCCTACCTGGTTACGTCACCGTTGCCAACGGCAGCGCTGAGTCCACAGACATCGGCTTCACGCTGAGTTTGAAGCTTCTGCTCTGTGTGCTTTCATTTCCTTTCTTGGGTTTTAAGGTAAATGTTGCATGTTGATGACACAAGCAACATCAGACTTTTCCGTTTCATTGTCAGTGGTTCGAAAATAAAGGGATGTGGGTAATTAAGTGAAACTTTCTTGATTAAACAAACTGCTATTACCGAGCTGCTTCCTGAACAAACTTCCTTTTTCATTCAGGGATCAGTTGGAGCGGAGAAAACTTTCCCCTGTAAACCTGTGAGCTCCCTCTCCTGCCCCGGACCGGACCAGCTCGGGTTGGCTCGGCTCAGCTCGGCTCTTTGTCAGCTCATGATTTGTGGGTCTCGCGGGGGAGGAACGGCAGAAACTTCTCTAGCTTACAATCTGCAAACAATGAGTCTTCTGTGGTTGTGATGGATGGTGCACATCCCGGCCCATTTGTCTGTGCTTTACGCTCGCCGGGATCAATTGTTAAAGGAACTTTGCTTAACATGCAGCCCTGAATGTCTGCCGGTCACAGCAGAGCAGGGAGGAAGAGGAGGAGGAGGAGACAAAGGAAGGAAGGAGATAAGATGGATGTTAGCTCAACTCAAAATTACAGGAGGATGAAATCTCGCATTTTAAAGTCTCCGCAGAAAATACTGCCACGTCTCAGAGACAAATAAGGACTTTCACAAAGAAAAGATAAAACAAGGATCTGACCGAGTTCAAGGATCAAGGGTCTTTGTTTGTCACATGCGCAGAGATATAACTACACATCGTAGCTCGAAGAGAAGCATCTTAGTTAAAAAGATAAAGTTGAAAACTATGGTGGCCTTGAAAGCAGTAAAAAACAAGAAAACAAGAAAAGCGAGAGCTTCATAAAAGAGAAGTAACAAAATATACAATATGCGTGCAATTTGGAAACGAAGTTTTCTGGCCGTTGTCACTAGAGGAGACTGAGGTAAAACCACCCAGTGAACGTCTCATCTCCAGTCGTAGTCGTTGGACGGAGCTCTGACTGATTCAGGCATCGCAATAATGCAGACGAGAGAAGATGACTGTGTAAATCAGTAGGAGACAGGGACGATGAGATTTTTTTGAGTTGACGAAAGCTCGACTGGACGACAGTCTTCACTTGTGCGTCCAAAGAGAAATCTGCATCACAAACAACTCCAAGGTTTCTTCATGTTTTTGGACAAGAAGACAAACTTACTGTGAAGTTGGACCAAATATTATGACCTCAGTCTCATTATCATTGGATTTTATGTATTATTGTTCTGTATGTTCAGTTATGTCTTGTTACTACATTAATATATGCATCTGCACTTAATGTTCAGTGCTGTAACTTCTTTGAATTCTTTCTGTCGCTCAGCAGCAAACAGCAGACGACTTAGGGAGCAGCTGGTGAACGTAGCGGAGCATTTAGCCGCTAAAGGGGAACTGGTGGAGACCAAACACAGAGCTAAAAGACAAGGACCGAGGTTCATCCAAAGGACACAAACACAACTCCAACCGAACGATAGCCGCCGTAAGTTACTCTTTACTTTTGATGTTGCTAACCCAGGCCTGCAAAGCTCTGATTGGCAGAACTGTTCCTTCAATTAACTGTCAACGAGCCCAAATGTTGATGTTTGAGATTTGGGAGCAGAAAAGGTTATTTTTAATTACCCGACACGGAGAATTTTAAAGCTGAAACCCAAACGTCCTCTGTGTGGCACGTCTGTAGCACATACAGATTAAATAAGATGCAACTAATCACTATTTTCACCATTAATTCATTTTTCAAATTTTTTTCAAAATGTCAACGTTATTGTGCTTTTATTTTGAAGTTGCTCGTCTTGTCTTCAGACCAAACTGACGCTGCCTGAAGGTGCTGGAGTCACTTGAGGCGGTTTCTATTTGTGTAGTTGCCTCTGGGGCCACAAAAGACTTTATAGCTCCACATTTGCACCTGTTGATGTGAAGGAGTCATGATGTGAACATGTTGTGTTTGGTTGTAGTGGTTTAATTTGAGACACAAAACACTAAATACGAGTTTGTGTCGTGGTGCATGTTCCCTCACTTCCCTCTTTAGCTCATTTCATTAATGTTTGAGATGCTGAATGTGACATTTAGATGTTTTTGTTTTGGTTTTTTTTTGTCGTTGGTTGTGATGTAACTTACTTTTGTTTTTAATTGTGAAACTCTGTTTGGTTGGACTCTGGTGTTACCTAACAGTCTTAAGCTATATTAGGAATGTTTTTTAAAATGTCTTGTTGTTGTTGTAGCGTCTGAAATGTGAAATAACAGAACTGCACTCAGTCATCGGCTAAAACCAGACGCTGCGGTGTCTTTAGCATGTTGTTCCAGTTTTATGTCCCATGAAAGAGTCGTCACATCCGTGTGCCACCGTTACAACAATTAAAAGTTTACTCACAGAAAACGAAAACTTTTATTCTTTAACATACAATTAGCCTCAAAGCTGATTATTCTTAGCGTCTTTTGTATCCTGTGTACATTCAGCCAATCCATCGGCTCTTAGCTGGACCGACGGTTTGCTTCATGTCCAGCCACCGCCGGGCTAATTGGACCTCCGGAGGAATAATTAGGTGACTTGATGAAAGCGACGGGGCTTTTTGGCTTCACCAACAAACGCCATTCTTCTCCCGTTTGTACTGCAGATGATGGCGTGCTGCCGTCGCAGCGGGAGATACCGCCTGCCCAGGGAAAGTCTCATGAAACTTTATCTGCTTTTTGGTGCAACCAAACTGCTCAAATTGTTGTTGGTTTTTTTTTTTTTTTGCTTTTTAGCTTTTTTTTTCACACATAGTTAAGGACGAACACGCTGCGCTTCAGTTGCATTCAACACGCAGGCAACAGTTTCAGGACCCAACCTTAAAAACCAGGACTTTCCAGGTCAGTTTTCTTCTCTAAACTTTGGGTCACAAACCGTCACAAAGGTGAGAATTACCATCATTCATCGAGTTTTTCTGATATGATGCTTCAACTCACACTCAGGAAAATACTGCAATACAAGAGAAATATAAAGAGAAAAAAAATGTAAAAATATGGATATCATTGTCTCATCATCAGTAAAGACTGAACATCTTTAGCCTAGCTTAACACAAAGTCTGCAAATACTCACAAATAAATGCTAACTATTGAGTTTACCTTCTATAGATGACTTAGCTGTTTTAGTAAAAAGCAGCTAAATAGCGAACGAGACCATCGTGTGACGTTTTAGTGCCGAAGATCATCTGGATCGAGTGCAACATTGGCCAATGGTTCACAAGTTAGCAACTGAGTCTGGGTGAAGTCAGCCACCGCTTCGGTTTCGAGTCAAAACCATGAAAACAAAAACCAGAGTCAGCGTCAGTTTGACTCACAGATATACTGTTAAATTTAATTTATTTAGTTTGATTATTCTGTGGGGCTAACTGATGGCTAACGTGTGATGCTAATAGCCAAAGTGATGTTAAGACAGTTCTTGGTGTTTGTACGATAAGATACGAACTCCAGTTGGAATAATACAAAAAGTTTAGAGGATTGCGCTTTGTTTTTGTTGCCATTAAAATCCAAAAACATGGGATCAGAAATGTAAGAGATGGACCAATAAAGATACTTTTTCAAACGATTTACCCTTCCACTTCACAAAGAAAAACCAACAAGTTAATAACTGAGAGATAACAAACAAGGAAAAATAACTGGCATCCAACAATTTGATATTTAATTTAACATTTTAGAAATAAATCAACAAATAACACCTGAGAAACCTGGAGTTTTCGAGTTAGCTGTCCGAGTGGATCTATTGATAAAGCATTCGCTCCATTAATTACAACAGATTCTCTCCCTTACACCATAGAATGAGCTGCTTTAACCCTCTGAAGCGTGTGAACTTTACCTCTGTGTGTTTATCCATCCATTCTCATCCTCCATCTTTGATAGTGACGTCTAGAGTCACGTCTCTACATGGGACGCTCCTATTGGCTCCAGTGGGTGATGTCACAGCCAATCAGAGTGTCTCCTTCAGAGGCCTAGCTGTCAGCTGCTTGTAGCCAAAGTAAATGGGATCAATCCTGTATTTTTCTGATCTCAGAGTGTGGAGAAGTTGCTCTGAGTTTATTGTAGTGACAGAATAAAGACAGAGAGACATGGACAATAAGATATTTAGAGCATTAGAGGCTTTGGAGCTGATTTTTCATCATTACTGCTCCAAAGAATGAGCAGAACTCAGATCAGATAAAGAGAGAAACTTCAAATCAGCTCTAGAACAACACAAACACATGTGTGGAACTTCCTGTGTTGAAGTTTTCTTTGGTTATTCTGGTTTACAGTGTTTTTATCTAGAAAATAAGGAGAAATTCACTGTGTTTTTAGTTTCCTCTTGTTCTCTGAGCTACTATCCCCTATTACAGTGAACAGAGTCTTTACTGAGTCACAGATATAATGAGCTGAGGTTGAGCTGAGTCTGAAGATGTAGAGACTTGTAATTACATAAAATTATATAAAATGACATCTTTAACAACAAAGGAAAAACACGAAGAGATGAAACAACAGAAAAACATTCACAATAAAAAAATATTGACACTGACACCAGATGTCCTGGCCCTGGTGTTGCTTGTTGTGTTGTGAATTGTGTGTGCGACCGACCCCTGGTTTGTGTCTCTCCTTGACAGAGTTGAATTGTGCCGTGCAGAGGGCCGCCTGCAGTGTTAATACAGTATATCTGTGCGAGTGTGTCAGCCCCCGCTGATGATCTACTAATGACAAATGGATGGAACGAGCCGGAGGAGCCCTTGATGGGGAGCCAGTCGTGTGAAGTCAAGTGCAAAATTGATATTTGAGGACAGCTGATGCATTGTGGGAGCCAGGTCTGCTCGGTGTCATCGGCTCGGCGCCACCACGATGCTACACTGACTCCGTTTCTATCACAGCTTCATCCAAAGAGGGTTTTTTTTTTTTATTCCCTCCTCTCGACCGTGTGAGGAAAGTGAGGGAACGGTCTTTTAGAAAATACTCTCACAGCCGCAGGGAGGATGTTCAGAGCACGGTGGACAGTTTAAACTTCTGTAAAATGACTCTGAATTAACTGAAGCGATGCAAATTAATGTTAGCATATAAATGACCTGGAAAATTGTGGTGTCATAGAAGCTGCAGCTCATTTTTCATCCATTACAGTTTATGAAGAAGCCAATGAAGACCCGAGGAAATACCAGCAGCGTCAGTCAAAAAGAGTTGTTTTGAATAATTGAGAAAAAAAAAGAATAATTACTTGTTTATCATTTTCTAGAATCCTTTCAAGATGCACTGTTTCTTCAGCTGATTAAATGTCAGATGTCTCTTGGGTTAGTGTCTTTGTAAACATTAGGATCTCAGTTTAAATAAAGTTTGGTCCAGCAGAGTTAGAAAGGTTTAATACAGCTGATCCGTGATAATAAAGAGAGATCAGTGTCGCTACTTGGCCTGTTCAGGCTCATATTCAAGGCCGAGGCAGTGAGGCAACATATCTGGTTAAGATCTCAATCTCTCTTTACGTGAACCTGTCCTCTGGTGCCGCGGGAGCAATGACATTTCTTTATCTAACGTGGTGGACAGCTCAGCTAACGTGGAGCTAATCCGATGTTCAGGCTGACTTCTCTCCAGCAGCCGTTGGAGCAGCTAACGTTAGCAGTTAGCACACAGAGAGAGAAGCCCACAGCTGATCGAACTCGGAGCCTCCAGGCTGCACAAAGCCAGAGGATGCATGTCAGTTAAACATGTTCTCTCATTATTTAGGAGGAAAAGTTGTCGATTTACAGACTGTACAAACATCTAGTCTCTGAATGTCAGTTTGAAAAAGGTCTGATGACCAAAAATGTCACTTTATTTTGCTTTTTCTGTTTCCTCTATACAAATGCTATTTACTTCATAATCGCATTTCTGTTTTTGTCTCGTCTCTGGACAATTATTGAAGTTCCTTTTCATTATCACGGGGCCTTTGAATGTTGAAGCCCAGGGACACAGAGATGTGTTAATGTGGCACTGCTCATATTTGAACCTTTTTTAGGGTCTCAGCAGTTAATTAGCAAGTAAATTAACAGTCACTGTCACGTTTAGTGAGTCAGAATTACTTCCTGTTCACTGTCATGTTGAGTTCACTTCAGTTCAACCATGTTGTTACATCCTAGATAAAGAAATGAAACAAGCACGTGGGCTGTTTTTTTGTTGGGATTCGTTCACATCTGTTTATTCTACAACGCCGCTGCTAAAATAATTACATAATTACAATAAATTACAGTATGAAATTGTTTTTTGATAAGTTGAATCGTGCGCCGCAGACATGTTGTTTTGTTCTGTATCATTTGATGATTTTGAGTCAAATGAGAAAATGTTGAAAACAGTGGCTGAAGTTTTTATTTCACTGTGACGATAGTTATGGACAAAAAAAAAAAAAAAAAAAAAAAGACTCTTTAAAGACAAAGTCATTGTGCCAAATATGAAGTGAGATTTTTAATTAGTGAATAAATCCACCCATCTGGTTATCAGGTATTATTAATTTGATTAGTTATGTCACTAGAAATTACATTTGTTATGTTATTGGAAATTAACTTTTAAAAAGTTTTAAGTAATATAACCAAAATCATGTTGTAAATCAAAATAAAAACTCAGTGTTCGAACACAACTTGTGCCATAAATATGAGATTTTTTTTTATTTTGAGGTAATAAAAACAATATATAAATATATATATATAGTAAATTATATAGTAAATATATAAATTAAATATGATTGACAATCAAATTTACAGGAAATATAAACAGAAATTAAATTTAAATAGAATTTTACAAACTAAAACTGGAGCTTATAACAAAATTATAATGTGATTTAGAAGAATTGATATAATAATTAGTGTAGAGGTAAAAAGAAGACACACTTTTGAGTTATTTTGTGTGTGTGTGTGTGTATTAATCCTTTCTAAATGTTTTATTGTTGTATTTATGTCCCTGATGGGATGTGCTGCAGTATGTGAAAACATCTTTATGTGTTAAATAAAAATAAATACGAACAAAGTAAATATAAAGTGTTTCTCCTCTGAAATGATGAATGACACTGAATTAAACCTGGTTTTGGTTTTTTTTTTCCCAATTGATAGAATAAGAGCAGATTCACCGTCTGGATCCTGCGACACTGAACGATGAAACTTTCTCCACTGATTTATTTCACTCTAAACGTTTATTTATCGCAGTGGCTCTCGTGTCCTTCTGCTCTGTGTGGATTTAAAGCAGAGACCTACGCAGCCGGACGCTTTCCTCCCGGGACCAAACAGCCCAACGCCTCCCTCGGCGGCCATGATGGATGATGTAGGAGAAGAACAGGACACATTTCCCAGGAGGCCGAGCGTCTCACTGCAGGTTAAACAGCACTCAATATGGAGCTGCTGCACAGACGTGTGATGTCTGACAGTTCAGATAAAAATCTGAAGCAGAGGCAGTTTTTCACAATTAACACTGAAATGATAAATGACAAAATGATAATGAACTTTTTTTAAGGCACAATTCGTGTATAAAATCACACAAAAAGAGACATCATGGTCTGATCGGTTCTCCTGACTTTGGTGACCTCCTGATCTTTAGTGACACCATGAGGTTGACATTTGTGGTTTGGAATAAAATCCCTTTTCATCAGGTCCAGTCAGAGTTGGGCGATCTGGCCAGAAGATCGTATCTTTCTGGGTAAAATAATGAGTCTCTGACCTGCTCTGTACTCTATCCTGATTGGGTGGTTCAGTCTGTCAATCAAACAGTAGCCACGCCCCCTAATTCATCCCCTGCTTTCTGGTCTATTTTCCTCTAAATGGACCATCATTTAAAAAATGAACATCATGTTGTATTGAAGACTTGAAACTAGAGACTGAGACCATAAACTCATTAGGAAAACGTTTACTGAGCTAATAAATCAAGGAGAAGTAGGGACATTTTCCCATAGACTTCAATACAATCTGACTTCTTTAACAACCAGTGGAGTCGCCCCCTGATGGTCATTAGATAGAGTGAAGGTTTAAGACTCTTCAGCACTGGTTTTATATACTATGACTTCAAGTCATATGTAGTATTTTTATTTATAAGGTGCTATTTTAATATGAAAGTTGAGTCCCCTCCATGACTGTATCGTGTCCTGTTTCCCTGCTTGCAGGCAGGTCTCTTGACCCACTGGCGGATTGTAGCCGTTCTGCTCCGGTGAAGAACTGGTTCATGCCGCTACGCTACGACATCAGCTCCTCCACAGTTTTGTTCCTTTGCAAAGAAAAATCTGTGCTTCAGTTTTCATTGTTCACATGAGACAGGATCTTATTTAAAGAAGGTTCTGGGTTTTCACAGATAAGCAGCACGGACGGATGGATGCAAAATTATTATTATATAGGTTGAGCTTGGGGCACATTAAGCTCCTATGCCAACTACACCAGGTTCACACTGAATATCAGCCATCGCTGTTTTAAATCTATGTGTCTGCACAGGTTATTTAGTCTTTCTCCATTTTGATTAGAAACAGCATCAGCTTGAGCAGGAATCTGCTTCTACGTCTCATTTTAACCTCTTTAGAAGATTTTGATGGGACGAGCTGCAGCTCCAGGACTCACGCAGCTCACCTACACTTTATTTATTGATGTGGATTATTTCCATATGTGCCGTGACACGACATGACATCAGTTCACATTAACATATGGTCCAATGAAGGAAACATGTTTTCCCTTTTAGAGCCGGCCGCTCGCCGCTCCTCACTCCAGGATGGCGGCAAAATGAGGCGACGCTCGGCTCGGCTCCTCGCTGACCATCTGTAAAGAGGAGGAATCAATGATTTATGTTGATCTCGGGTCTGCACGTCCTCCCCACGATGATGATCCTGCAGGAGACGAAGACGCGAGGGAAGGAAACAAGTGTTAAAGGATGAATGAACATTTCAGAGATGAATGTTCAGCAGCTTTTATTTTTACAAGAAACGTTGATCAAATCCTGTTTATCTTCTACTCCTTCTCTACCATTCATATATTCTCTCATTTCATTTGTCCAATCTTCTCTTCTTCCCCTTCATTTCTACCATTGTTCTTTGTTCTTTTCTTCCATCCACCTGTTTCTTGCCATTTTACATTCTCTGTAATATTTCTGAACAAACAGAACAAATGAAATGATGGAGAAATGACAAAGGAAGAAAGAAAGGGAATAAGAGAGAAAATGAGGGAAGCAAAAAGGGAAAATACAAGAATGGAAAACGAAAAGAAATAAGATGAAGGAAAGGATGAAAGGATGGAAAGACTGTAAAGACATGAACATGAAGACATGAAGTCAAGGTCCATTTTTATATACTGATGGTCTGAGCTGTGTCTCCAAAAAGCAGCACAGGAAACAGAAAAGTGAACTGTTAGCCATTAGCTGTTAGCCGTTAGCTGTTAGCTGTTAGCTGTTAGCCAGTCCTTTGGTCGAAACCATGTTACTGAAAATTTTGTCATTTGTCCTTTTGTGTTATTCGAACATGGTTTGGATGATGTGTCCTCAGTCTCACAATGTTTCACAGAAAATGGACGGGGAAGTAAATAATCCACTTTGTTCATGCTAACATGCTAACGGTCGCTCTTCTCTCCCTCCAGTCCAGCAGCAGCTGAAGAAGCAGCTGAACATCTGTCGGCTCATTGGTCAACAGTCAGTGGCCAAACTTGATACATCAAACTCCATATTACATAATAAAATCAAATCTTTAGGGGTTTTATCATATCGCAGCCTTTTCACCCTGTTCCTGGTTTCTTGGCTGCCGCCCTTCCACAAAGCTCATTCCTGATCCAGCTTCTTCTGACTGTCGAAGGTCGACTTGGCTTCATCCTGATGAAGCTGCCAGATGCTGAGCCACGTCCTTGCTGGACTTCTTCCTTTTTCAAAGAAGAAACTCCGAGAAACTTCTCATCGAGCTTTGAAAGTCTTCTTGTCCTTCCAGTCCTTTTTTTGTCCTTGACCTCTCCTGATTCTTCAGATTTCTTTAAAACAGCTTGAACACCACATCTTGAGTTTCCAGTTTGTTTCCTGATTTCCCTTTGACAGTGGCCTTGATGAGGCTAAATTATGATTTTATGTATTTAGATCAGATCAGATTCTGTGATCTTTGGCATTTTGAATGGAACGATGTGATTGAAAGTTGGTTTTAAACATATCAGCAGCTTCCAATGAGTTAACCTCGTAAAACGTGTGTCTGTAAAGCTTGTTTCGCACAAACCTGCACAGCATCATGTGGATATGAAATAGTCAATAGGACAAATACAGGCGTGTTTTCTGCCCTTTGCACCGAAAATTAAATGTGACACTTGAGCTCTCAGTCTTCACACGGTCACATCGGAGAACAGGAAGTAGCTCCAGCTGTTTAACAGTGCCATCTCTGTGCTGTTTATTGCCACAGGGAGCTGCACTGCAGGAAAAATTACATCAGCTCTTTAAAAGTCTAGCGATGCCAACGCAGGTTTATATTAGGAAACGAGACAACTCCGCAGATGATAAATGTCTCTGGGATGTAATTTAGCATGTAAAGTGGAGGGAAAGCTGAGGCAGGGGAAGCTCGGGGGAGACGAGCGAAGCTTCGCCTGCGGCCTGCTGGGAGTCCGGACGAACCAATCGCCTCCCCACGCCCGTCCACGGATGTCACCCGCCCCAGTCCTCATCTGACCTTCAACAAACCGCTCTAACCCCGGACATTAATCATCGGCAGGCGGCTGCGTCTCTCTGGGACTGACCCCCACTGTCTCCGCCTCCACCGAGACTCCAGCCAGCACTGTCGTACCTGTCCTCCTCCTCTTCCTCTTCCTCCTCCTCCTCCTAACTCATACCTCCCTCCTCTCTCCTCTTGTCCTTCAGGACTCCTCTCTCCGTCCTCGTGACCTCACCTGTCTCATCTCTTTAAGGTTGTCACATGACCGGTTTGTGCATGTGTTAAGATTTCCAGAGGAGATGGTTTTGTTGTGTTTTTCTGTGTCGATCAATGAATCTTTTTTTTGTCAAAAAAAACAAGAAAACTAGCAAAGGTCAAAGGTTAAAGGTTAAACTGTCCTGTAAAAGACCTGCAACGTATCATGAATAAACACAATGGTCACAATGACACGTGACCAGATTTAACCACTTATCACCTCCAACATGGCATATTATCAATGAACGCACAGAGATTAATGCTAATTGGATTTGTTTTCTCATTTATAATCCCAGAGTCACTGTTTTTACATTGTTCTTTAATCTGACATTGTTTAACAGGTTCAGGTCTTTTCTCACAGACTGTTTGTGAAAGTGGATGTAAACTCTGAAGAGCCTTAAACCTTCATCCTCTCTAATGACCATCAGGGGGCGACTCCACTGGTTGTTAAAGAAGTCAGATTGTATTGAAGTCTATGGGAAAATGTCCCTACTTCTCCCTTGATTTATTAGCTCAGTAAACGTTTTCCTAATGAGTTTATGGTCTCAGTCTCTAGTTTCAAGTCTTCAATACAACATGATGTTCATTTTTTAAACCATTTATATCATTTAGACCATAAAGCAGGGGATGAATTAGGGGGCATGATTGACAGACTGTAGCACCCAATCAGGATAGAGTACAGAGCAGGTCAGATCCACCCCTCACTCCTCCTCAGCTCCACCTTCTCCTCTAAAGATGGTTTCTTTTGGTTTAAAAAAAACCAAGATGGTGACAAATGACTTCAGGCTTCAGAACGGCAGGTCATGAACCGATGGGTGACGCTGACACTTGCTGTCCCTGGTCTGACCCTCTCTGTTTGTGTGTCTTGGTGGGTGTTGCTGTCATTCATCCAGTAATCAACTACACCCACTGGCTGCAGTATATATATTTATATTCACTCCGGCTCTTCGCCTCGTCTGTCCATTGATCTGTGTCCTGGTTCAAGGAGGACCAGGACACCACCAACTTCTTCAGCCACCCCAGGTTCCCCAGAAAAAAGATCTCCGTCTGGACTCACAGTCATAGATGAGTTGGACAAAGTCTTGAAGAGGAGAAGGCGCACGAAGGTGCAGTAGCTGTGTTATTGCTGATTTAGACTGAAAACTGACTCTATAATATCACAGTTTAACTCCCACAATGCCTCTTGTGTTACAGTCAATGTTTAGCGCCATTGTTGCTGTTTTTTCGGTTCGGTCCTGGTCGTCAGGGGAGACGCAGCATCATCATCTTTAATCAGCTGTTAAACCAAGCGAAGTGTCAGAGGAGGTGATTAATAAACCTGAACCTCACGCCGGTGATCCTGAAGGAGAAAGGGGTTCCCCCTCCACATCTGTGTGTGTGTGTGTGTGTGAGTGTGTGTGTGTGTGTGTGTGTTGTTAATATGATGCTACAGTCAAAACCTCATCTGCAGAGACACTGATGCTTCAGCTCCTGTCTGACGATACAAACCCAGTTTCTCCGTGACCTTCCATCCTGTATGTCGGATAGTAAACCCCCTCCCCCGTCCAACCCCCCCCCCTCCCTCTGGCTGATGGAGGGACAGTGCAGTGGAGGTGTAGTAACAGGATTACAGCAGCAGGGAGGAGGAGGCGGGAAGCGAGGGTCTTTTCTTGTTGTGAGCTGGCGGCTGAGCGACGGAGACCAAAACTGATTGATGCACAGCCGAGCGGAGAGTCCTGAATGTCACCTTCCTCCTTCCTGCCACCTTCCCTGCTTCGCTGGACGTCAGACAGACGGAGACATTTACAGCTGCACCTCAAGAATCTGGAGAGTTAATGAGGTTCAACATAAAAGAGAAAAAAGACTGGGTTCAAATTGATTCATATAAATAATGGTTTTTAATTAAACTTCAATTTAAATGCATTATGTGAACTTTAAATAATCCAATCAATTTCAAATTATAATTATTACTATCATTATTAAAAACTGAAATAATGTTGATTTTGCTTGGCTCAGTAACTGTTTGTCTACATTTAATTAAAAAACAGCCCAAAACAAGCTCCTCCCCCCAAAGGTGTTTGTTATTATTTCTAAAAAAAAAATTGCATATACAAACTATATTTAAGATTAAAAGATTTTTAAAAATCTTACAGAAACTTTAGTCCAACAGCAAACAACAACAAAAAGAAAAAATCTTCTGTCCTTATTTAAACATCAACACTAAACAAGGCAGGGAAATAAGATACTGAGAAAGTTATTGGTGATTGAGTTGAATTCTTATTTTTCTATTGATCGACTTTGATTAATTGACTTAATTAATTTATCAATTTATTAACAGCTTTAAAAAATATACAGCCATAAATTTGTGAACCAGCTGCAAATTTAAAAAAAATTGAATAACATGGAAAAGTTCCTTTTTTTTCTGTTCTTTTTGTAATTTAATACAAAAAGTGACATTTTCATATTCTAGATTAATTACACGCAAAGTGAAATATTACATTTTTTTTTGTAATTTGGATGATTACAGATGATGAAAACCAAAAACCCAGTGTCTCATAATATTAGAATATTAGATTAATGTGAAATTTATATTTACAACAGAGAGATGTTGTAAGACAAGTTGTGAAAATGTATGTATGTTTATTTATGCTCTCAATACTAAGCCAGGGCTCCTTTAGTATGAATTATTGCATCATTGCAGTGTGGCGTCGAGGATCAGCCTAAATGATGACAAAAAATGTACTTTTCCATGATATTTAAATTTTTTGAGATGCATCTGTATCTATAACACACAGGCCTATAAATACTTTAACGGTGTGTGTGTGTACGTGTGTGTAAACTATGAAAATGAGAATATATCCGTGCACCACCACATCCTGTGACTATGAAGGTCCTCATTCAATTATTCAGACTGAAAATCCTCTGACACACACACACACACACACACACACACACCCTATATGTATGCGTTATCTGCTGTATGTAGTATGTAACATAACTCAGGTTAATGGAAAATGGCAATACACTGCTGTAAAAAGCCTGTCTGCGTTTGAACTGCGTGCAATGTGTGTGTGGGTGTGTGTGTGTGTGTGTGTGTGTGTACCTCATCATACTAATGTTACATGTAGGATGAGAGTTTTAGGGGGAACTGCTGCATTTTTCATGCCTCCTGCCTCCATTACAGCTCTCTGCTCCGAGGACGATCCAGTGGTCGTTTATCATCCGCGGCGAGGAGCTGAGGCTTCGTCCCGCACGCTGACTGTGACCGACAGGAGCAGCTGTGAGCGCAGAGCCACAAAGATGAGGGCAACAAGAGTTTAGCCTGCTGGTGTCGAGACTCGCTGTTGATCTGAACACTGAACCCTGTCTGTGCTCACTTAGTTTCTGTGGGTGAAAAATGTTGCCATCAATTCCACAAAGGTTCATGGTCACAGGATAAATTCTCTAGTTTTACGTTTTATCTACATCTAGATGTACATTTGGATATTTGTCGACATTGTTGACATTTTTACAACACATCATTGGCTATTCAACATAATTCTGATTGTAAATATGCACATTTGTATATATTTGTACATTTTAACCGGTGAAGATTTTGCTGACAGTATCAATTTCCACTGGAAATACTGTCCTTTCTCACAGAAACAACTGGGCTATAAAACTAAACTGCAATAGCAAATGCATTTTTATTGAAACATAATTGTGACTGGATGACATTTTTTAATTACATTACTACAATTAACAAGTATATATAAATTATTATTACTATTACATATAAATTATTCATTATCTAAACTAAGTCATTTACATTTTCTATAAGTCACTTTTATATGATTCCTATTTTCAAACTGTCTGACACATAAACACACTAGTGTAGTGCTGGTTCAGTGATGGTACAGTTTTGTGACCAGGAAACAACAAACTCTTCATCAGACTTTAAAAACACACTTGAATTCCACTTCAGTTTTAACTTTTGTCCTGAAGCAACTCTCATGATTTCTGTCTTGAGGTTTTCAAGGATAGAAAGTTACTGTAAACTACATGTGTTTGTTTCTGTGTGTGCATCATATGAATATTCATGACCACACATCTCCATTGGACAAGATGTTTGCTGAATCTTTCAGGTAAAATTCATCAAAAAAAAAGTTGAGCAGCTGAACAATTCAACAAACAACCAAAGTGTTGTTGTGGAACAACTGAAGAGAAAAACAACATACAAAACATCTTTATTGACTTGTTCACAGATGGCGAATTTGAACATCACTGTGACCTTCAGGTGTCCTTCAGTCATCATCATCATCATCATCCTACTCATAAGTCCGACCACGTGTTGTTGATTTTTGCATGATCCAATTGAGGAGGAGCTTTTCAAAATAAAAGATATTTCAATAATGGGCCTCATGAATAAGTAGAAATAGAACAGATCCAGTATTTTGAAGGTAAAAGTGAAGAATCTGATTCAGGATTTATCACCAGCATGAACAGTTGTAGAGAAAGGCTGTGAGAAAACTTTGGGGGGGAAGTTTTTCTTTTTGCTTTTTTCAACAGGAAGTGATGAGGTCGGAGTGAGTGGGCGGAGCCCAGCAGTCAGACGTCCTCACTCCGTCTCTTAATGAGAGCTGACGGGTGGAAATGGGCTTTTAAAGGAGCTGGCAGAGCCGGTGATTATTCTCATTAAGGCGTCAGATGATTCAGAGGCTGAAGTCGGTCACTTTCACAGCAGCGCTGGGGGGGGGGGACGTGACATCACAGTGATGTCATACCACGGCAGGGAGGAGCTTAACGGTGAGACCACTGCAGCTCGACCTTCCTCTTCTTTTCTGTCCGGGCAACATTTTCAGTTGTACACAAGAAATATAGCAACTCGTTAGGTCAGTCACGCTGTTGAAGTGTTAAGCTAGCATGGCAACGTGCTCACAGTGCAACCGCCCCACTTGTTAGCATTAGCTAGATGTTTTGTCTTTGGGAGGAAAATCACATCCTGCCCCAAGTGAAGGAGGTAGGGTGTCTGGTTCACGAGTGAGGGTGTAGGTGTTTCCTCCGAAGGGATGTCTGGCATGGAAACATTGACATGCTGATGCATCGACATAGTTTAGGGCTCTGAAATGTAGCGCTCTGCTAGCAACATTAGCCCTGTAGCTAAGGTTGGCATCATTTAGCTCAGCCCTTTTGTTTCCTCTGTAATTCTCATTTTTCATTCATGTTTCATTGCATGTTGTAATAACTTCACTGTCCATTGTGGCACTAACATGCTAACATTTGCTAGGATTTTATACACAAAACAAATGAAATTTTGACTGAATGATGATGTTGGATGAAAGTTTAAAGTTATTATCGTTTATTCTGGCGAGACATGACTTCACAACAACATATACAAGCTATTTCTCTCTGGACCACAGTGGTGGAAGAGCCATGGAGTGGCATGGCTAAAAATTAAACTCGCACATGAAGTTAGAACATCCAGTAATCAGACTTTCAGAATAAAAGTCAGTCTGAGCTGATCTAAAGACGCTGCTCCAGATTCCCACACTGGTCTTTACTTCTGAGAAACACTGGTGGAATATCAAATGTGAGGAGCTGCAGGGGAGAATAAACACACACACACACACACACACACACACACACACACACACACACACACGTACACACACTCCTCACAACATGGGTCACATTTTAATGGCACCATGTCAGTGAGGCTGGCAGGGTTTAATAGAGCTCTGCTGAGCTTTGCCAAGTCTGGTTTAACATTCACAGACTGGTTCATAGTCACACACACACACACACACAGTTTACATCAGGACTGTGAGGCTCCAGATAAAAACAACTCCAATGTGTTTGTTGTAGGGAAAAAGCAGCTGCCAGAAGTTCTTCACATCAAAATAAATGCCTGACACCAGACGAATAATTCTGGTTTATTAAATCTTAGTTATTATTTTTATTCTGTTGTGTTGTGTCCATCAGTAATCCTCAAACACTATCCTCCACATATAAAAGCTGAGTCACATCAGCATTTAAAAAGGTAAAAATGTCTTTGTTGTCTCAAGGTTCCTGCACAATTTAAATAAATACAATTTTTATGAGCCAATAATATACAGTATATAAACACAAACGCAATAAAAATAAAAACTGGGATGGATTCTGATAACAAATGGACAAACAGGGGTTGGGAAAAGGGAAAAATAAGATTTGGAGGTCTTCTTAGTCAAATATATTTTGATAGATTGTGTGCAATTATCTTATGATAATGATCTTAACATGATCCAGTGACACGGACCTTGAAGGCAACAGACAGCTAATGAGCTTTGTTGTATATTCCACCTCTATTTAACCTGTCTGAGAATAAACTGATCCATAAACGGAGTGAACTTCTTGTCCTATTAGGCACTAAGCTAATGAGTTCGCTAAGTAGCTCGGAGAACATTTTTCTCCGTCTTAATCAACAGATGATGGATGGTCCCGGGAACAAAGTGGCAGTGGGGAGTAAATGGCCCAGTACGGTGAAAGTAAATAACTTTCTGCTGTGACTTGGCTTCAGTAGCAGAGTTAAGATGTGGGAACATGAAGGACAGATGAGCAGCCAGACCAGGCCTACATCACTTCCTTTTAAGGCTACAATTATGAACATATATAATATTTAGTTTGTCATCTTTAACTGTTTGGGCTGTAAATATAGACTGTTTATAAAAGTGGACGTGGACTCTGGGTCTGAAAAGTGAAGTCAATGCTAAACCTTCATTCTATCTAAAGACCATCAGGGGGCGACTAAACTGGTTGTAAAAAGTCAGATGGTCTTGAAATTTATGGGAAAATGGCCCTACTTCACACATGAATTATTAGCTCAGTGAGCGTTTTCCTACGTGGCTACTGTGTGATTGACAGACTGTACCACCAGGATAGAGTCCAGAGGAGGTCAGATCCACCCTTCACTCCTCCTCAGCTCCACCTTCTCCTCCAAAGATGGTTTATTCTGGTTTAAAAAAAAAAACAAGATGGTGACGGACAAATTACAACCAACGGGTGACATCACGGTGGGTTGACACTCGGCTGTAAAACTTTACAAAATACTAACAAAGACCTCACGATGACGTCTTCAGATGTTGTTTCCTTCGACGAACCGTCCTCACATGGCTGAAGAAGCAGCCAGAGAGTTTGTAAAACGTTTGCTCGATGAGGGGCTGAAACAAATAATATATTATCTTTCTTTAGCTAACAGATGAGTCAAAAAGTCATCTCTCACTGCTGCTGGAAAGAAAAAGCACGATTTGATCCAAGTGTCCAGCTCCAGACTGGTGGACCATAATGTTCATCATCATCATGTCAAGCCTGCGAAGTTCTTCAGGTTTATCTGGATCACAAACATACAGAGAAGAAAAAGGAGAGCGACCACTGATCCTGATTTTAATAAACAGGTAACATAGAGCCAGAGCTGATTTCTGGTAATTTCCTCTTCTGTCAGTAAAAAGTGGGCTAATAGTGCCGAGGAGGAGAAGTAGGCCAGAATATAAAGTTAATAAATAAAGGAGGATAATGTAAGAACAGTGAAGCCTCAGAGAGCTCAGCCTACATTCTGCTCAGTATTTTTAGTTCATCTGAAAAGTGACACGTTCACTCTGTGAATTCAGCAGGAAACAGTCTGAGCCTGTAACATCCCCCAGTCCGAGCTCCAGAGGAACCAGCTCTGGATGTAAATCACCTTCGTACAAACACGTGGACGTGTGTTTTCGTCTCTACGCCCGCGTCTTCGCTGCTAAAAGACACGACTGCCAATTAGCTTTTGCGCTTATCTGTGTTTTCTGAATGTCACGATCTGATTAAATTGTTTAGATATCAAATCATTTTCTTCTGATTAATTATCTCATTATCTGGAGACATCAAACCACCACTGAGATCACAACTTCATTTATGTCGTTATCTCCAAATATCAGCTCAAGATTAAATCTTAATTAACAGTTTGTAACCACATTTATTCCACTTGTTTTTTTTAAAATCACAGTTTATTTTTTTCCTGGAGTCTTTTAAGACTTTACAGAGATTATGATGGAGACGTTAATGGACATTTCAGGTGTTCAGGAAAATAAAAGTTAAAAAACTGCCACTTCGTCTCCTTTCAGCGCGAGCTCCCTTTAGCGCTTGTACTTTTACTGATATTTCAAACGCACAACAGCTTCGGAAAGTTTTCCACATTTTATTGTGTTAATTTTTGCTTTTACATGGATGAAATTGCCAATTTTGCTCATCAAGCTACATTCAGTAAAATATAATGACAAACATGTTTTGATGTGTTGCCGATTTTACTTTAGATTTAGATTTAAACCCAATAAACCATAACAACAAAGGGAAGACCTGTTTTTAGAAATCGTTCTGATAAAAATCTTGTAAATTTCGAAAGAAAAATAGCATTTTTTAAAATTTCTAAAACCTGTGGCTTGGAAATGTGTGAAAATGAGGGCAACTGTTGTCAACTACTGAAGCCTGTTGGAGAAGTTGCTCAATGTTGCTCATGTGTTGTTGATAACGTCATTAGATCTTCTGTATGTTTGCTTCTCCCACTCTTTGTGCTCACAAAGATACAATATACAATCTTTTAATACTTAATTTCCCAGTGAAGTTGGTTTTATTTATGTTTTATTTACATTTGTTTCTCGGCTTCTGTTGTCAAATATGAAACAGTGACTGAAACGTTGAGATGGGTCATGTTCACTTCCAAACCTCTGCTCTGCTGCTTAAATCCTGATTTTATTATCTGTCAAAATCAACATAAGTTAAAGACAAAGACTTTTCGGCGATTTCACCCACATTTACTCGTGAAATGATCAGACGGAGAGAAAGTTCAAGCAGAGGATTATTATTCTTATTTTTTCATATTAAAAGAAAAAGCTTTGAGATGAAAGATGGTTGAAGTTGTGTTTTCTGTTTAATGAAAAATATGGTTCACAACAGCAGAGCATCAGAACAGAGAAGGTGAGATCATCTCCTCCTGTGGACGGAGACGACGATGAATAAGGCAATGACGTACAGACACACTGCATTCTGGGATTTGGTGTACATAACCTACAACAACTGAAGGAAAACTTGATGCCACTTTCTCACAAAAAGAGTTTAAAAGTTGTAACTACAGGTAATGAATTATTTACTATTACCTTAAAGCTGACTGTCGTTTATCTCCCTCCAACATGACACTTGATTTGCCGTTGCAGCTTTTTAATTCAGGTTCTTACTAAAACATTAGTTACAACTTATAAATGTTTTATAAAGGTGACTTTTCAGAAAGTGGAATCATAAAACTTTCCCCCCATCCCTGCTGAGAAACTGTCAGAAACCATTATCGAGCTTTGAACAGCAGCAACGCTCAATCTGCTGCCGCTGGCTGTGAATCCAGTGGATGATGAGCAACATAAATGTTAAATAAGGTTTTCTACAAAGATACAACATATAAAATTGTTAAATATAGAACTTTAGGCTTTTGAAAATACATATAATGCTTTTTTTTTTTCCCCCGAAACGAAGATGACAGCTCGGCTTCTACTGAGAAATGGTTTGCTTGTTTTTTTCCTTAAAACCTGCCATGCTGTAATGTGGCACTGGAAAATGTAAAATCTGATGTAATGCATAATGTTTCAGTCCGGTGGTGAAGAGCCAGAAATCATCATCATCATCATCATCATCATCATCATGCTGCAGGTTTTATGATAAGTGCAAACTTTGCACACTGACAACAAACATCCTGGAGATGATTTTCAAGTTGGAAACTGCCTAATTGAGAATATCAGAGTCTACACTTCACTTTGCGCCACATGCTAACATCAGTAAGTTCACATGTTGATGCTAGGAAGCTAAAATCACCAGAGCTGTGTCTGAATTCAGGGGCCACTTCCTTCAGTAATGAAAATAACATGGCAGCAACAAACACCAGGGTATTGGTTTTTGCAGCTGTTAAAACCAAGGATGTTAAAACCTCCGGTTTTTGTGAGAAAAAAGTTCCGGTCTTTGTGACTCAGTAGTAACAGCTGGTGACGCAAAGCGAAAATCCTCCATAGACCAGATCATTTCAACTTAGCCTTTTCTACGAGGGACCGGATCTCCGTAGTCCTCTAAAGGATGTGGCCCCTGAATTGGGACACAGCCCAAGTAGCATGTTAGCGTGCCAACATTTACTAATGAGTGAGGGTAGGAATCTTTGGCAACTTTGTGGTTTGATTCGATTCCAGTTTTTGGTGACCTGATTCGATCCAGAATCAATATGGGGACGATGAAGAACAGTAGAGAAAGCTGTGTGAGTATTTCTAGTGTTTATATTTAGTCTGTCAACTTTATTAATGTTTGGAATTTGTGAAAATAAGAATCAGCAAATAACTAATTAGCACAAAAAATGTACAGAATCAGGAATATGAAATGAATTTTCTGTAAATTCAACTTCAGATTTATATTAGTTGTAGCTTCTTGTTTTCTCCTGTCACATCCTCACAATACAGAATGTCAGTGTGTGTTGGTTGTAAAACACTATTACTACTTTATCTGAATGACACAAGTATCTTGACCTGATGAACATCTGACTTTGATTGAAACTGAAATATGTGTCCAGGTGTTATTTTATTCGCTGACTCTGCTCTTTTGTACATATAATTACACCTCTTTGGTTGCCTTGAATATCTGTACCAACTTTAAAGGCAACCCATCCAGGAGCTGTTGAGATAGTTCAGACAGAACCAACTGACATTTCAATTGATGTGTTCCATACACAGATCAGCCATAACATTATGACCACAGGCCTAATACTGTGTAGGTTCCCCTTTTACAGACTGACCCTGGAGGCCTGGACTCCTCTAGACCTCTGAAGCTGAGCTGTGGTATCTGGACCCAGACCTTAGCAGCAGATCCTTTAAGTCCTGAAGTTGTGAGGTGGAGCCTCCATGGATCAGACTTGTTGGTCCAGCTCATCCCACAGATGCTGGACTGGACTGAGATCTGGGGGATTTGGAGCCAAGTCAACACCTTGAACTGGTTGTTGTTCCTCAAAGCTCCTGAACCATTGCTGCCGTGACAGGGAGCATTATCCTGCTGAAAGAGGCCACTGCCATTATTCCATGTTCCCAATACCAGTTCCCACAGAGCTGCAGTGTTGGAGAAGCTCTGACCAGTCGTCACATCACAGTTTGGTCAAAGTCAAAGTCCCTCACATCCTCACACTTGACCGTTTTTCCTGCTTCAACATCAACTTCAGGACTAAATGTTCAGCTGCTGCCTGATATATCCACCACTGACAGGTAACCATGGTAACCAGGTGATAATGTTATTCACTTCATCTGTCGGTGGTCATAATGTTATGGCTGATCTGTGTATATTTTGATCAAATCAGTCATCAGGATGTTTCATACAGTGACTGTTTGACTCCTCATTCATCAGCGAGCTGCATAGATGTCGAAATCAAACTGACGTTACAGAAAACAACAATTTTCACATGTGACATCAAACCAAAATGGGCCCAAAGAGGCTTGAAGCTGACTTTTAAGTTTACATTTTATTGTCTGAGATTCCTTTTTGTGTATAATCTGTGTATGAACAGTACATTCCCCTGGTTATCACATTATTCTTGTTGTGATTTGTGCCTCTAAACCTTTAAATATGTCCTCAGTTTGCTGCTTAAAGTGCACAAAGTTTAATGTTCTTACCATAAAAATGCCTGATGATTTTTTTTTTACCTTCTCCACCAGCCTGATGTTCAGCACACGAACTTCTGGACAGAAACATTTACAGCTTCTCCTCATACAGATACATTTTATCAACTCGTACACAATATTACTTTGCTCTGATAAGTCACTTATATCACAATGTGTTCATTTCTTTACATGAATATGGTGTCGTGGGGGAGTCGTGAAAGTCTCCACCCCCTCTCCCCCTCCTCAAAAACGTCTCGTCGCTGGCTCTGTTCATCTTTGGTCTGTAAAAACGAAACAGAGTTTGGTGCCAAACAAAAAAAAAAATCGCTCCAGCAGCTCGTCACACTCCCATTTTTCAATTAAAGTGAGTCACTTTCTTCCCAGGAAGTACTTCAGGCGGCAGTTTCCACGAAGCAACGAGCACCGATGCCGCTGATGGCGGCTGGTGATCGGTCGTCAGCAGCTGTGGCGGCAGCAGATGCTCCGCTCAGCGATGATGGGTGATGTACAGTGGGAACCAGTCCTTCTCTGGGGAGCGTCTGACCTTGCCGCCGCTGTCAGGAGACCTGGAGGACAGGAATAAGCTGCGTTAGAGGAGAATCTGTCACAACCAGTCACAGAGTCCCCTGGTCTGAGACCACCATCAAGATATCAGTCAGCTACAGGAGCCCGATGAGGTCATGCCGCTGGATAGAACAATTTCATGAGAAAAAAAAATCTAAACTGTTTTCACGAGGTGTTGATTCTGCAGCATCAGAAACCACATGAATCAACACTTCTTTAAAACTTAATTACACTGGTTTAGCTTCAGGCAGCTGTATATACACATACTGTACATACTGTACGCCCAATAGAGAGGCAGAGAGTAGGTTGGTTGGAGCGGGAAATGCTGCGAATTATGGTTGGATTAGGTTGATTGGATTAAGTTTTAGCATCTCCTGTCTGTCCATACTGTGGTCGTCAGTTACTATTTTTACTTGCACTTTCCTCTAAAAGCTCTCAACCTCTACTGCCTCCCACAGTCAAGGATGGTCTTGAAATTAAAGGTCCACACAGTCTAAAGGTAGATGTTAAAGGTCCATACGGTCTAAAGGTAGATGTTAAAGGTCCATACGGTCTAAAGGTAGACCTCCATGTGGTCCTTGATCATAAGCTCATAAGCTTAACTCACAAACCAACGGGTGACGTCACCGTCTGTTGCCTCTTCGACTGACTGGTTGGTTTGGACCTAGAGCAACAGGCCTGATGTTACTGTGTCAGTCTGGATGCATCAGCCCAGCAGAACAATACTGTAATGCACCTATGTGAACGATTATAAATTTTTAAAACATAGAATATCTTCATTTATAAATATTTACAACGATTTAGATCAATATCAAAAGAACAGGTTGACGCTGACTGTATTAATAAATTATTACCTCCAAGTAAAATACTTATGTAAAGATAATATCCATTGCTATTCCCACCACACGCAACTTTCAGTGCATGACAACAAATTAGTGCAACAATGCGCAAACTCAGCTGGCAACAATCAACAATAAAGAGTCTGCACAAAACCCTGCCACTGCACTTCTAGTCATGCTCATTCGATCAAGAGCAATGGATGCTGATGGTGCAGTCTTACACATGACATCCAAGTACAAACACATGAAAATAAATCCTATAAAAAAACATGGTTCAGGTTCTGCCTGTTGCATTAAAACGCCTCCTCAGATTTGTGTTTTCCCTGCAGCGGAGAAACTCCAGCGACTCTGCTGGGCTTCATTAGAGGAAACGAGCCTCACACAGTTTCCCAGAATTAAAAAGCCCACACGGCCTTTGTCCAATTAAAGCAGCTGAGCTGGAACTCAAAGCGAGCGCAGAGCCACTGACGGGACGGGAATTTATACAACAGCACGTCTCTGCATGCTGGAGCTGCAGAGGGAGGAGGTTAACGGGTGGAGTAAACGAGGAGCCGAGATATCGACAACAGAGGAAAACACAGATTGACTGACGGACGGTGATGAGCTCCACAGTCACGTTTTAAAACAACCTCCCCTGGATTTAAACCTCTGATCCCCACTGGCACCTTCTGAGACTATGAGGAACAAGAGCGTGTGAGAAATGAAATGTATTGTGAATAGAAGGAATACGCTTTGGCGCTTGGACACCAGCAGGAAGTGAAATCCCATAGGAGCGGTCCGTAGCTTTTAAATTAGAGGAATCTTCCCCCGGCGCCTGGACGCTGGTGAGGATGAGGAATGAAGCTGGATGATGGGAACGCCTCCATGAGAGGGAAACGTCTGATTGGATGGTTTGAGTGGAGATGATCTGGCGTCCATACTGGAGGCGGTGAAGGGGTGGAGGTGGGTCACGCCGTGAGCACGGGGCTGGAAAGTTTGACAGTTTACCAGTGATTGGCTGAAGGCCACTGTGTCAGAATGTGATCGGATGAAAAGGGGTGGAGCTTATACGTAGCAGGAAATGGCGTGCGTGACTTAGAAGGAACGTGGGAAGGGACAGTCTTTCTGACTGAACTTTCTCTGAGCTTCAGGTTGTTGAGTGTTGCAGGGAAGTTAGCATTAGTTAGCTGAAGTTAGCTGGTTCCCGCCACAAAAAGCCAGTGGGATTTTTACATTGGATCTTGGATTATTGTAGAAATCTCTGCTGCCGAAATGCAATCATCAGATATAAAAAGCTAATGTTAGGCTATAATTCAACTACACCTCAGTCACATGACGTCAATGTCACCACCACTAAACCCATTTAGCTTTGACCTCGTCTCCCTCGTCTGGAGAAACCCTGGAGGCGTTGCGTGTGCTGTGGCTGCAGAAGGTCCTTGTTTTGGCGTCCACGTTAACAGATCAGACCCGTGTGATGCGCCCAGCTGTTTTCTGTGATCTATAGATTCGGCGTCCAATCTATTTTTCACGTGTGATGCATGTGTCTAGCAGCTAAAAAAATACTTTATTTTAGCAGCTACATGCGGCGAGAGTAACACGTTATAATCATTTTCCATCAGAAATTATATTGAAATGAAGAAAAATTGAACATTCAGGTATCCACCAAACTGTGTAAACAGATAAGAGTCGGCAGCGACAACAGCAGCTGCCACACACGCCACACAGCCAGTGTGTCTCCTGCATTAGTCATAGTTTGGCTCGAGTATAAACATGAGAATCTTACTTATTTTTTGGTAGAAGTGCTAAAGTGCTAACTACTGTATTGTTTCGCTGCTTAAAAAAAGCGTAGTTTAAACTGGCAACTGCAGCTTTTAGCAAATGTTATTTTACTGGCAGTGGGACTGTGTGTGGGATTGAGTCAGAATAAACTGCAGTGTGTGTGTTCATGGTGATGAAAGAACATATCCAGGTAGGTTCAATGATGTGTTTAATGGTTTTTAAGGGAAAAAAAAAATCTTAATTAATTAACGAAGCTGTAGCTGATTAAAGTGTTGACATCACATTTTACACGAGTAGATACGAAAGAAGCTTCATTCCCTCTCCTGAATGCATCATAAGTTTTGTGTTTTTGATGCTGAAGGACTCCACACGTTCACCTGATATCACCTGCACCCATGTGCAGTCTGGCTCAAGGAGCGTGGACATGTCCCGCTGACGGCTCCGAGACTCTGATTAAAAACATGAAACTCTGGGGGATGAGAAAGGACACTTCATTTCCGTCCCCTCTGTGGAGGCAGAGCTCTCTGTAATTGCTTCCAGGTGAAGACTCACATGAAGAAGAAGAGGAGGAAGAAGAGACGGCGGCGGTGGCGGCACCTCAGAGCCGCTCGCTGTTGAATTATTCATATCCATCCTGTTTGACTGCAGCTGGAATCCTAAAAGAGCCGGAGGAGTCAGACAAGGACGAGTTGGATTACACTAAGAACCATACATCACTCAGAACCAGCGTCAACACACAGACCGTCCCTAAACGCAGCGCTCACAGCTGATTAAACATGGAGGTGAAGGTGTGTTCAGAACATCTCAGATCTGTTGCCTAAACCAGAGCACACGTGAAATGGGAGGTAACGCTCAATGCTTCACTGCTGCTGTGATACAACATGAAAACCGACCCGTGTCAGTTCAAACGACAGGTTCATCCTTTCCTCCGAGGCAGGGTTCACAGTTAGGACCCCAGAGGGCCCAGGGTAGTGATGAAGCTAACGTGGAGCTAATCTGATGTTCAGTCTAACGTTAGCAGTTAGCACAGAGAGAAGCTCACAAGATTCATGTCAGTTAAACGTCTTCTCTCTTGTTGTTTAGGAGGAAAAGTTGTTCATTTTCAGACTGTACAAACATCTAGTCTCTGAATGTCTCTGTGCTGCTCCAGAGAAATGATTCAGCTCTGGGGAGACACGAGCTGAAGAAAACTTTCTCTCCTCCTCAGTTTTTCACCTCGTCTGTCTCAGAGCGTGAGCGTGACAGCTCGTTTTTCAGTTTCAAAAAGGGCTGATGAACACACTGTCACTTTGTTTTTCTTTTCTGTTTCCTGTCTCTGGACCTCCTCGGTGTAGGCTCCAGAAAAATGCTCTTTCTCATTATTTAGGAGAAAAAGTTCTTGACTCGTCTCTGGACGTCCTGTGGTGACTTTTTATGATCGTGGGGCCTTTGACTGTTGAGAGACGCAGAGACGTGTTAATGTGGCTCTGCTGCCTCCTGTTGAGTTCAGGTCATCCAGGCTGTAAAAAGACTTTGACTTGAGGTCCTGGTTCACAGTTATGACGTGGAGCAGCTTCAGTCACTGATCTCAGACTGTGGCTCTGAGAACATTACAGACTTAAAGTTCTCCAACCTGAACCACACAGCCGACCCTGTGAAACGACCCATAGTCTCTCCTGAACTGCCCCAGGCCTTACCGGGCCTTGGTTGCCATGGTTACACCAAAACCCATTCAGACCGTACCGTCAGCTGGGTACCGACCTTTTGTTGCCATAGTTACTATAGTAACTGGTCACGGCTCGGTTCGTTTTCAGAAAAGACCATTAGACGATCTTTGTTGTCATGGTTACAGTCACAGGGTGGCACGGTGCTCAAGTGGTCGGCGCTTCACAGTCAGAAGGTTCTGGGTTCGATCCCCCTTGTGTGTAGAGTTTGTACGTTCTCCCTGAGCCTGCGTGGGTTCCCCCTCCAGGTTCTCCAGGCAAAGACATGCAGGTTAATTGGTGTTAATTGTATAACAATCACAGTGGTTGTGTATAATAGAAACTACTACCTTCACATGGGACTCAAACGCCGCTCTCCTGTGTCATATTCCTGTGTTTTGTTGTTAAAATACGTCACTGCACTTTCTCCTTCGCTCCTGTCGTCCTGACTACGGCCACTAGATGTCGCCTAGCAACAAAACCTAACTACGAGGTCATAGTAACCTGCTGACAGACGACCCGCTTTTCACGGGATAGACTAAAAAAGCGAATCAACGCCAGCAAAAATAAGACGTTTCGACCTGAATTTTCTGTTAAGCTTCATGAATTTAGTTGTTTTTCCATCAGGCAGCTTGGCCTCCAGTACCTAACTGTACTTCTGACTGACTCAGTTTGAATTAAAGTGGATGGAAAACAGAAAACATACTGTGGCCGCACCTTCACCGCTTTCCTTCAAACTAATTCTGACCGTTTACAGGAAGGTTTCAGTCAAACTGACCCCTGAGAGTTTCTACCTGAGAGGAAAACAAGGTGAAATCAAGCAGCAGTTGTAATCTCGCCTGCTCTAAAATAAAAAAAAAAAAAAAAAAAACATATTCAGTCTTTGAATTACATTGCGTTCACATACAAAGTAAAATGTCGTCCTTCTCTCCAAGGAGAGCTCGATTCCTGCCTGATTGAGCAACTTGCTCCTCTGTGTAATAAATGTACCTCTGCAGGCTTCAACATACAGACAGGTAAAGTCATACATATTTTTTACAAGGACAGTTACATTGTGAAAAAACAAAAAGAAAAAAAAAAAAGAAGAAACTCCAGGTGGAGCCGACGCGGCGAGCCACAAATGAGTTCTGCTTCCTGCTTGCGACGCCTGATTACATCTTTGAGATGGCAAATAACACCCTCGCTCTGCAGACGGTAATGATCGTGTTCGAGGGTTGGGAATGAAAAGCTGAACGTTTTCAGCTGCTCTGAACTGATTTTAAAGAGATGAACAGGATTCTGCAGTTTTAACCTCTTCAACTCCACCTGAAAACACCTCCTTCATTACAGCCTCAGGGCTTTCAAAGTGTCCATAAATACTAAATTAACAGTAGGAGAGAGGGGACTCACTAACGCCAAAGGATGTTTATATAATATTTAGTTATTACAGTTATTCATGTTCTGGAGTTTGATGACGAGACCTTTTTCTTTGGGTTCATGTAAAGGCGTCTGGCTCTTTCATGATGTTTCCAGTCTTAATGCTAATCTAACTGGATGCTTCTGGTTATAACCTGGAGGACAAACATGAGAGTGATATCGATTTTCTCTGTCTAATTTTCTGCCAGAAAGCAAATAAGCATTAAGTTCTTTCCCAAAACAGAAGTGGTGCAACCCACGACCAGCTCAAACCCTTAGGCGATGGGCTAACGCAGTTCGTGACCCTCTTTACTTACTTACCATCCATCCATCCCGAGCCCCGAATCACTATGTCTTCAACCCAAAGTGATTTACACGTGGGGGACATCAGTACAACCTCAGCCTTGGTGTAAGGATTCATTTGGGCTCTTCCGGGTCTTAAGTGATGTTGTTTTTATGCCTCATGTTAGTCTCTGTTTCCCACTTCCTGTTTTATTTTGTGTCTAACGTTGTCCCTTGTTTCAGGTCTCTTCACTTCCTGTCCGCCTGTGCGATTACCTGCTCTGCCCTAATGTGTCTCACCTGTGTCTCATTGTCGCCCTGCCCCCCTCCCCCACCCTGCCTGTACTTAAACCTCGTCTCCCCCTCTGCCTGTGCCAGTTTGCTCGGCACCATCCTTGTGTCACTTTGTCCTGTCGGTCTTCTAGTGTTGGACGCGCTGGTTTGAATTCTGTTGCCCTGCTGACTGATCACCTGTGTGCTGAACTTTGCCTTGGAAATAAACTTTGTGAACTTCGGACTAAGTTTGTGAATCATGCATTTGAGTCCTTTTACGTGAGCCAGAACCCTGACCCCGAGGCACGTCCCTGAGACTTCAGGAGCTGGTTCATCCTCAGGGAACACAGACCAGAACAGTCTGGACTCAGATGGTCTGGTTTCAGGGATGGTGATGACAGAGAAGGAGCATAGGGCTGAAGGACTGAGGTCAAGGATCTGGTTAAGACCCAGAGTCTCTGAAGGAGCATCAGAGACCTGGACCTGATTCAGGGACCAGGTAGTGGAGGTGGATGAGGAGCAGAGTGACACGTGGTCTTTTGTGTCTATTGAAGACCAGACGAGCTGCGGCGTCATCAAAACAGATCAGTTTACAAATGTATTTCAGATCAAAGTGCAAATTTTGACCAATCCTTGGATGTTGCCAAAAAAAAATCTTGATGATGATGCGATGTGTTCTTCTGTTTTTTCGATGCCTTACCGCCACCTTCTGGTTCCACTAGCCATCGCGAAAGAGTTCAGGAAGTTCAGGTTCAGAGAGTGCGTTGATGCACATCGCTGCTTCTGTACGTACAGATGTGCAACATGTCTGGGAGAGGAGCAATATCCTCAAAGTACTAAGACCCCTTCACTCCTGCTATGGATTTCATTGCAAATGGATAAAATAGCCCCTTTAGCCAATAACTCTATACTCAACATATTGAAGTGAAGAAAGTTTTGGATAAATAAAAAAAACAAAATCCCTTATTTAAGAAGTTTTCAGACCTTTTATTCAGGACTTTGTTTACGTCCCTTTGGCAGCAATTACAGCGTCCAGTCTTCTGGGTGAGTCCCCACAAGCTTTACACACCTGAATTTTTAGTTTATTTTATCCCAGTTTTGACTTTCAGCTCAGTGTTGAATCAGCCAACACATCAGAAGAGAGAAATCGACCAGATGTCATCAGGTGATCTGCGTTTCACCAGGTTCGAGCTTTAATCAGCGCTGCTGCGGCGAATCTGGTCAAATACTCCAAACGCCTCCTTCCTCACCGTGCAGTTTACACCCGCTCTCTGATTGGTTCCTGCTAAAGCCCGGCGGCCCAATGGGATCAATTACAGAAAAAGGATGAAAATAAAGCACCTGTCATGCATCGGGTTCTCCTCTCCACCACTGAGAGGGTTTTTAATTCACAGCCAGGTGTTTAGTCCGACAGAAAACAGAGCGGAGGATGAACTAAAGAAACAGCCAGAGATTCAGTGAAAACAGAGTCGGAGGAGCAGTAAGAATAAGAGGACGACCCTGTGCACACACTTCAGCCCGACTTTTAACCCTCTCCAGCACCTTTGGGATGAAGTGGAAGACAGCAGCTGTATTGAATCGGTACAGCAGGCATTTTTTTTTTACACACAAGGTTTTGATGTTCATGGCTTCAGCAGCTGTTTTTAACTATATACAGACCTGAAGTATTTGGACAGTTACTCATTTCATGTTCTTCAGGCTCTTCAGCCCAGTTTGAAATAAAACAATGGATCCTACATGAAAGTGCCACGTTAATTTGAGTGGTGTATTAGATTCACAGCAGCTTCCTTATTTTGTGTTGTTCTCTCTCTGTGTATATGTTGCATTATATTGTATTGCATGAAATAACAGTACCTTCTGTTGCATTGTTATGTGATACGCATAGACTTTGACTGAGGGGGTCTGTAAAGTGAAGCCAGTGCTAAAGAGCCTTAAACCTTCATTCTCTCTAATGACCATCAGGGGGCGACTCCACTGGTTGTTAAAGAAATCAGATTGTATTGAAGTCTATGGGAAAATGTCCCTACTTCTCCCTTGATTTATTAGCTCAGTAAACGTTTTCCTAATGAGTTTATGGGCTCAGTCTCTAGTTTCAAGTCTTAAATACAACATGATGTTCACTTGTTAAATGATGGTCGCAGGATATGAATTAGGGGGCGTGGCTGCTCTGTGACTGACAGACTGTACCACCCAATCAGGATAGAGTACGGAGCAGGTCAGATCCACCCCTCACTCCCCCTCAGCTCCACCTTCTCCTTCAAATATGGTTTCTTTTGTTTTTTAAAAAAAAAACAAGATGGCAGACAGACAAATTACAAACTGGAGGCTTCAAAGCAGCAGCTCGCAGAACGATGGTGACGTCACTGTGGGTTGACATTTGAATTTTAATAGGTTTCATATAGAACTTTTACATATATATATGTATATATGTGTTTATATAGACATTTTCACTGAAGGAAATTCAACATATGTACATATATTACATTAGTATTGGGGACGGACATTTTGTCCGTTGTGGTTCATGTTTGCATGGACATGACAAACAAGTGGACTTATATATATTCACAGTAGCAGTAGTGGACAGACCTACCCTGAAACTGAAACTGGTTTCTGATCCTGTTGACGTTAGAATCAATTCATCTTCCAAAACAAGAGGCAGAACCTGTGGTATCAGTATTTAGAATTGATGCAAACTAAATCTTTCCTGCCTGATCATTATGATGATATTGATGAAGATGCAAAGACAAACTGCAGCAATAATTTAGTCTTTATTAAAGTTACACGCGGTCTTAAAATGAATCGCCTGCAGCTAATTACAAAACTTTTAAATGTTCAAAAACTGTAAACAAAGGTGCAGCAGAGGAGTGACCCCAGATCCAGATCTCATCAGAGACTCCGAGGAGACGGAGACGTGTTTTTAAAGTGAGAAACCCTTAAAGGAGAAGAAATATTAAAAAGAAATTAAATCTGTGACAGAAACGATCAGATGGCAGAAATGAGCTTCACCGCGTTGCTGGTTACACATCAGTTTAAATCACATTACTGCTCTACAACAGCAAATACAGCCTCCGTTATCAGAGTGGTGTGTGTGTGTGTGTGTGTGTGTGTGTGTGTGTGTGTGTGTGTGTGTTATCTGCTGGTTCTATGATAAACACTGCAGCTGGCAGTGAAGCAGGCGTCCTTGTTTTCGACATAATTGCTTTATGATGAATTGTGGCTGGTGATGAGAAACAATGAGCTCTGTTTCTATTTATTTCACTTCCAAAGCAAAAACAAGCCAGAAATTGTCTCATTAATATTGCAAAGCTGCAGCTTCTTAAAATATTAAAGAGAGCTGTGGAACCCGTTCTGATATATTCTCAGAGCCTATAGATGTTTAACATCGTCCTGGAAAAATATCACAGTCCGCCTCAACACAGGTGAAGAGACCTCCATCTGTCTTTAGGCCCTGTTCAGACCAGATGTTCAACATCTGTCTCAGCTGATCTGACGACAGGTGGCCAGCTCTGAGCTCGGGCATGAGGGCACCCAAGACACTGTAAGGCCAGGGGAGGTCAGCAGGGCTGGCCAGGGTGGGGTGGGGCACCAACATGGACACAGTGGAAGAGTTAAAACACAGCTTTTATTGTCCGAAACACATTGTTTCTTATTCAAAACAAAAACATAGTTCACTTTACTTTCTTAACTGGAAATGTCCTCTCAGAGGAAGGGAAAACATCCTTTAAATAAAAAATCCAAAAAAACATAAAATGTCCACTTTCTCGTCTTGAGCAAAGTCTCTGTCTGGTCCTGCTCCCTCCTTCTGTTCTGCCACCTCAGGTCTTTAAGCCCTGCCTCAATCTTAAGCACGGGTTGTCAAAGCTGCAGGGCATTCTGGGAGATGTAGTGCGTGTCAATGCGGCCATCTTGTGGTGTGGCAGCCGTCTACTGCACGTCCCTGTGTGATGCCACATCACATTCAGGACTGCTGACGTCTGTTTGGTCATTCACTCTGTCCCGACTCCAACTACTGCGAAACACAGCAGCTTCTTCGGCTTCTTCGGTTTTACCCGACGGCATCGCATCCAACTGATCCTCCACTGGCTTCCTGTCGGTTTTAGAATTGATTTTAAGATTTCACCTCAAGGCCTGACTCCAAGTTACATAACTGGACTACTCAGCCCCTAAGAGTCAGTTCGCAGCCTTAGATCCCTCTGGTCGAGACACTGTTTCCATCAGGTTCCTCGACTCTGGACCAACCTGCCTGATGAGAAGAGGCAGAATCAGCGTCTTCTTTTAAATCTCTTCCTAAAACCCATTTTATAGACTTGCTTTTATGTGATGTTGTCTTTACTTCCTCTTACTTTTTGCTGTTATCCTTTTATTATTTGTTATTATTATTATTTTAATCATCCCTGTATTACCCTTACTGTGTGTGTGTGTGTGTGTGGTATCTGCACTGTAATTATTTTTTTAGGAACATAATTTTTTGTCCTCCTGTGAAACTCCATCTAACTTATGTCCTGCTCTGATTTGTGTGTCAAAGCACTTTGGAAGCTTTGTTTTTGAATTTGCTACATAAATAAAGTTGTTATTATTTTAAGAGTTTGGGGAAATATTTTACAGATTCAAATGGATTAAAAAAATTCCTTAAAATGTGTTATTAGCTGGAAGGTAAAGCTCTCGATTTAGTCGACGTTCACTCCGACCCTCAGCTGTGGTTCATGAGCTCAGGGTAATGACTGTAAGAACCAGATTGCCAATACAAGCGGCTGAAATGGATTTCGGCCGTCTGATAAGGATGACGCCTCCTGGTCGTCTTCCTCTGGAGGTTTTCCAGGCGTGTCCGACTGGGTGGAAACCTTGGCGTCGACCAAAAACCCGCTGGAGGAACTACGTATCCCATCTGGCCTGGGAACGTCTTGGGATACCCTGTTCATCCTGTTGCCACCATGAACTGACCCCGGATGGATGGACGGATAGATGGATGCTTTGATTTGCATATAAATGTCAGACAGGGCTGCCTCAAACACAGTAAAACCTCCAAACAATGTTGTCAGTGTAATGCACCAGCAGTGGGTCAGAGCTGGAGCAACACTGTGGGATTTCCGTCTCTATTTCAAACACAGTTTCCTCAGCTTTGTCTTTGCTCGGCATAAAGAATCTCGTCTCCCGGTGCGATTCAGGACCATCAACCACAGACTCCAGCACGTTCCCCTCACGACTGTCAACTTTCATCTGGGACGGATCAGAACCACGCTGTGAAAAGAGGCCTCAAGGGAGGTTTAGCAGAAGAGTAAGGATGTTCTTACAATGTTAAAAAAAAAAAAAAAAAATCAGATAAAACAGCAGCATCCTTTAAAAAGCCTCTGCAGTCATCAGTCTGTGGAGACATCACACAGCCTGAAGCAGCTCTTCGAGTCTGTTTAAAATCCTCGTCCAGACTCATTATATATCACCAATTAAATCCTCTACTCTTTCTGTAGGTCCCTGTAAGCCTGTAAACCTCCTCAGGGCTAATTAAACGTCATTTGTTCCTCTGATCCTGCTTTCTGAGTTTTAATGAACACTGACTCCCCTGCTCGTGCAAACACAGTAGAGTCTCGTGTTGGTCCGCCCACTCAGCGCGGTCTCTCTGTAATTTAATTTGCCTTACAGCGAGGCAATCAGATCTGCTGTCCTTCATTAGCAGAGGAGCTTGTTTGTGTGAAGCTCCTTTTGAGCCCAAGGCGGCCGACGCAACAATGCGGCGTCATCTTTAAACCAAAAGAAGACAGAGAGAGAAAGACGTTCATCAGCTGGAGGACGAGCGACATCCTCATCCCCCAGAGTCGGCATCATGGTCCCCGTTTTAGAAGAAGATACAATCACCAGCCGTTCACAAGGCGATGTCAGGCCTGGTATTTATGCCTTAATTGTTCTTAATGTCTCCATTAAACTAACATTAATTCATTCATGGGTGCATACATTCAGACTCTGTTAATGAAGGGATTTTTAATGGCTTTTAATGCCTTTACTGTGACTTTATATGTGAATATTACTGTGTCCCCTTTAAATCCTGTGCAGTTGCTGTAAAGAACGAACAAAGGACTTATTTTTAAATCAGGAAAGACTGAGAAAGAAAGACTAAAACCTCAGACGTGTTCAGGTGTCCTGATGTTGCAGCAGCTTTTCCTCCGGAGGCCGTGAGGCGACGCTCCAACGATCTGACTGAGATTCATGACAGAGCTCAGCCGCTCGCTCTGCTGTCCATCTTTAAAAACAACAAGTTCCCAACAGAGGGTGAAACTCTAAGACCAAAGGGGGGAGGTTTTTCTTTTTTTTTCTGTTTTTTTTTTTTTGACAGACTTCATTATTCAGAGAGTGAACAACTCGTCTCAAACCGACCAACCAGAACGCAGGAAGAGAAAGGAGGGAGGTCGAGTGTTTAAAAAGCAGGAACATTTCCAGAGGATGGTAGAAACTAGGAGCAGAGAATATCTGGAGGTTTTACCTGATAATTGAATTAACACCTCGTGGTTGTTTCCCCTTCACTGCTCAGACTAGTTTCATATCACATCCCTATTTATCCAGAGTCAAAACATTAAAATTCAAACTCCTTTATTTGTCCCACGATGGGCAAAGTGCAAAATGAAGCTAAGGTTTTATGGTATGTGCTGATACTTTTACATGAACCATTTGTGTGAAATTTCGTTTAAATTAATTGCTGTATGAAGTCTTGAGCAAAGGCTAGTGTGTCAGGTCACACTGACCTTGACCTTCGACCTTTGATCACCAAAATCAGTTCGATTGTGACTCCATGTGGACATTTGTGTTGAATTTCAAGAAGCTACATCGAGGCTTTACCGAGTGTTTCGTGAGGTCACTATGATCTTGACCTTTGACCTTTGACCATTACAATATTATCAGTTCGTCCTTGAGTCTGAGTGAATGTTTGTGCAAAAGAAGTTCGGTGGAGATGCCTGTGAGAGATTGTGTCCATAAAAACAGTCGGACAACCTGAAAATGATATCGACCCTGGCGCCAGCGAAGAGGCATAAAAATGATCTTCAGTTCGTCAAATAAGCCACGGATAAGAAACTGTGAGATGTGGTTTAAAGCTCCTCAAAAAGCTGCTCAATTCAACTTCAGTTAAGCCTATTCACACTGTTTATACACATACATACATAAAACATATAACCAGCTCTCTGCTGCTCTCTGAGGGTTTTAAACAGACAGCGCTGAAACATGAAGAGCAGCCGACGGGACAGAAGAAGAACTGAGAGAATGAAGAGTCGTGTTTCAAAAATCAACAAATTTTGAATGAGGTTTGGTTGATGTGATGTGATCAGCTGCACCAAGAGCCTTTGAAAACAAACGCTGTTAATCAGCTGCTTTGAAGGGCGACAGACGGAGGAGAGAAGTGCTCATGGGTAGCAATTATTCAATCAGCACAGACACACACACACACACACACACACACACATAACATGTTAGTGTGTTATGAGAAGCTGATGTTACAATTAGATCTTTCATTAAAATGAAACACACAAGCAAGAAAGGAAACAAGAAATGGGAAGAAAAAATGACACTAACTAGTTTCTAGGTGTAACATTTTCCATCCTCTTTCCTTTTTTAGCTCTAATTACTTTAAAATCTCTAAAAACAACCAGACCTCTGTTACCTACGTTGTAGAGATACGTACTGTTTCCTAATTACCAGTTTCAATATTACATTCTCAAATTAAAATTTTTATCCAGTTTAATTTTTAGATCTTGTTTTTAATAATATATTTGAAACGAATGGAGGATTTCCGTGGCCGGACAGTTGGAAACATCAGCAGCAGCACTGTGTGGATTCACCCTGGGTGAATTTGAATATGACACAGTTTTATTCAGTGTTTTAACAGATTCAATCACTTGATCTGAAAAACCTCCCGAACGGTTAAAACTTCCTGGGACTGAGAGCGACAGAAACCAACTGGAGCAGGAGTGTGTGCAATAAAAGTCAAATTACTGTGGACAAAAGTGTGTATCTAACATTTAGGCACAACTAAACTGAACACACAAGATTTGGTTCTACCTAGTTTTCCTGTGGCGCCGGAGAAAGAGGATGTTGGGTCGAGACTGAGCACGCTGAGGAAGTCGGACTGTCAGCAACTTTACAAACACACAAGTAAATCAGGTCCAGGTTTGGACCAGTTCTCACCGTGGTGGTCTTGACTCGGCCTCCCGGTTGCGTGCAGGTCCAGCCCGACTGATTGACCAGGAGGTCACAACCTTCATCGTCCAAACAAGGAGTCATCTCACACCACTGTCGACTCCTGACGATACGAACTGAGGAAGAGGAGGAGGAGGGAGAAATGACATCTTTATCTCCTCATAAAGTAACAGACATTAATGTCCTTAATGTTGACTGTAAACAAATAAACAAGAGTACTCTGACACTGAAACTGTGTCATTAGCCAGTTACTTTCTCATGTCGCTGGTATAATAATACAAATGCAAACAGTTTGTTTGTTCGCATCAGTTCTTGTTCTTGTATGTAAATTTATACACTTGTATTCAGACTGTAACGTTGATTAACTGAACACAGAGAAAACATGATAGAAAAAGTCAGACTTTTCTTAATATATTCATTTTTTGATTCTGGTGAACATCTAACATATTGTAATATTTATTACCTTTACTTAGTTTTAATTGTTTCTCCTTTCAAACCATAACTTGACTGTCACAGCATTGCAAATTTTTTTTTTATTAAAACTTTATTTATTTTACACTAATTGTAAAAAACATATTTACAAAATATGTACAAATCAAGTTAAGAGAAAAAGAGTCACATTTGACAAGAAATAACAACAAGAAAGAAAGAAAGACATTACGACTGTTATGTATTCAGATTTCCTTTACATTAGTTTAAAAAAAAAAAACAAAGCAAAATATTTTTATTCTTCTTAAAATCTTGACTTTACTCTAAATTTAATACAACGTTTTGTTTGTTTTCATGCTACAGCTTTTTCTTGAACTCACAACTTTATTTACAACTTTATTTTTACCATTTTATTCTCATCATTTTGTAAATCTTTACGTTGTTTAGCTCAAACTCTCCACAGGAAAAAATGTAATTAACTGAAGTGAAATCAAGTGAAAAGGAGTAAACTGAACTGATGGTGTTTACTGTACACACCTTCTCTTCATCACACACTCAGCTATTTATAAAGAAATAGGACATTCTCACTCCAACATTTGCATATTGGCCCACAGAGGAAAAGGAGGGGGTGATGAAGACGAGGCTGAAGAGTGTGCTGAGTTGTGGAGTTGATGAACATGAAATAAACAGAATCACAGGATGTTCAGTTGAGTCACAGATCAAAACATCCCAACTGTTATTCCCTCGTGTCGGTCAAACTCCCAAAACAATGGACAGCACATTTCCCAAAATGAAGTTGTGGTGTTTTCGCTGACACCGTTTAACCTCCGGTTTGTAACGTATCCTCTCTATTGTATGTTCAAAGCAGAGTTGGTGTAATGTTGTAACAGTGTTTGACACCAGTGTTTCCACTGTGCACGACTGTATAATTGGTGGCTAATGATTCTGGGACAGATCTGAAATCCCCTGAAATGAAAACAAAGCAGGTCAAAAGGTCAGAGTGAAAGCGCAGATCTCTCTGTGACTCCAGATCATAATTTATCACATAACAAATGAGAGACTATGCTGTCAATGCATTCAGCAGAAAAACATGAAACAAACATCTGTCAGTAATTAACAGCATGTGCATCTAATTACAAATGGCCACAGGACCCAAGGGAGGGAAAATAACACACAAGGGAAAATATAAAGTGATGCTCCTCATTATAGAGCAGAGAGATACGAGGAGGAAGCATCAAACAGAACACAATCAATTAGCATTTCCTGAGGACAATATATGTGGTTCATTTCGTTGCAAATGTTGATTCTTCGATTAGTCTGATTATAATGATTAACAGTATAACCATATGAAAAAGCATTCATTGGATAGAAAATACTGAAACTGTATTAAGGCATTAATGCATTTTGTAATTCATAATAACCTGAAAACTGTAAGAAGAGATACGTGTTAAATGAATTAAACCACATCAGGTAACATCACGTAATGCAACATAATATAACATAGTGTATCGTGATATAACATGAGGTGACGCATTCGACATTCGATAATATAATGTAACAGTGAATTGTAACCTAACGCAAAAAGAAGTATGACTTTACGCACTGTATTACACAACAACACGACGCTATTTACTCATTTACTAATTTAACTATTTTAAACTAGAGACTGAGACCACAAACTCATGAGGGAAACATTTACTGAGCTAATAAATGAAGGGAGAAGTAGGGACATTTTCCCATAGACTTCAATACAATCTGACTTCTTTTAACAACCAGTGGAGTCGCCCCCTGATGGTCATTAGAGGGAATGAAGGTTTAAGGCTCTTTAGCATCGGCTTCACTTTACAGACCCAGAGTCTACGTCCACTTTTATAAACAGCCACGTGTGTCACATAACAACACAACACAACGTGCTGTAATTTCACGCAATATAATGTAACATCAGTAACAACACAAAGTAAGGACATTAACGCAACACAGGTGAACACAGCACAAGGAAACATAATAAGATGACACAAGGTCCTCAATGCAACGCAACACAAAGTTACATAATGCAAGGGAACATAGCACAAGGTAATGCAAGGTGAAGTAATTTAACACACCACGTTTTAACGCAACACATTTATAAGCATTGAAAGACTTTGCCTTTGACACAAGGTAATTTAACACAACATAAAGTACAATAATGTAACATGGTGCAACACAATGCAATGTAATATCACATGAGGCTGTGTGATGTAGCAGAGCATACGATCATGTCATATAATGTGGTTTAACATGAACGTGACGTCAGTGTGAGTGATGAATACTCTGCTCGTTGTCTTCAGACCAGATGTGCTCCGTCCAGACAGTTCGTCATTTAGAGGGATTTCCTGCTGTTAGGGCCATACTTTACTGACCCAGTCGTTCCCATCATTCCCGCCTCGCCCTCATCCCTGGCACTAAATTACACTCTGTGAGCTCAGCCTGGGGAAGGATGAAGAAAATGAAAGTCTGTCTAGGCCTGTAATACATAACCAGGTAATCAGTTCTCCCTTTGCAGCAGCAGAGCAGTGGTGTGATTGTGATAGCCTGTTAGCCCCCAATTATCAAACCAATTTCTATTGAACAACAACAGCTCCTCTCAGCCATGATCCTTAATTAAGTTCTCCCACCATTCGTTTCACACTTCTATGATGATGGAGAGAGACAGATCCTCCAGGATGATAAAGAGACTTCACCTGCTCTTTAATTCATTGAAGGTTATTTACAGAATTCAATTCAGGTTAAGAGTTAAAATTACAGATATAGCGTAAAGGTTGTGGTTCTTGTTCTGTCTTCTGTCGGATGAGAAGATGGATTTTGATACAGAAATGTGTATGCCCATCAAATGTTTAGCCTAGCTTAGCACAAAGACTGGAAGCACAGGGGTCTGCTAGCCTAGATCCAGCAGAAGAAAATGAAATCCACCTATCAACAACCAGCTAGTTACATCGGCTAATTTTAGGCTTACTGGACACAAACGCTAATTCAAAGACAATCCAGAAGCTAATTGTAAGATTGGATCCTAGAAGTTATCTTAATGGCTAACACTAGGCTAACTAGACCACAGCTAGCGCTACTTTGAGATGACCAAGAACCTAGCACTGAGACGGACCTAGACTGACTGGCTCTCTATGGGGCTCTTTGCTCATTGGACCTAGAATATAGCCGCTATAGCTATGCTAACTGGAAATAGAAAGTAACTGAAGCTAACGCTAGCGAACATGGACACTAACTGAAGCTAACACTAAATGGACATGGAAGTTAATTCTAAGCTGGATCTGTAACTTGAAGAAAACTGGTCCTTGAAGCTAACTCTGAGCTATCAGGACCATAAACGTCACTCGAAGCTAACACAATCAAAACCTAACATTAGGTTAAATCTGAATCTATAAGCTAACTGTGGACCAAGAGGCTAACACTGGGTGAATGAGACATAGAAGCTAACTCTAAAATAATTGGACCATGCTGCCTTCAGGTCATATTGGTTAATTACGTACGGCCGAGTGGGAAAAACCGTTCACGTCGTCAAACTCAAACTTCTCATTCAAAGCCAGAGAAGCATTTCTCACAAAGTTCCCTTTTACTTCGTGAAAAGAACTTGACGACAGAATTACTGCAGACGCCACTTAAATTAAAATAAAATCAATCACTTTAGTTTATGCGAGTTGCCACGTTTGTATCTGGCGAAACACAATGTAACACAACAAAATATCTAATTTAGGCCGTTCATCCAGTGTAACAACACTGTTATCTTTAGCGCTCACCATGTTGGATCATAGCGTGAACACTCCCAAGTCAGAATAACATGTGTTTCTCCTTTTCTTCCCATTTTATTTGGTTTGTATGGAAAGATTTCACCACCTCTCCGGCTGTGGTTCAGCAGTGCAGCACTGAGCCTCCTCAGATTCCCCCTGAGACCCGATGAATGGTCTCAGAGAGCTGAGCGGCACGAAACAGCGGCGCCCTGGCTGTTTCTGAGACAGGGACGTGTAATCACCTGCTGAAGACAAGGATGGAAGATGACAGCGGCCGCCGCGTCTGTTGATTCATCTTTTTTCCCCCCCATTGTCCCAGGATGCCTACTCTGAGTGAGGGCGCCACATGATTCTATCCACAGCATCTTCATTACATCAGCGGCCTCTCAGTGTTTTATCAGACGCCCCACAGCGAGGCTGTAAATACAGCTGTTTCCTGAAATCAGCTAAAAGAGCTCAGGCCGAACCTGCAAAACTCCGAACCTGATAAAAGCGTCCAATCGGGATCTAAAACACATCCTACTGACAAGTGAACTGATCACAAAATGTCTCAGATCAAAATCATTGTCTAATCTGAAGTTAATTTCTGGATAATGAAGCTGGAGTCTACGGACGATTTACACTTTTGGCGACTAGCAAACCTGTCAGATCGATTAGTGTAGCTATCATCTTTTATCTATTTATGCTGTTTGTTAGCCTGTAACTGGCAGTGGCTGACACAGTGTTAATGGCTGAGCTAAGGCCAAACTCTCGCTCTCTGCGCTGACAGGCCTTGAGATTTATTTTGCCCCCCTTGACACTGCAAAGGGACAGGATTGGTCCTTTGGAATGAGATTCTGAAGGACCCACCGGTTGGAGAGGAAGTTGGCCTTTGAAGGCTTTGAAATGAGACAGCCTAGTCACACCACCGTGACCCCTTCAGTCCTTAAATGCAGCCTCTGAAGGATGCAGCCATGAATTGGGACACAGTTACTATCTTTTCTTTTCTTTTTTTTTTTCAAATTATTGCTTTTTGGTCCGGTCTGTCTCTTCATCCAACGTGCTTCAGGCTGAAATATCTCAACAACCATGAACTGGATTTGAAATTTTTTGGATTTGATTAAATATTTTGACAATGCTGACATGCTGATGTTAGCATTTAGCTCATTAGCGTCACAGAGCTGTTGGCATGTAGCTGTAGACTAATTGTTTTGATGCCCTCCCTTCTCCAAGGCTGAAAACATGTCATTTAGATTTTTGTTATTTAGCAACAACAGTCATTTTTTTTTTTTTTTTATGTTCATGGAGTTTTAAAATGTTTTCTCTTTTATTTATTACCTTTTGCACGTTGTTTCTCACTTTTTGTGCTTATATTTGTCTAAATCATGACAGATATTGTTTTTATTTTGTATAATTAATAAATTAAAGGATTAATGTTATTTTACATGTTTTATGTTTTTGAATCTTTGTTGACTTTACAAGGATGAAAGGTTTAGTCAGTAGAAACCTCATTAACCTGCCAGTCTCTATTTCTGACCAATAAGAGCTCAGAATGGATGATGGTGTTTTCAGGTGTTAAATATAGAAAAAAGTCAGAAAGAGAAAACAGACTTTCACATGAACAATCAGTGTGTAACGGAGGCACAGTGGATTAATCTCAGGTACCAGTGAACACCTGAACACCTGCGAACGCTGCATCACCGAGCTGATTAATGAACAACCACAACGTAGATCCGTCTGCCGCCGCTCAGCGCGGTTCATTTATCCAAAAAGAGAGGAGGACGTTTTGTAATCGCTTCATTCATCACAGACGACGTCCAGAAGGAGGGACGCCGCTTTGTCCCCAGAGGACGAGACGAACGAAGGGGACAGAGGAGTGAAAAGAAATGAGGCAACGAACAAACAGATGGAAGAAAAGGAGAAACTAAAAATGGTGCAATAAGTGGAGACAGAAACCATTATTCCTCTTTCAAAGGGCACGGGTTTGATGCACCACAGGGAGGAAAAGAAAATCGACCTTTGTTCTTTTAGTTTCTCCTTTTAATCGGCTTTTTCGCTTTTTGCTTTTTTCCCTTTATACGACTTGTTTTACGTTACTTTCTGCAGAAGCTCACGGCATTTAAAGAAAACCAAAGGAGATGTTTTCTCTTGGCTGTGACTCCTAACCTTGAAATACATATTTTATAATGGCCAAGACTCATCTCATCAGCACAAATATCCAATCATTAAAAGATAACAAATATGACAACGTTAAATACTTATCATAAAATCTGATAACTATGTGATCATTTCACAGTAATTGTGAGACACACACACACACACACACAAAGAAAATCTCAATTACGACAAAATAAATATATCATGATCAAACAATGAGTTTTGTAAATATAAGACTGAAATTGTTTTGTAAAATCTGCTTCTGTCATTTTCAGCTTCGTCAAATGAACTGCTTTTGCTTTTCTTCCATATTTTCGGACTTGAGGTCTGAGGTCAGTGTTGGTTTTAAGAATCACTCTGAACAGTTGACAGTAGTGTTCCTGAACGCTGCCCTTTTCACTTCGTCTCAAACCGACGAGAAACAAAAAGGTCTCACTGGTTTGTTTTGCCACTCAGACCCTTCTTTATTCAACACGTTCAGTCTGGTACCATTACTTCACTTTGCTGCTCAGCAGAGCAGGCGGAGAAAAAACAGCTCAGGTCATTTCCTCTGATTATTTGTAACCTTGACTCGCACGGTTTAAAGTAGGGTTGAAGGGAACCGGTTTAAAATTTAAGGGGACTTTTCCAACCTGATTCAGTTTCCCTGTCTGTGAACATGTTCGTTCTTTCTGGACTCTGGGAAACCTCTGCTTCCTGTGATGCATGCTGGGATTATCCCGTTCAGAGCGCGACCACGGCTCAGGCTGATGTTAGGCAGCCGAGCTGGATCTCCGCTGGTGGATTTCAACGGCAGAGCAACAAAAGGCAAAGCGGGCGACCGCCTCAAATACAAAGTGACATAAATACCAACATGCAGCTCTCAGAAGCAGTAAAGGTCATCGAGGTCCAGACGTAGCTGCTGCTGACGTCTGAGTTTTATTCAAAGCTTCCTGAGCTGTGACTGAGTCTCACTGCCTCCAACAACATATTTCAAAAAATAAATTAAAGTCTTTTAATTGTGATTGTTTATAAGACGAGTTAAAGTAAGTTAGAACTTTATTTACCAAAACGAAAATCACTGTGTCGACCTGACATACACAATATAAATATAAAACTACTGTATATACCTAAAAGAAATTAATTATCATTATAATCAAGAAAACAGAGAAGAAATAAAGGAAGACTTTTTACACTGCTGCTTTTATTTGAAGTTGCGTTTCAGATTGAATTTTACTTACAGAAGAAGTGTATTGTTATTGATTAAACAACTGACAACAACAGTATTTAAAGCTGGTAAAATGAGATTCAGCTACAACATGTAAAAGCTTCAGTGACAGTAGAGCTGCAAGTCAAGTCAGAATATCAAACATTTCCTGGTTCCAGTTTCTCATTTGTGAGATTTTTTATTTGCTTTTCTGTCTTATATGGTTGTAGAGTTTATCGTCCAAACAAAAAAAGAGGAAAAACAACTCTCTTTTAAAGGTGCTACATAAATAAAGTTGTTATTATTCTTACTATAAACTGAATATTTGGACATATGTAAAATAATTAATCAGATTAATTACAGCACTTGTAATTCTTACCAACAGTATTATAATGTAACACTGACATGGGCCATTCTTTTATGGACGCACAGGTCACGTGATGAAGGCGCGTTGGCTTTTGTTTTCCTTGTTTTTTTCTGCTATAAAAATTTCCCTCAGCTTGAGTTAAGTTTTCCCTCCCTGAAACATTTTGAGAGACTTTCGAGTTTGTGTTACCTGAGATTGCAGCCGAAAACACAAACTGACATAAATACCAACATACAGCTCTGTAAAGGTCAGAGACAGACACAGGTGAAGGCTAAAGTTTGCTCTGAATACTTTATAAAATACAACATTTTCCGCATGACATTTACAATGATTTGTCATTCACATCTAACATTTGTATCAAGGTAAGTTACACTATATTTCTAACTGTCCTGAATGAGCAGGTGTCCACATACCTTTGGCTGTATTGTCAACCTCAGCGTTGATCAGTGACTAGTTGTTTTGTTCTAAGTTTACATTTCACTAGATCAGTCGACCTCTTATTGTCTAAAAACCAGCAGCAGCTTGTTGCCACTGCAGTGAAGAGGCCGCTGAGGGTTTAAAAGGGTTTGATTTTGGTTCTTCTGAGACGTTCAGGGAGTAAAAAAGCAAAAAAAAAAAAAAAAAAAAAGGCAGGAAGCTGCTGATGAGTGTCTGAGCTCAGAAAGCAGGTCGCAGCAATCAGCAGTGTTCTCCGACTGAAAATATCCTCCCAAAGCAGCAGAGCGGATTCAAACAGCTCTGATCGCTGACAGCACAAACTTTAACCTGTTCAGCTCCGACAACACAGACGTCAGGATCTGGAGACGTTCAAAGGAAGTAATGTGACGGGGTGTATCAGAGGAACCCACCAACCTTTAGTGAGAGACAGTCCTGTAAAAAAACAAGCCCATAGATCGTCTGTGCAGCAGCTTATTATGACATGTTTTTTTTTTTTTTGGTTTTGTTGCCAAGTGACATCTAGTGGCCGTAGTAATGATGACGGGAGAAAAAGGGGAAAAAAGTACGTAACATAAGCTACATCCTGATTCAGGGGTCACCTCCACAAAGGTGTGGTTGAATATCTGATTATTTGCTGTCTGAAACGCTCAGATCACATCAACAGCAAGTTAATCTGCTACTATTTAGTTAGCTTTCGTTTTATTTAGGTTGGTACATCACCAAGGTTTCAGCTCAACCTGTTTCACCGGACAGCAAGAAAACACATTTTAGCTTGACCTCAATTTAACAGCCTACCAGGATTCAGGAGTTCAAATTGTATATTTGACTTAATTATTATTATTATATATATATCTTGTAGCCTCTAGTTAGTGAGTTAGTGAGAAAATGTTTTTTTGTGGGGCAAACAACTGCAGGACTCGGTTGTAGGCGGCGAAGGCCTAACTGAAATCAGACGTTCTGGTCTACGAAGAATTTTTGCATCGCATCAGCAGCTGTTCCCGCCCTTCCCGCGTTGCAAAGCATGGCTCTTGGTAGATGTGTGGGGCAGCAAAAGAGAGGAGGGGCACTGACCCAATAGCCAAGTGGGTGGGGCACATATCACTTGGGCACAAAACCCCTGAGGAGGCGAGTCCCTGGTTTGATTCCTGCCGCTTTCTTGTCCCATTTCCTGTCTCTATCAAAATAATATAGGTTTCCATGTGAAAGTAGCAGTTTATGTAGTTATTATTACCCATTGAATGAGTTTTAACCCAAATCACCATCTTTTACTTAACCTAACCAAGTCACGATCAGTTATTATATATAACAGCGGCAAGAAAGGCAGGTACGCCATTCTCGGCACAGTCCACGTTTTTTTTTTTTGTAACCATGACAACAAAGTATGGACGTCTGAAGTACGCCTGTACGCTATATGGTTGGGTTGTGGAAAACAGCCTGTGTGATTGTTCCGCTTGGACGACTGGTTGTTTGGTGAGATTGGTCGTGTGTTTTTAGCCCAATTTAGCATCAAGATTACCAGCAAAACAAACACTAATCCAGTGTCCAGCTGGGTTTGGTTGACAGCAGTTGGGACAAGATACAGCTTTGATGATGATCAGGTGAAAACATCTCCGTTAAAACCTGCTGGATGTGATAATTGTGGCAAATCAAACATCTGAAGACAAATCTAAATCAGAAAATATCAGAAGTTTTATTCAGCCGAAGCCTCACGGAGGCGAACGCAGCGGGAGAGACTTAAACTCGTCTAAACAACTGCTCAGTGTCTGAAAGTCACTGTGAGAGCCTGTGAATCCCTGCAGAGAAAACCAAGTCCCTCCAGCTGTTGTCATCATCTCCAGATGGCAGAAAGAGAAACAGAAAGAAGAAGGAGAAAGGAGGAGACAGCAGGTGATGAAACGCTGAGAAACGCTGAACTGTAAATTTTTGAACCTTTACAGTCCAGATGATACAAAGAGGACATGTTTGTTTCCTTCATAAACTACAAATTAACCTCAATCAATTCTGCATATTAATGTACTTTGAAATAACATTCACCCAAAAACCCGACCCACCATATCTATCTATCTTTATGGTGCTACATGAAATAATTAATCCTAATGAACTTTTTCAGGCTTCATTTGACTAAGGAGACCATCATGCTTTAAGTTTGGGAACTGCAGGTCCTGTGAGGTTTGGGTGGATTTTGTGATGTATTACATTATTTTAGCCTGTTTTTCTTTATACATTTTGACAAATTGGCATCATTAACAGTCTGATGGATCAGCTATTAGTGCTTCTTCTTAACAACACACAGCTATTACTGGAGAAGAAAGCGGGCAATTTTTTCAGATTTCTAAGTGGGTCCATTAATGTTTTTAACAGAGTTTTGACCCTGAGAAGGAGGACAGTTTTTGATGATGGGGTAATCCTGTGCCAAGGGTTTTAATGTACCTCAGTTGACTCTGCGGCAGCTCCAACCGCAGACCAAGCTGATGAATAGGCTAAATCATCAGGCCAAACCAACTACCTCCATGGCCCTGCTTCAAGTCAGGGGCCCCTGGAAAGGTGCACCGGACATTTTGAAAACCCCTGATCTAAGGACAGCATCCAAGTGGTCTTTGTGAACATGGTCAAAAGTCAAAAATATACTATAACAAGACAGAAGAGACAGTACAGCAGAACTAAAATCATCCTGGAAGATGGTGGAAGCAGCGATGCAACTACAAAGTCTCTGCATGGCCCAAATGACATTGACAAACAACGACTTTGACAAATGCCAGATCATACTCAACTAAAATAAGGCTTCTTACCGTCGACGCAGGCCGGTCTGGCTCGTGTCGTACCAGCGATCTGTCCCTTCCTGCAGGCGCAGCGGGCTGTCTGTCGGGCGATGGTCCTCCTCGGCTGGCTGCTGTCCCGGTCCAGAGTGACGATCTCACAGGTCCCCGCTACCATGTGACCTGAGGGACGCAAAGGAAGTAAATCAAGTCAGTGTGAAATGTTTCAGATTTTTATATTCACTCATCCTTTGTAAACTGTGATGTTTCATTTCACTGTTGTGTTGTCACTTTACACTTTGGCCCCAGTTTGAGAGTCTGGTTAACGCTTGGCATGTTAGTAAAGGAGCTGGTTCACAAACAAAGGGAGGTGCCTTGTATGATTACATGAAACTGCAGAACCATGGAAGTTCATCAAAGTAACAGACAGTAAAGTCTCTGACTGTCTCTCCTTATCTTCACTGGATGAATGAGCAGTATTTGTCGTAACCACAGACTTTCCTTGTGTCCCACATCAGGGGCAGCGTCCTTCAGAGGCTGCATTTGACCGATTGCTTCCTATTCCTATTTAATAAGGGTCATTCAAATGTGTCCTCGTTTTCCTGTGAAACAACCGGTACAACCTGAGCCTTAACAGGTTTTTGTGAAAAAAAAATTGAGGTGATGTCAAGGTCGCTGGGCAACAGGCGCTTTGCTTTGTGATGCAACAGTGCGAACAGCTGATGCCACATCGCAAAAATCCTCCATTGACTTGATTTTGGTTTGGTCCTCTCAGTCCACGATGGCCACTAAGGACCACACTTCTGCAGCCCCTGAATTGGGGCCTAGCTTATTTGTCTTCAGGCCTGACCAAAGCTAACGCTGTCACGGGATGTTCGGACTAAAAGCAACAAAAATGAAAAATTTTGCACTGGTTTCTTTGCTCAGGATGAAGATCATGAACATCTGACGATAATTATGTAGTTTATAAAGTTGCAACGTTAATGTTACCGACATATTTACAACAAGTTGTCAGGGAAGACTGATTTGCATGCTATGGTGCTAGTTAGCTCCTGTTTTCATAAAATATATCATAGGCTACACTTCAGTTCACCTGAGTGCATCGTTTTTATTAATGTCCCTGTTAGCAAACTGGAACATGTAATAAGAACCACGGAAACCAGCCACTGCAATTATCAGTTTCTCCTCCATTATGCCTGGAAACAAATATTTGATGGGAACAAAAGTTTACTTGCCCACATGGGAAATGAATGACTTCCGGTCATGTCGACGTTCTTGCCACACTCAGTCTGAACGTACACTTCAGTCAGGGATCTCAGCCTCACTGATAATATCTGAAACCTCAAACAACTAAAACCTCAAGGCCTCAACGACCCATGCAGACGAATAATTAATCCTCACAATAATGAATCATTCTTATTGTGATGACAAGATAATTTTGTTATTGAAATCTGTTTTCCTGAGGTAAGAAGAAAATAACTGGGCTGCAACTTCACAGACCTTTCATTTATAATTGATAAAGAACGAGAGGATGTGCAGATAAACTTCAATAGATAAATGGTTTAAAAAAAACTTTGAATAAACTAAAATCATTCAAATCTTCATTGAGTTCAGCTGAGTCTGACGGAGGCATGGATGCTGGGTGAATCGGAGGGGGACAGATTAAAGCCTCAGGAGTTGGGGAAGGTGGGAGGGGATGTATTTGGTTGCCGTGGTGACGGCAGAGTCCCCCCCTGCATGCTGATGAACTGTCATCAATAGGGCCATGGACTGTCCCCTCAACAACCAGGACCTCAGAGCAGAGAAAAGAGAGGGATCAGTTCAGAGAGACGGGGGTCAGCGGGGTCAGAGGCATCACCATCATCACTGACAACAACAACAACAACAGGTGATTATAGACCCCCACCCAACAACGCCATCATGATTGGACAGCTGCTTGTTCCAACCGAGAAGGTAAGTTTGTGTTGGTCTCTTCAGGGAAGATCTCCGTGAAGCAGGGGCTATGACCTGAAGGCTGATGGTCACATGACCACGGGAGGCAGGCGATGGTGGGGGGGGGCGACTTAGACTTTAAAGAGTAACTACAGCCTAAATTATTGTTTTTGCACTGACCACACAATCATATATATCTGGTTCAGCTGAATCCTCTGCCCCTTTGTCATTGATGCAATAATCTATTTTATACATCTACACCCCCTCCCCCACCTATGATGACAGCAGCTGCAGCTCTCACTGCGGATTTTAGCACCGGAAAGCCAGATAAGAGCCGCGAATCGATGCTTTACATGCACAACATTTATTTCCCGCAGTGGCAGTAAACACACCACATGGGCCCATCAATAACTCTGCTGTGTTCAGAGCCCGACGCAATATTTAGAGCTTACAAAATGGCAACGTTAACCGTGATAAACAGCAGCTACGTACTGACACTCCTGCACCGACCGGAGCCTCGGCGACCGAACAGACATCCACAGTCACTCGCACCATAAATAAGTCTTCACTGCAGAGACACACAGAAGCTGACAGCAGCTCCAGTTCACTCTCACTATCGACTACAGCTACACTGAGAGAGGTCAGTCCGCTCTTTAACCTCTATTTAGGTTTTACATACAAATCTACTTTTTTTAATGTGGACAACTTTTGTGCTCGACAGCTGATCTGGTCCCACTTATAAAATTAGTTGCCTAATCCGTACAGTGTGCACCAAGGTTAAAGGTCCCATATGTTACACTTTTCCTGTTTTATTCTGAAGGGTTTATATCCATAAGAAGATATATTTGTGGTTTTAAGAACCAAAAACCATCTCAGTGTAGTTTTACATCTCCTCTCTCAGGATGAGCTCTAGAGCTCTACTGTCAGCCAATCAGAAAAGAGGATCTGAGCCTCTCTTGGGGGCTTGGGGGCGTGGCTGTGGGCAGTGATTGCATTGCTGTGACATCACAAAGTTCCATTAGTCCTGACAGCTGGTTTTAAGGCTCAGTTTCTGAATACAGGCTGTGAGCATTTCTCTGTAACTGAGACTTTTGATACTTTCACTGTATTAATATAGAACCTAGACCTGCTTTATAGTCAAAGACCACATGGAGGTCTACCTTTATACAACATGGGACCTTTAAGTTAAGAGTGGCAGCAGGTAGCTGAGAACAGGCAACGTAGAGGCTCGTGAAGCACTCAAACAAAACTATTTGGACCCACAACAAAAGTTGTGGTTTTCCCTGTATATTTTGCATCAAAACTCTTTCATAATCTCTCGTGAAACCAGATGGTCTGTTTCACAGAACCATCTGGGAAGGTTAGACACTTTCAAGAAGTACCTGGCAGGTGATTGGATGAACCATCTGTCCCTGTTATGACGCAGTAAAAGAGAAACAGAGGAAAACACAACACAGCAACAAACCGCAGTGTGAGGAGTTTTCGAAGTTAGTTGGCATGTAGGTGAATCTTTTTTTTTTTTTTTTTCGTAAACCAAAACAGTTGTTTCTCCAGTGGTTCCTTCCTCACGTTCATAGGCCGCAACTAAAAACAGCTTGGAACCTGGCACGACAGATTTAAAGCTAATGAGAATCCCAATAAATACGACCTTGTAATGTCCGATTATAGTCAACTGCTTTTCAAACACAAACGTGGCAGAGTAACAGAAGAAAGTGCTGAGATAAACATTTATAAGGCAACATTAACCACAGGACCTCCAGTCAACCATAAATAAATCTGTCCTCTGTCGTTTGCTGCTGTGACTCTGCTCTCATTTATTTATTAAAAAAAACACCTGTATCTTCATCACGCTTGTTTAACTGTGGGGGCCCCTCATTAAAAAAAAAAAAAAACAACTGCTGACCCCTGTAGAGGCAAAAACCATAATAAAACTATACTATTCTCTGAGTCATAACTCTGTCAAACCTCAACACACAGACACAAAACAAAAACGTCAGAGTGACGTCATGGTCTCCATCCTTTGTGGATTCACTTCCATAAATCCGCTAATAAACAGACAGTATTTTAAACACCAGAACTTCATCGCATTTTTAGTTTTTCTTCAGTGTCAGAGTCATCCAGAGATGGTTCTCTGTACATCCATGGGTCCATTACAAACATCAACTGCTAAAAGCTAATTCAGCTACTTTTAATGGATCACATTTGCCACAATATGAATAAATTCAGTTTGAAAACCAGATCTTAGGTTAGAGCCTGAAGCGAAATTCACTGAATCTATGGAGACATTGTACTTCACATCACCCAAAGCATTAATGGAAAAGTAGCTCCAAAAGTACAAAGGAAGACAAAAAAGAGATATTAAGATTGCCTTTCTGATCATCCATAGTGAAGGGAGCTTTTTCCATAAGATTCAGTCAGGGCGCAACATTAACATCCTCTTAAGCCATAAAAATCTATTCAGACTTTCCTGTTACACTATCACTACATTTTCTCAGTGTGTCATGGGTCTCGTAATCGTGAAATACTGACAGATATTTATGGTGTTTTGAAAATTTGGACACACAGACCAAAAGTCCTACTATTTTAGCTGTGAACCAACCTAATAGGTGAATTCAGCCATGTGCCACTCAGCTGTAATGCACTTCTATCCTGCAAGTTATTTAAAATCTTGCAGAGAAAAGAGGATTTTCGCTTCTTTAACCAAAGGCAGAAACTCTGTCAAAAGCTCTGTAAGAGGATTTTTTAACACAGTTGAGTATAATTTGTTATTTTACAGTTTCACAGCTCATCTGAAAGGCCACTATGTCCTTCAGCTTTTTATTTTATTCATTTATATATTTTTTTCTGTCATTTCAGCAGCTGTGGCTGTCTGAAGTCCTGACTGTCGGGGTGAAAAGCCTCAGCTATCAGACTGAAACATGACACAGCGGCAGCAGCACTCAGGAACTGAGAGGTTTTGACGTGGCGTGCTGCGTTCACTGTCAGCAGACTGCAAGACGCGAATGAAGACGCGGCGCCGTTGTTTCTTTCGGCTCCGAGTCATCGCTGCCGTCTGTCAGGTGAGGTGACGCTCAGGAGGATTCATGTCTGTGTGATGAGGAATCATTTTTCTCTCCAAAATACTTCAACAGGAAAACAAGGTTGTCAAATCTAAGAATCTGTTCTTCCAGGTCCGAGTTTACAGAGCTTTTACCCACATTTCAGACTTCATTCAATAAATAGAACAAAAGGCAACAACTTTGGACACAGCTCAGCTCAGACAGAAGAGCATGACTTATGGCTACAATCTGCATCTGTTCCTCTCATTAACATATCTGGGATCTGCTCTGTAGGAGAGAGCAGGGCAAAGGAATAAACATCTTCATGAAGTACAACATTTTCTTATCGTCAACAACAACTTATTTTGCACACATGTCAAACATCTGTTGTCATTTGACTTTAACATTGAAAGGTTTGTTCTTGTTATTTATTAGATTTTGTAATTTATTCAAATAAAAAATATGAAATTACCTCTTTATAACGTAGAGCCTAATAGGTCATGATAATGACTTGGATTTTCTTCTGTTACTTTGTGATGTCACAACAAAACAGTCACCCAGCCACGCCCCCAAATCCAAAAAACACTCAGCCAATCAGAAGAGAAGCTCAGATCCTCTCTTCTGATTGGCTGGCGAAGATTGGATGTTGGGACCCAGTGGGCGGGGCTTGGGGCATGGCTGAGCATGATTGCTTTGTTGTGACATCACAAAGTTCCCCACCTGTTGTTACTACAGTTCCAGAGAGAAGCCTGAGAGAGGAGATGGTTTTATATATGGTTATATATCTTCTTATGGATATCAACCCTTCAAAATAAAAGTCTGGAGAAGATTTAAATGTAATGATATCAAAAAAATCTGTACATCCATCTGACAGTTTCATCTCTAGGACCTGGTCTGAAGTAAAACCTGGACTTTAGACCAGTTGAACAGACTTCCACACCAGTGAGCTTCAGTTTAAATGATTCACTTTAAAAAAAAAGGGTTGCTCTGTTTCATAAAATCCAGATTAAAGATTAAGATCTTAGTTAAAACATGAACACTGTTCAGATCTTGGTGTTGCAGTTTTAATGAAGCTCATGATTACATCTGACAGGCTGCATTAACTCCACTGCTGCTTTCTGTCTGATGTGCGTGTGTGTGTCTGTGTGTGTGTGTGTGTGTCCCTCCTGTTAGCCTCAAGGCTACATGGAAGCTAATAAACTCTCATCTCTGTCTGCTGAGAGCTGCTGTGATGAGGGTTATCACCTCCTCCTCCTCCTCCTCCTCCTCTCTGCATGATCCTATGTGGGATTAGCAGTTTACTTTCATGGCCAAAGGGTCAAAGGTCAAAGTAAAAAGTGTTGGAGCTTAGACAAACAGCGTCATAGAGAGGAGAAGGGCACTTTAACCTTCATCCCTCTGATTGTAGTCTTTCAGATGGCAAGGTCAAAGGTCACAGGATGGAAGCTAATACACATAGATTGTTTATAAAAGAGGACGTTGACTCTGGGTCTGTAAAGTGAAGCCAATGTTGAATAGCTATAAACCTGCATTCTGTCTAATGTCCATCAGGGGGCGACTCCACTGGTTGTAAAAAGAAGTCAGACTGTATTGAAGTCTATGTGAAAATGTCCCTACTTCTCACTTGATTTATTACTTCAGTAGACATTTTCCTAATGTTTAAAAAAATGGAAAACTTTGGCTGGAAGCACATCTTACTTCCTCATTAAGAAAATCAGGCTTTATGTCCCACCCACAATGCTCCTTGGGTTAGGTTGACCAATGAAAGAGCAGAGAGCATCAGGGCGTTTGGAGGAGGAACCGTCAGAGAGGCTCAGACACATGTTTGAGCCTCAGTCAGACCCAGACTCATCAGACAGATCAGGAGTCTGTTGAGACCAGAATCCAGATGTGTCAGAACAATAAGCATAGTTAGCATCTTTTATATGTTTATGTTGTTTGTTAGCTTGTAACTGGCAGTGGTTGTGTTAATGCTAATTTAGGTTTGTAAATTATGAATCCCTGGCTGTCTGAATCTGTTTTTACGAGACATTGCCATTCACTGCAGCTCAAGGTGGAAACACTCACTTCACATCCTATAATTGTTTCTATTAGTGAACTGAACTTTGACTCATTAGCAAGCCGTCTTTACAGTGCTGACCTTTAAGAAGACCCAAGGTGGCTAATGCTATCGTAGCTTATTATCTGTCACCATAGCAGACACAGCACAGCTGACTATTAGCATGAGTGTTAGCTCAGAGTTTCATTTCCCCTTTTCAGTAACTCTTTATTCAATCAAATGTTGCAGTCCTAAAGAAACAGTGATGTCAGGGGGGAGTGGTCTCAGTACTGCAGCAGTTCACCAACGAGCCCTGATAATAGTCACAACATCAGCAAGTGAAGACAATAAATACTTTGCAAAGATGAGCAGACTAATGTTTTTCTGTGCCACCCTCTGGCGTGAGCGGGCCTTCGTCAGTGTTGATGAAGAGTCAAGCTCAAATCAACAGGAAGTGTCAGAGCGGCGGCGAAGCAGCAGCTGTGTGTTTTTTAAACATCACAGCTCATCTTTTCTGTTTCGATGATCCTAAAGCCTCTGAGCTGCTGAGATCAGAGCTGCTGCTGCAGGAGAAGCCCCAGAGCTCACTGCAGTAATTGGGATTCAGTCTGCATGTAGATGATACAAGAGACGCCTCTCGCTAACAGGTAACCCGTGGTAACCGGAGAGAGGACTCTGTTTGCTCGTTAGCTGCAGCTCGTCACCAACACGGCTGTAATTCTCCATCTGCTGCAGACACTGGGATGAAAATGCTACTGTTCCTCATCCCTGTCAGTCTGAGCCGAGGATGCTGGGAGAGGACCGGTGAACAGCGTGCTAACTGTAAACATGATTAAAGAGACAGAGCAGAGGGAAAAAAAAAAATCCACAAATACCAAGAGAGAGGTAAATTCTACAGACGGCTGACTGCGTTCAGCAGGTTTGTTCGCTGAGCTGCTCAGAAGCGCAACATGGATGTCACCAGCTTACACAGTGAAAGATGCAGCATGTGTTTCATTAACGGAGACGCAACACAGATCCTGAACCTGCTGTGCTGCAGTTAAACACAGTATTTGTCCTTTTAAATATTAGCTGCACTGCTGTTAACGTCATAAAAATAACTTTAGGAAACTCTCATCACACAGGAGGTTTTACCTCCAGGAGGTCTGTGTCTGAAACCACTCCCAATATAGTTCTGTCTGAATGTATGAAGGGATTCGTAGTATCCCATCACAAAAAAGCGATTTGAGTTTGACTCCAACAGTGAGTCTGTCTCCAGAAACTCTCACGTTAAAAGGTCCAACTTTACAACAGAAATAAACACATTTACAACCTGGTACACAAAACTGTTCCAGTCTCTACAGCTGATTTCCTCCTTCATGACTATATAACTCACATGTTTACATTTTATCAGCGATTAAAGTTATGTGTAATTGAGGGTGTGGCCTCTTTGAGTGACAGGTGGGTGACTGTATAATTGCTATAAATTGGTATGCACCAAAGTCTCAGCTCCACACATAGGGATGAGGATTCCTAATACGAGTTTCTGTTGTAAGGGAATCAGGGATAAATTAATGACTAATTAATTAAAATGTCCATTGCCATGGCACTTGAATTTTGGAAATTGTTATGGCAAATACGGTCCAACCAGTCTGTCCCGTGAAAAACACGGTTATATAATATAAACATCATTTTATCATGGTTAAAAGGACAAGATGCTCAAATGTCATTGTCCAAAAGTATGTCTGCACAGTTCATCAAAACAGAATTAATTAAATTCAAATAAAATGTCGTTAAATTAAATGAATAATATATAATCAATTTATCCCCGATTCCCTTACAGCTCCTTTTTTGAATTGTTTCCTGAACACCGGACTTCAAATGTGGCCTGAAAATCTCTCGCTGTGCTTCGTTTTGCCTCTTTGGCGCCGCTGGTGCTGCCGATGACGCCATGCACAGGGAGTGCAGATTCTTAGTATCAATACAATTGATTATTTACCCTGCAAATCAATATATGTGTCCCCTTGTCCCGAGCGCCTATCGATGTCGTAGGATGGTAAGGATATAAATCCATACATTGATGTAGTCGATGAATTGTTAGACCCCGACTGCTGAAGCATCGATGCAGTGATATTAACAAGAGGAAAGAAAACATTAGTATTCTTGCACAGCTGAAAGCTCAGACAGGAAGTTTCTAATCTGACCTGAAGTTGATAATTATTTTGTCAAACTGCTGAAGGTTCCCAAGGTCAAGAGCAAACTCTGATGTTCAAAGTTATGTTTTCTTATGATGGAGAGTTTGTTTTTCCCGAAAATGAAAATGCTTCCAACTGAAATCAGTCAACTGAGAAACGCATTAGATCAGACATCATGGTGTTTCCTTTTCCCGTCAACCTTCACATTTGGTTTCAGAAGACAAACTGCTCAGAAAACTTGTAATGGAGTTTTCTACACCAGCAGGGAAATCTGCATTTACCTTCATGAAGAAAACCCACACAGAAAACCTCTTATTTATTTTTTATGTGTATATGTTTTATTATAACTATGATTCCTTTGTTTTACAGCTTTAATCTTGGTGTGATGACTTCCTGCCAACGGGAATTGATCTCTGCAGTAAAACTTGTGTGTTTATTTTACTTCAGATGAATGAGTCACTGATGAAACTGAGTCCTACATTATGGCTCCCATTACAGCAGAATAATGAAATCACAGCACATTGTTTTCACTGCACGTGTCGCTGTTTCCTGTCCAGTCACAGGCAACATGTCGTCCACTCATGAATGAGAGGAGGGGAGCTGTGCTGACATGTGGTTGATGGGAGCTTTTATTATCCGCAATCTCTTTTCCATTCCCTGTTTAGTGAGAATAAGAACAATCACAGAGCAGGAAAGCTGGAGTAGCTGTGTTTGTCCTTTGAGTGAAGATGCGTGAGGGGTGTGGGGGATAACGATGAAGCTGAAATTGGTTTTGACAGGAACTCGGCAGCTGTTCGCTGATCATCTGCTGACAGCTAATGGGTCCGTTATCGTACAGCAGGAAATAAATTCTGAATCCAACATGAGGTCGGACACAAAGCTGTTTGAAAACAAAAAGGAAAAGGGATCAGAGAGATTTTTTGATACGACTCAAGGTCGTTACTGTTGGAAATATTTAACATGACGACTGAAAGCTGCTTTAACTCAGGAGATGAGATGAGAGGTGCACAACCAGAAAGATCTGAGGCGTGTTGACTGTAGAAAGGTCGGCGTAGAAAAGCTATAAACCTGCATTCTGTCTAATGCCCATCAGGGGGCGACTCCATTGATTGTAAAAAGAAGCCAGATTGTATTGAAGTCTATGGGAAAATGTCCCTACTTCTCCCTTGATTTATTAGCTCAGTAAACGTTTTCCTAATGAGTTTATGGTCTCAGTCTCAATACAACATTATGTTAATTTTTCCCCCATTTAGAGGAAAATAGACATTCGCCCCTCACTCCTCCTCAGCTGACGTCACTGGGGGTTGGCGCTTGTTTGAATGATTGATGTTATGACACCAGCTGAGCTTAAAGATGTTTTCAAGTACATTTTCAAATTTAGCACACAGAAAAAACCTGAATGAAAATGTGAAAAAAAAAAAAAACGCAAAAATACTTTTTGTGTTCGGCTGAGGAGGAAAAGTTGGTGTAATGATAAAACGAAACGTATCTCACTGTATAATGTAAAGGTCGACCTCCATGTGGTCTTTGATTATAAAGCAGGTCCAGGTTCTACATTAACACAGTGAAAGTATCAAAGGTCTCAGTCCACAGAGAAATGCTCACAGCCTGTATTCAGAAACTGAGCCTTAAAACCAGCCGTTGGGACTTCTGGAACTTTATGATGTCACAACAAAGCAGTCACCGCCCTCAGCCATGCCCTCTGGCCCCGCCCACCTGGACCCACCATCTAACCTTATAGGATTTGGTTTCTCTGAGTGTTTAACTGAAATCGGCTTTATTTTAATTGGCGCACTCAGAAGAGAGGCTCAGATCCTCTCTTCTGATTGGCTGACTGACCTGTTGCTCCTCCCACTCCAGGGCTCAGCCTGAGAGAGGAGATGTAAAACTACACTGAGATGCTTTTTGGTTCTTAAAAGCACAAATATATTTTCTTATGGACATCAACACAGCAGCCTCATGATGGTGATATGATCTGGTGTCTTCTCTTCGTCCCACAGTCCAGTGGAACGGCAGCAGCCAAAAATCAACAGTGACAGTCAACATGCCCCATCAACCAGCTATCAATCAGTCAAAACGATGAGGGGGGGGCTGATAGAAGATGTGTTTGCATGAGTGTATCAGCAGAGGGATAATGAAAAGTGTCAGGTTGTAACGGCCACGCTGTTCACCTGGGAGACTCAGCCAGTCACTGTGAAGACTTAATGAAACGTGATGCAGATCAGCCAGTACAATATTTATACAGGTTCGTCCGGCTGCTCTTTCACAGCGACGCCTCGTTAGTGGTTAAATGAAATGGCAGAAGCGTCGCAGCGAGGACGGACGTGTAATTACACCAGAAATGTGACAGCGCACAACGAGCTGGATCGTTGAATCACTCACAGGGTCAATATCAAGTAGTTCAACAGAATTAATATATTTGGTCACATTTGAGTTTCCGCCTTTAGTCTCCGAGTTCAGTCCGTGAGTTAATCCAGGGAGTTTACTATTGTCCCTCAGTTTGTTGCTACAAAGACTCTTATTCTGAAGTCTTTGTAGCCCTCCAAATTCAACCTTGTCTCATAAAGCTGGAGTCAATACAAGTGGATGTTGTTCAGATATTTAGATGGAAAATAAATGTCTTTAATTACTTTTTTTTTTAACATATCATCTGAGCATCATCTTTGATGCCCAGATAAGTTTGGGAAAAGTTCATGGTTTGGGTCAAAAATACTCTTTGATGGGAGATTCTCATCATCACTGTTGCATAACTAACTTCTGGAATTTATCTTCGTGGTTAAAAGAAACTGATGACGGAGCAGGAGGTTTGTCTTTTGTTCTTCTGCAGACTTTGCAGATTCAGGATGAGCTGGGCCACGAGACGTCTTACTAACTGCTCACAAATGTTTTCTGGAACATTTTCTGAATCGACTGACGTTGTTGTTCAGCTGATTTTTTTCTCTCTCGTCTTGTCTCTCTTGTCCCGTCTTTGTTTCTGTGAGCCGAGAGGGTGAGGACATATTTTTTTTGTTGTGCAGTTGAGGTTTGGTGTTTAATTCTTCTTTTTAAAAGAGAGAAAAACAGTGAAATGAAAAGCGTCATCAGTCACACTCAGGGCTGCTCGCCGACGTTTCTCCTCCAGACAAATTTATTCAAATCCAATTACACCCTCTGCAGCCTTTTGCTCCGTTAATTTTATGTTTGTGGTTTTTTTTTTTGTTGTTGTTCCTCTGCTCTCTTTCATTCAGATGCAGTTACTTCATAATTCCCATGAATATATGCTCAACTTAATGGAGCATTGAGAATTAATTTGGACTTTGAAGGCTCCTTAGGTAAGCTTTCTTCACCGCAGGCACAACAGTGTGTCTGCTGCATAATAGGCTTGTTTCCAGGATCTAAATGAGCTTTATGAGCAAGCAGAAAAACGAAGGAAGTAACTCAGTAAACAGAGAGCGGGAGGGGATTCAGTTGAGGCTGCTGTTTGTGTTCATTAAAGCTTTTCACACTGGGCCGATCAATGAACGGACACCACCTCCTAAAACTGATTCTTTAAAGATCCCATACATTTGAAGTGTTGATACCTGTAAGAAGATATAAGCCGTTTCTCTGTGTGTGTTCTTCTCTGTGTTTGTGTTCTTGTTGGAAACACCACAGTCCAAACACTGTCCCTAAGTCTGCATCAAATCAAGTACAGTTCCCGCTCCCGTTTCACTAAGGATGCTGTTGTAGTTAACTTTCATTAAAATGTAACTAATCAGTATTTACTTTGCATTATAAACACTGGATGTTAAAGATCAAGACATCAGCTATATTCATTCATAAAAGTTTTAATTTCAATGCTTTGTTAAAAGAACTTTGGTCTGAGAATCCAAGAAATAATGGTGTCAGGAATTAAGTCCATACAGGCCCTGAAACAGGCCAAAGTTTGGGGCTTTCCAGACACCATTACCAAAACTGGCTCAAACCAGTAAGAACTGGCCCACAAGCCTGATTTGGAAAAGTGTGACACTGTTACTTCTGGGGTGATGTGAGGTACTTTTTTTTTTTTTTTTTAAATAGGTTGAGAAGTCCACCTAAGGAGGGATGGTGAACTTTAAAAGATGACGCTCAGGTACGATGTCTTCAGTTGGGTTCAGGTTTATATCTGTGAAGGAATAAACTCTATTACACTGAATTCCAGTGAATTCTTTTGACTCTGAAGACTCCAACAGGTCTGCAGCTGTGTAGCAGTTTAAGTGTTGGTGAAGAGGTTTGTACGTAGAAAAAACAACGCATTGCGACATGACGTGTGTGGACTTGGGGCACCAAAGTATCCCACAATGCACTGCGCACCAAATGGCAACAAAGGCGGAGAATCTGCTCCAGACTTAAAGCTGGAACAGTTTTCACCCCCAGGTCTGTTATCATATCGCTTTGATATTTTCTAGATTATGAACATGTCAGTTTATCCCAATAACGTCTGTTTGGAAATTTGGTCGGGAGTTTTCAGAGATGTGAAAACCGCCCTGTCAGCGCCATCGACGGTCATATCAGCAGCTCACTGCCCAGCTCCCGAGGTCACCGGCGGGTCGGCGAGCTCTGTGATCCTGGTGAAAAAGTGTTATCTCTGCAGCCCTTTGGTCATTTACTAAAGGTTGTAGTGTGTTGATATTTGATAAAATTCTTCTTCTGGAAGATGAACTTTGGTCTCTGAGTGGAAATATAACATTTGTAGCAGCTGTTTAATCTGAGAAGATGAAACTAAAGTTATGTGATTTCCTGGAGAGTTTTAGCTCTTCTGATACATACAAATATATGTCTTCATATTTCAATAAAAATAGATATGTATGAACAAAAATCTGATTTCATTTGATGTTTAATGTACATTACATATCGGTTATGAAGAGTAAATAATCGTTAGATTATTGTGTCACACTGCAGTCAGGTACAGGTGCGACTGAACGGTGAGTCCAGGTGGTCTGGGCTTGTTGTGACATCACAAAGTCCCAGAAGTCCTGACGGCTGGTTTTAAGGCTCAGTTTCTGAATACAGGCTGTGAGCATTTCTCTGTGACGAGACCTTTGATACTTTCACTGTATTAATATAGAACCTAGACCTGCTTTATAATCAAAGACCACATGGAGGTCTACCTTCAGACTGTATGGACCCTTAACATCTACCTTTAGACTGTATGGACCCTTAACATCTACCTTTAGACTGTATGGACCTTTAACATCTACCTTTAGACCGTATGGACCTTTAACATCTACCTTTAGACCGTATGGACCTTTAACATCTACCTTTAGACTGAATGGACCTTTAACATCTACCTTTAGACTGTATGGACCTTTAACATCTACCTTTAGACTGAATGGACCTTTAACATCTACCTTTAGACTGTTAAGGACCTTTAAAGTCTAAGATTTTAGCTCCATACTGACATACATGTTCACTTTAACAGAACTATGAGAGAGATAAATAGCTACTGATCTGATATTTGACCTGTTTGATTTGATGTAATATGAACTGATAAGAAACATGAACCAGCACAGCTGAGACTGTTTGTGCTTTGACTGATGAATTTCAATCAGCAGCTGCTGCATTCGATGATTTTTCTTCTTTCTGCAGCAGCGCTGATTATCTGAAACATCTGCATACCAATAAGGAGGAGTCAGAAGCAGCTGCCAGAGAAAAAACTGCTGATTTTCTGCTTCAGACTGAGACTCAGAGAGCAGAAGGACTTTCAGAGCCTGAGATCGGCTTTAAATCTCATGAGAATCAATTCATTACAGATGTTTTATTCACCAACGAGTGGTTCTCAAACAACATTAAATAAAGTAATAATAATAATAAAAAATTATGCCTATGTTGTTTTGATTTTGAAAGGTTGAGGTCAAATTAATTTATGGAGCTCCTTAAAATGCAAAGTGCTTTACAACAATGATTGTTTTTATGTTCTCCTTGTGCCTGTGTGGGTTCACTACAAGTTCTCCAGCTTCCTCCCACAGTCCAAAGACATGCAGGTTAAGTTACTCAGTGACTCTAAATTGCCCGTAGGTGTGAATGTGGTTGTTTGTCTCTATATGTCAGCCTGCGAATCACAAAATCAGTTATACAGCAGAGATAAGTTGTGTTATAATTGCACTAGATCTGTGTTGATGGTTAAAGCCTGACATGTTACCACACCAGAGTCAATGTTTTACGTTTAAGACTCTGTTTCTGTGTCACTTGGTTCAATTCCATGTGTCTTTACCGCTCCTCTGATGCTGGGAGGGATAAGCATCATCATGATCAGAGAAATGTCCATGTTTTAGCTTGTGTAGTAAACCAACATACTGTATTTCAGGAGTGAAGGGGCTGGAGGAGAAATGTTGAACTGAACTGTTTAAAAACAGCTCAGTTTTCTGATGTGACAGCAGCATCGTGAAGGTTTCAGGAAAGATCAACTGTTGAGTTAATATGATTGTGTCATTAAGGTTAAGGGAGCTCTGTCACCATGGTTACAAAACTAACCACTCTCACAAACAGCGGCCACTTCCACCCCAGCCTCTTACATCACCTGACTACCCATCGTGACGACACCCAGCGGTTTGCGAGCTTCTGTTTTCAAGCCTCCAGTTTGTGATTTGGTCGTCAGCCATCTTAGTTTTTTGAAACCAGAAGAAACCACATTTGGTGGAGAAGGTGGAGCTGAGGAGGAGTGAAGTGTGGATCTGACCTGCTCTGTACTCTATCCTGATTGGGTGGTACAGTCTGCCGAACACACAGTAGCCACGCCCCTAATTAATAAATTAATATTGAAGAAGCCTTGAAACTAGAGACTGAAACCTCAAATTCATTAGGAAACTATTCACTGAGCTAATAAATCAAGAGAGAAGTAGGGACATTTTCCCATAGACTTCAATACAATCTGACTAGAGTTGCCATGTCTTTCAATGTCACACCTCCATATAAGATATCACATGTGAACACAACTAACGCACACCAGTTAAAAATTAGTTTTCCCATTTAACATTATTGGAACAACACAGAAACCAGTCAACACCTCTTTTCTGAGGCATCTTCATATGTTGGACTGATCCAAACAATCCTAAAAACAATTAACCTCCTGACAAACATCCATTTACCTACCTCACATCTCTTTTTGAAGAGAACCGCAGGTTCAAGCATGTACACAAGGATTATTTTCATTATTGACTTAACTGCCAACTGTTTCCTTTGTTTTGATGAATTGTTTTGTCAGAAAACTTCCTTTCCTCCTAGTTTTCTGCTGCTCTCCTGCAGAGCCGAGACATAAATTCAACATTATAGAAACCTCTGATAACAAGCTGCGCTCAAACCAGGCCCGACGCCCGAAAACCATCAGACGGCTGCAGTTTTACATTGATTCTGTTAATGCAGGTCAAAACGAAACGGAGCTTCGCTCGGTTTAAAAGAGAAAAGAAAAGTGGACTCGTCTGAGCTTTAGGACAGAAACAAAGAGACCTGTTGTACCTGTGCAGGATTATAAACACAGCAGCTCAACATAAATTCACATTATCCATCACTGGAAATTCCTGTAAAAACAACATAAACCACCACAAATAATAAATGTTTTAATCAATCTCAAAAATAATGTTTATATAAAATCTGTCAATGGGCTTTTCAAATTATTAGTGGAAAGAAAAATAGAAAAAAGTATTTTTATAGCTAAACTAATGCCACTTAAATGTTTTCAACCCACCCATGGTTCATGAACTGCTGTTTTAAAGCCTCCAGTTTGTTTGGTCTATTTTCCTCTAAATGGACCATCATTTAAAAAATGAACATCATGTTGTATTGAAGCCTTGAAACTAGAGACTGAGACCATAAACTCAATAGGAAAACGTTTACTGAGCTAATAAATCAAGGGAGAAGTAGGGACATTTTCCCATAGACTTCAATACAATCTGACTTCTTTAACAACCAGTGGAGTCGCCCCCTGATGGTCATTAGACAGAATACAGGTCTAAGGCATGTTTCAATGCCACACCACTATCGAAGTAGCACTTTTGGTTTTGGGGATGTTTATTTTTTTTATCATTGTATTTTATTATTTTTATTTACAATTATTTTCTTGCATAAAAACACATTTGCAGTTTGTGTTTTCTGTCAGTAAAAAGTCAGTCAGGCTGAAGTGTGGAGCAGCAGCCTCTGGAGCCTGACAGGCAAGTCCCAGGGGGAAAAGCTTATCACGCCCTGGTGCATGTAAAACCTAATTACTATTAACGAGTGGCATTAATTGAAAGTGCGGATGAGCATTTCAGCTGCTCGCCTCCATTTTGGCAGCTGAAGAGTTTCAGTGAAAACTTTTCACTGAGGTAGATTAATGAAACGAGTTCGGCACATGAAAACCTGTTGGTAAAGTCGGGTTGAATGGACAGTTAACCAGCCAATCACAGCCAATCACAGCCAATCACAGCCAATCACAGCCATCTGACCAACCCACCAGGCCAGGCAAGAGTTAAACGTGTGTTCATGCAGTAACTGGTTATTTTTAGTTACTAATGTAGAATTCAGTTTTCAACAGACATTGATTTATTTGTTGTGGCCCAACACAACATCAACACTGACCTCCAGACTGATTGTCTTATTTCTTACCTACTTTATTTTATTTCTTATAATCCTGATGTCCTATCCTCCTTGTCCTGCCCTCTCTCTCTCTCTCTGTCACACACTCTTATTGAAAACAGACCCATCTTTCGTAGTTAAACTGGCCTTTTGAAACACACACTTTTTTTTTTTTTTTTTATTAATTTAACGGTTCTGTTGAACTGGTACAAACGCGTCTCTGTGTTTCTACACAACTAAAGAGGTGAGTTTTGTTGGAAGCGTAATTGTGACTGGATTCTGATCCAACACTGGTTGAGTTAAAATGACTGATGATCTAATACACAAACACACTGACAACAGACCTGTCTGTCATAGCTGAGCATCGGGAGAAATCCCGGCACGTCGTTGGGCCAATTCTGGCTTTGTACTAAAAACATCTTCAGTCAGAAATCCAGTGGAATTACCTTATAATTTAAAATTTTAGTTTTAATTTTCAGTCCGAATCTGACTTGAAATGATGAGTTGAATAAATGTGCTTCTTTGAGTTGACACAACTAATTAAGCAAATTTCCATCAGTCATCGTCTAAGTTAAAACGTCTTCTTCTGTCATTTGAAGATGATGGAAACTTGTTTCTCTTTCATACATGTTAACTGCGTCATTGTTGTTTCCTTTCACACTAATAAACCATTTCAATGGTTTGTGATAAATTCCTATACCGCCATGTAATTCTACTGACTCTGGTTTAAAGTGGCTTTAAATTCATAAATGACTCTTTTTTACTGAGAAAATGTAAAAGTCCATTTAATGTAATAATGAATTGACATCAGTTTCCTAAACTCAGACTCTTTCCACAATGTCAAAACACGTAAAATGACTTGAACTAATTCTATTCAACCTTTTATCATAACCTTTTGTTATAGCTACGTAGCCAACATTAGCATTAACAGCTGTTTATTGATCAGTCTAGAAAAAAACATTGTCATCTGTCTCCAGAGGTGGAAAGGTCGTGTTTCGTCTTCTGTTTCTATCACTTCCTCCTCCTCTACTGATGTTAGCATGCTAACCAGCTAGCTTCAGCCCATCCCGTCCTGTAATTCGACTTTGTAATAGTAACTCACTGTAGCGTCCAGGCTAATATCAGTTGAGCTTGACAGGATGAAGAAGAAAATCATATTCTAACCTCTTCTGTTGCAACTGTGGCTGAAGCTCTCGGTAACTGACCATCACCATCATGAGAGGGAAAACATACATATAGCACCTTTAAAGCCGCAAGGGAACCTCTCATTTTTAAGCTGAGCAAACGTTAAATAAATAGTAAAGTACACTTAATATCTTAGATTTGTATCTTCCACTGATATGGTTTTCCCTCCTCGGCTCTGGCAGCAAGATGTGGTTAAAAGTTCTTGCGCTTTAGATAAAATACGATAATGTTTTTACTCCTGAAGTCTGCAGCACAGTTTAAAAACCTTCCTGCAAAGACTGAGATTCTTATCATTACTCCAGAGGCTTTATGTTTCTCTCTGCATCTTATTTTATTTCTCAGTATATTTGCTCAAACCCTGAAATTTCTGTCCATGGTATCTTCATGTTCATGAGCTTTAGTTGCTTTTTTTTCTTTCTATTTTTTCTTCTTTTATGATTTTAAGTAAATTGTGATTTTGTAATTTTTTGCCATTTGTGTATTATATTGTGTTTATGTGGCTTACTGCTGTGTGTATGTTTCATTTGGACTCAAAACAATAACTTGATTGATGAATTAGTTGATTGATTGATGTGTAGGAAAAAAGAAACGCTGATGAAGATTTTAAGTAAAACCTCGGTGATTTTGTACTTTTCTCTCATTTACTTCATAGTAAACTGGATATTTTTATGGTTTGAACTGTTGGTTGGACAAAACAGATATTTGAAGACATTAATTGGAGAATGAACAATTAATAACTTCATCTAAAACACGGCTGATGGATAATGAAATGATAATGAAAGTCATCTTTAGTTTTTATTCAAAATGTTTTGACAATAGAAAGACAATTAACTTAAGTTTGAATGATGGGGAGGTCGGACTGCAGAGTGTGTGTGTGTGTGTGTCACGGTGAGAGAGTCAGGTAGAGAGAGGCAGAGACCTCACTCTGTCATCTGTCTCTGATCTTTCTGGATTCTTCCACTAAAGAACCAGCGGAGCTTCGCTCGAGCTCAGGCCGCCCCCTGAGCGCCCCAGCCCGGCCACAAACACCGACCCGAACCGAGGCCTGGTGGTGCTGCCCCGTCATCTTTGGGTTTCTCCATCTCCCGCCCTTTTATAAACAGAAAGCCCTCTGGTGCACGCGCATGCCACGACAGGTGCGCAAAACGTGCACGCGTGCGCGCACATATGAGGATTTTAATCCTGCCACAAAATACCACAACTGTCAAATAAAACTTTATTGTTTGTCATTTTGCACCTTTTCTCTGACCTGTTGAGGATTTTTTTAACACGCACGCACGCACACACGCACACGCACACACACACACACACACACATGCACCATCCCAAAGTCTGTGCTGACTACACAGCTGTACCTTCTCTCAGGATCTGGTTGTGGAGGAGCAGGAGCAGCAGGAAACAGACCGCAGCGGCAGTCAGAGCCCAGGCCAGGCGGAGGAGCTGCATGAGGGAGAGCTGCGAACCGCACCGGGCGCCAAAAAGTCCAAACTGAGATTATCCGCAGGCTGGTGCCTCCTCACGACGCCACATCCATCCCGATCCGATCCAGAGGAGGACGGAGGCGAGAGACAGGTGGCATCTCCGGGGGTGTGAAACTAATCCAGAGTGGAGGAGATTTCAGCAGCGCCGGGGCTTTTCTTTCCCTGCCCGGACTCTCCGGGTGAAGCTGCCGGGGGTCCGACCCGGCGCGTCACGGTGCGCGGCCGCGACCCGCGGCGGCGGCGGCGGCAGATGCCCGGGGTGAGCCCCTCCGCCGCAGCACGTTCATCAAAACACAAAACCTGCTCCGGGTGTGAAGTTTTCCAGTTTCACAGCTCTCTGCGCTTCGCGTCCACCACGGGTCTCCGTCCGCTCGTCCGCGTAAATCCCCCCAGAGGTGGAAGAACCGACACCGGGCCCGGCTGGAGCTGCTCAGCGGGCATGTTGCACGTTCCCTCCCGCTGGGTAGTTCGTTCCTGGTAGGTGTCGAAAAGAGTGAAGGAGGAGGAGGAGGAGGAGGAGGAGGAGGAGGAGATGCAGCTGCTGCCTCTGGGTCTGAGGATCTGAGGGACCGGCTGCCTCCTCACCGACTCTCTCTCTCTCTCTCTCTCTCTCTCTCTCTCTCTCTCTCTCTCTCTCTCTCTCTCCATCACGGACTGACGTCACACCGGTTGGACTAACGTGTCTCGGGGTAAAACCATCAACAGGCTGAGAAACACCGGGACTGGGCGGGAAAGCCCGACATCCTTCACTATGATGTTTCCGTGTGTTGGAGGGTTGAATGGCAGTTTTTAAATCAGCCTGTTTGGCGCCACTTTGTTAGAGGACCTGCTTTGTAAATCGTTAATGAGCTATAATTAGTCATTAATAATTAACAAAGGATCCAGGCCATGAAATAATGATAAATAAATGGTTGTTCTGTGGAGTCATTTAAAAACTTAAAGGTCCTATAGAGCGAACTGTCCATGTATTAAACCATTGGTGAAATGCACAAAAACAAACAAAACATACACAACTTTGAAACGTCAACTTCCTGAACCACAAAGACAAAACCAGGATGAAAACTGTGTGGTCAACCTTTGCATCTCCAGCTGTGGCCGCCCTCGCCATCACCCAGAAAACTTGACAACCCCGGGTCCCAACCCAGGGGCTGAATCCTTCGGAGGATGTGGTCTTTGTAGCTGCTGTAAACCATGAAGGCAAAACAGAAATGAGACGGTCTGGTGACGGGAGGATTTCCACCCTTAGCTTCCATCATCATCATCATCATCATCATCATCATGTACATCTAATGTCACCCATTAATTTGTAAGATGCCGTTTTTGAAGCCTCCAGTTTGTAATTTGTCCGTCGGCCATTTTGTTTTTTGAAACCAGAAGAAACCATCTGTGGAGGAGAAGGTGGAGCTGAGGAGGAGTGAGGGGTGGAGCTGACCTGCTCTGTCCTCTATCCTGGTTGGGTGGTACAGTCTGTCAATCACACTGTAGCCACGCCCCCTAATTCATCCACTGCTTTCTGGTCTATTTTCCTCTAAATGGACCATCATTTAAAAAATGAACATCATGTTGTATTGAAGACTTGAAACTAGAGACTGAGACCATAAACTCATTAGGAAAACGTTTACTGAGCTAATAAATCAAGGAGAAGTAGGGACATTTTCCCATAGACTTCAACACAATATTCTTCATACTTTTTACAACCAGTGGATTGGAGTGAAATAAGAAATCTTATGGCCACAAGGTAAAAATAAAAAGATACAAGAAAGCAAATTACTTTAGTAACTAATCCAGCTTCCTCCATCATCAACTGAACCACGTCTGTATTTCAACCAGAAATTGTCAGATTTAATCCTCGTTTGTAAAATGTCTCTAAAAACAGTTGGTGCTGCTGCTCCTGAAGGAAGGTGAACATCCTCCAGTTGTTGGCGAGCAGCTGTGACAGCGTGAATTACTGCAGTAATCTACCAGCCAACGACTATTTTTATGTTTTCCCTGAACTCACACGTTCTCGTGATCCAACTCTGCTGCTCTTTACTTTCTGCTCTAATTACTGAGTTGTTTACCATAAAGAAATAAATTATTCAGACCTTCTATAGAAAGTGAAGCTGGAGTCGACACAGAGTTTCTAAAGAGACAGAGATCTAATTTCCATATGGTTAAATTAAATTCCACTTCATTCATGAAGTCAAACTGTACTCTTCTAAAATATATTTATGTAAATTTGCTATATATTTTGGGATATAAATAAGGAGCGTAGGTTATATGGAGTCAGGGGGTCTGCCACAAAAATAATGATTTATTGTCCGTAATTATAGAAAATAAAATCAGAAGATACATAAAAGAAAGAAATGTTTAAATTAAAATTAACCAACCAATTTGATATTTTGAAGAGATTGTGGTTGTCAATAAATGTATGTTGATATTGTTAAAAAACTGATTACAAATTAATAAATCAATTAGTAATAAACAAATTGAATGCAAAAAGTAATTAATGAACTAAAAATACAATAGATTATCCTACTAATAACAATAGATGAATAATTAATGAGCCAATTAAGATTAATGTTTTACATTTAATTTTAACTTACTTAATTATTTTTTAATATAGTAATTAGCACATTAATTATTTTACTTTTAATGAATTCAGCTTCATCATGCGTTAATTCTACACTAATTATAATTATATAAATCTGTTTTTTTTTTTAATTATCAGTTTATTACAACTCAACACTGTGAAGGTTTATAATTATTCCAGTGGCTCCAGTCTACACGTGGACACAGTCAAATATATTCTCAAAGAAAAATGAATTCATATGTATTTAAATGTTCTGCAAAATATCAGTCAAGTTCATTCCTGGAAGAATTTGTCCAACATCAAAAATGACTGATACCATTTTACTGTAAAGGTGGAATTGTAAATTCAAAACGCATAAGAATATATTAAAAATTTTACACCAGCACAACATGAAGTGAAGCAGATTTTTTACCTGTTGGGCCCAATAGAAAGATGCTGTACTTTAAAATAATGAGCTGTGTGGCAGAAACAAACATTTGTCCTCCATGTTGATTGTTTGGAGCGAAGTGATGGTTTGGATCGTTGATGGAGATGTTTGATGATGACAGTTTGTCGGCTCCGCGGCCTCCTGCTCCTCTCGCTGAATGAATCCATCCAGCTGATTGATGGTTCAGCCTCACAGGCTCCAGGTTACGTTCAGGCTCTTATCAAAACTCTCAGCCGCTCTCCGTCTGTCAGACTGACTCCATCACCGCTGCCCTCCTGCTCTGATCTGGATCTGTTTCCATCAGGGCGCGCTCTCTGGGCCTGTGGCGGGAGGTGATTATTGCTGATGTTTTCCTGCCATCGATTAGCTTTCCATGGAGCAGTCAGTCAGCGGCCGGGGGTGTCGTCTGAGACGGGTCTGGAGAGAGAGATCAACACAAACACTGTCAGGACTCATCTGGTCTCTGTAGCAGCGCAGGAAATGAAAACTGTCCATTTGACAGGATGGAGAGTCAGGGGGCGATGAAGACGGTTCAGGCCGGAAATCAACACCTGACAAATAACTGTGACCACAAACTCTGACAATCAACCTGCCCACATGTAGGAGGCTGAAGCTAAACATCACTTCATCTGTCTGAAGGAAGCTTTAACCAAATGGTCAAATGCTTTAGAGTCTTACTTTTGCTCATGCTGGCTCAGACTGTGTTAACCTCCTGGGACACAATAGTTAATACTGTTAGTAAAAGTCATGGTAAAAAAAAAAAAAACAGCCTCTTCTGAGTCAGGTTTCAAAAATCAGGTCTGCACCGTCTGCTTCCAGGATCGAGCCACGTCCTGACGTCTTCTCCTGCCTTCTCCGGGATGATGACGCAATTATTGTCCATTTCACAAAATCACTGAGCTCAGAGACAAATTCAGCCTTCACTTTAACAGCGTCCACCTCTGCTCGCTGCTGAGATCCTTCAAATCTCAACTCAACTACTCCTCCGCAGTCCTGCAGACGGACTTCCTGTCTGATTGCAGCAGAGAGACAAAGCACCTGAGGGCTAAAATAATTCATTTACCAGAGTCAGACACTCGTGAGCTTGTTCCTGCACCATCCTCACTTTGGACAACTGGTCATTGTAATATTTACTTTGTATAATATTCATTTTCTCCAATTCATTTCTTGTTTCTTCTACTGTCATTCAACCCTGTATTTTGATATGGAACCCACTTTCCTTCATTTCATGTGGTGTCAGACTATTTGGAAAAATGTGCCTTGGGACAAAGGGAGAGTAACATTTAATTTGAAATATAGTTTTATTGGTGGTAACCTAATTAAATGTTGTCTACTAAAAGTGGCCTAGATTAGTTAGAGAAGTTATTTATTAGTAGTAACCCTGATAATAAGTAGCACTGGAAACAGCTGAGAAATAAACTACAGTCTCCCTGTTGTTTCCTCATTCAGACTTAAAAACACATGGACACAGAAAAGTTTGAAGAATGACTTCCTAACTTGGGAAACAGAACGATCTGAGGAGCATGTGAATGCAGCATTAGACCCAGGCCGTCAACATGTACGACCTACCAGGCATCAGATACCCAGGTGGAATAGTAATCTGCCCACAGGAGGAGACGAGATGGATGCTGCTGATGTCGGGATATAGAAACTCCTCACGACGCTCGGAGGTTTCCACCTGATGTCCAGATCCCTGAGACTCTATGAGCACTGATAGGATTAGAGAGTGTCAGAGACATGATCCAGGAGGAAACCAGGAGTCTCCGTAAATACATCAGGAAGATGGCCTGGGGGGGGGACTGCTGAGAGAGGGCCTCAGGCAGCAGACGACACGGGGATCATGATGAGGAGGAAAAGGAAGGTGCAGGTTGTGCAAAGATGCCCCTGGGAACAGCAGATAGCAGCACTGGTGTACAATGCAAACTGGAACAAGCGTCTACTGAAAGGCATAACAAGGTGGATGAGAAAACGTAGAGGAACATCTGTGCCGAGTGTGGATTAGTCCCCAGGTCCCGACGGGTCTCACCACCGAAAGTGGTTGAGATCAGCAGAGCTAAGATCCTGTGGGGCTTCAAGCAGCTTCTGGAAAACCAACCAGACATGGAGGTGGATGACAAGGAGCAGGAGAGGACATTGCTGGTAGACGGGTTAGTCCCAGTGGACAGTAACATTAGAAAGGAGCATGTGACCTGGACACATGTGGTCAAGACGTCGTGGTCGTGGTGAAACATGATAGTAGGAGAAATTAGGGAATAAACATTTCTGTTGATTTTTGGTCATATTAAGACATAAGAGACAGAAATTAAATGTAAGTGAAACATTTCATAGGTTATCAATTGTTTAATGCAGACAAATAACAAAACCCTTAAACATTTGAATACGTATGAATAAATAACACCTTTAAGATCTGAGAGATTTCTTCTTCTGGAGGCTCATTTTGGTCCAAATAAAGCTTGACGTGGACTCTGAAGCACCGTCCGTCCATTATCTATGAGTTTATCCTTATAGGGTCACAGTGAGGCTGGAGCCAATCCGAGCTGCCAGGGTGTAGATCTGGGACAGGTCACCAGTGTGCGTGTCTTTGAACTGTGGGAGGAAACCAGAGCATCTGGAGGGAACCAGTGCAGGCAAGTGGACGTAGACTCTGGGTCTGTGAAGTGAAGCCAATGCCTTAAATCTTCACTCGGTCTAATGACCATCAGGGGGCGACTCCACTGGTTGTTAAAGAAGTCAGATTGTATTAAAGTCTATGGGAAAATGTCCCTACTTCTCCCTTGATTTATTAGCTCAGTAAACGTTTTCCTATTGAGTTTATGGTCTCAGTCTCTAGTTTCAAGTCTTCAATACAACATGATGTTCATTTTTTAAATGATGGTCCATTTAGAGGAAAATAGACCAGAAAGCAGGGGGTGAATTAGGGGGCGTGGCTACTGTGTGATTGACAGACTGTACCAGAGACACCTTCTCCTTAAGATATGATATAAATATAGAACAAAGATGGCGACATCCAAATTACGTTCTCAAGGCTTCAATGACCTTGACCCGGGTTTGAAACCAGAACCTTCCTGCTGTGAGGTGACAGTGCTAACCATCACACCACTGTGTGCATTTTCTTACTGCTTGATTTTGTGTCAGTTTTATGCCACACACCAGCAAAGTGTTTCCTGTTTTATAGGTAAAGAAAATAAAACCAGCTATCAGGTTCATTTCAATTATGCAAGATGGAAATTTTGTTCAAAATGTCTGTTTGAAAGTCGAACCTTAATAAAATCAACACAAACAGTTACTTGTTGTTTCTGAGAAAAAACTGATCAATGACTTCTCCTCTTCATTCTGATGTTTGCAGAACAAATAGGTTTTTTGCTTGAAGTGAGAGAAGTGTGTCGACTTTTTGTGGTATAAAACCCATTAAAACCCCTCTGGGTTTTTTGTGTTTATTTCATGGAAATCAGCTCCATGTGGGCTTTTGCCATCGAAACTCCTACAGACTGTGTAACAATGATTTTCAGCAGGCGTGAAGGAAGCAGAGGAAACACTTCACTCAGCATGAAACAAATGCAAATTCACCCAAAAAAAAAAAAAAAGAAAGAAAGAAACTGTGTACAATCAGGAGGAACGACGCAGCTGGCCTTAAATCGAGGAGCGTTTCTCCAGATTCCTTCGATGGAGAATCGTCTTCAACTCTGAGCCGAGGATCAGCGTCTGTTTGTGTCTGTGGTGTCTGGGTTTTTACTTTGTTCCTTCAGGCGCCAAATTAACTCGGCAGCGGGGACAGATCCATTCTGACAATCGCTGTTTATTTGGTGATGAGCAAAAAATGTGTGGAGCCGGCACAGAGCTCGTACCTGAGACTAATGAGCATCCTTGTTTTCACAATTTGCTGCAAAACACAAAGACACACACTCAGGTGTCTCATTTCAAACTTTTTCCCCCTAAACCAAACATGAACGTCCTGATATTCTCCTCAAACGGAGGATCTGTCATCAGCCTCTAAGTGCTGACTCTGTAACGCCACCAGTTCGAGTCCAGCTGCGTCACCTCCCAAGGTCAAGCCTGACCTGACAGAAAATACTCACAGCAGGTATTTAGTCAAAAGACAAAGAACTGGACAATTTGAAATGTAATTTGTGGTGGAACAAGAAGAAAAGGTGTATGGAGAAATGGGAACATCTAAAGAAGTCCAAACACCAGCAACACTTCAAACTTTATTATTAGACCGATGCCTTTCAGCTTGTGGCCTTCAGTGAATAATAAAGTTCTTCTTTATTCTGCAAGTGTGGCCATAGAGGCAGTCAGAGGATCAGACCACCACCCTCCTCCACCCAGTCTCTACCACAAACATCGAGCCCACCGTCGCCCCCTGACGGCTGCAGAGTTTTTTTCCCGTTATACCGCTTAACCGTCAGGGACATCGGGGGCTGGAGCCGTTGGTTGAGGGCTGGGTTCACCCTGCACTGGTCCCCAGTCTGTCACAGAGCAACGTATAGAGACAAACAACCATTCACACTCACACACTAGAGTCACCAAATGGACTGTGGGAGAAAGCCAGAGAACCCGGAGGGAACATGCCAACAGAACCACCGTGCCACCCTGAGGTCAAAAACAGACCATGATCTGAGTTCGTCACATGGTCACATGTGTTCATGAAGACCAGGCGTCACTTACTGAACATCCACGAGGTCGACGTGACCGTGGAGGACGAGGTCAGGACGCAGGTGTCTTCACGCTCCAGAAGAGAAGCTACGGCAAAAAACAAGAATGACCACATTTCTCTACAAAGACAGATACACTTTGATGAGTATTAGGATTCATCCCCTGGGGAACATGAATGTTTGAGCATAATTATGTCACAATCCATCCAGCAGTTCTTGAGATATATCACTAAAGACCATAAAAGTCAATGTCACGGTGGCTCAAGAGGAAAAGACAAGGAACACTAAAGTCGAGAGGGTTCATCCTCTGGGCACCACAAGTATCTGCACCGTAGTTGTTGAGAAATATCAGTCTGGACTAAAATGGCCGACCAATCAACTGACATTAACATCTGTAGAGCTGCGACAAACTGGAGCTAAAATCAGACCCAAAGCTACAATAACAGTTGTGTCCCAATTCAGGGGCCGAATCCTTCAGAGGACCTGGTCTAAGAAGGTGTGGCCCTTCATAAACACTGTAGTTCAAGGAGCCCCAGCAGAAAAGATCTGGTCTACGAAGGGTCCTCACTTTTTTACAGTCGGACCATTGGCTGGTCCTCTGGGATCTATAAGTTTCTGAAAACAATTTAATGGCAATTCATCCAATTACAACAAAGAAGACAACGACACTTACGTTAAATACTATTAAAAAAAAAACATCAGGACTGTTGGACCAAACCTACAGACCAACATTGTCATAGAACCACACAACCAGCAACAAGTTTTGACAAGACTTTAACCTACTCAAGACCACAAGTTACTGTTGAACATCAAAGTTTTGTCAAAGTTTTGTTTTTAGTTTTAGGTGAAGGGGGGGAAAAGTCCTTGATTTTCATTTCATATCCTGTAGTTAAGGAGCTTTATGACACACTTGTGTGTCTGCGTTTGTGTGTGTGTGTGTGTGGGTGTGAATTATGAGTGTCTGACAGCAGCAGCCTGATTACACACAGCAGCGATAAAAACTTAAGTATCAGTGATTAAACATGACGATGGAGCATCATATTTTAACGCCGTGAAAGTCATTGAATCACAGCAGACAGAAACCTGAGAAACACACACATCAAATATTTAAACTTGTTCCAGTGTCGACCACAAAGGAACAAGAAATTCAAAAATACTCCTCTGCTCTGACTTTTACTTTTTCATTACTTTTGTATTATTAATAGAAATACTGGTTGGTGCGACCTCATAGCCATATGGTCAGCATGAGGACCACCAGGGCACATGAAGAGAGAAGGCTAGTCCACGGTTTGACTCCCAGCCTGCCAGACTCTTTCCTGCATCTCATCCCCCTCTTGTGTCCTGTCTCTTCTAAATCTAATAATGCTGCTGCTGCTGCAAAAAAAAAAAGGCTTTAAATCACCCACTGAATTATGAGCTTCCATTTTGCAGCCGCCAGTTTATAATTTATCTGTCGACCATCTTGGTTTTTTTTAAACCACTAGAGGAGAATTGAGGGGTGGATCTGACCTGCTCTGTACTCTATCCTGATTGGGTGGTACAGTCTGTCAATCACACAATAACCACGCCCCCTAAATCATCCCATGCTTTCTGGTCTATTTTCCTCTAAATGGACCATCATTTAAAAAATGAACATCATGTTGTATTGAAGATTTGAAACTAGAGACTGAGACCATAAACTCATTAGGAAAACGTTTACTGAGCTAATAAATCAAGGGAGAAGTAGGGACATTTTCCCATAGACTTCAATACAATCTGACCTTTTTTTAACAACCCTGAGGGTCATTAGATAGAATGAAGGTTTAAGGCTTCACTTTTCAGAGTTTAGGTCCAGTTTTACACAGAGTCTATGACTCACAGCCACCTGGGAGAGCGAAGACTCAAGTCTAATGCAGGTAATACACTGACTGTATGAAGTATCTCATATAACTATGTCAAATAATCTGAATTACCACTTTAATGGCATCGACAGGAGACTCAGAGACGCCAGCTGTTTATCTCAGAGCAACAATTCCCAACTTTGGCACAACAGCAGTGGATGGAAAAACATATTCATTTGCATTTTCTTTTGCAGGTTTTGCATAAGACTTGTGCCACAGTTGGATGGAAACCTGACTACGAACAAACAGAGGCAACACAATGCAGAGAGTTTCCAAACTGGCAAAATTCCCAGCGCTGTTGCCAACAGATGTTGTTTTCCCTGAAAAGGGCATTTTTCAGTGTGGACACTGTCTCAGTCAAGATTTTGTTCCCTTTGTGTTCCTCATTTATCTGTATATCTACCTGTTGCACAATCATTCTGCCTTTTTGTGCATCTATTGAAGATGTGATATAACCAGCGAAGTGAAAAACAGCCTTTAAAATGAATCTCTTTATTCCTCTGACCTTTCTGTTTTCTGCACAGCTTCCTATTTGCTGAGAAACTTAACCGTGCGTAAAACGATTCATTTCCACTTCTGCCTGAAGTGAAGATGAGCGATGGATTTCTTAACAAAAAAATAAAGTGTCTTTAAAACAAGCAGAGAGAGTTACAGTACAATATTATGGCTGTAAAACAACACTGGGACTTAAACATTGTTGAGTGGTGGGGAGAGGGAGAGGGAGCTGAAACAAGTTTAATGTTCCCATAAAAACAGGAGGATGCAGAGAATGAAACTGGCCTCAGGTCAATGCTGAGCACATTTCATCCAAATTCAATCTGAAATTTACATCCTGTGTCTTGTCATTACTATTCAGAGCACAGGGTTTCTCAAGGCGACGCATAAAACGTCTGAGAGAACTGAACTGAAACCAAGGTCCGTCAGGAAAACATACAGAAATTATGAAATAAGAAGCAATTATGAGATAAGACAGCAAAGATATCTCACAATGTCAAAATGTTCAGTGTTTGATGAGGAAATTAGGATTTACCTCAAGGCAAAGCTGGTGTGTTTGTACAGCACCTTACAACAAGACAGGAAATACAATGGGCTCCACATGAGACGTAACAGGCATTAAGACAAAACATAAAAGATACAGATGAGGATTTAAAAAGAGGAAAATGAAACAGAGGCTGATGTAAATTAGAAACAGGAGAATAACCTTCCCAAATTCAATGTGTTTAAATGCTGTGGACAGAAGAGAAGTGTGGAGCCAAGTTGACTGTGAGTTTGTTTCTGATATGTGGAGCATAAAAACTGAAAAGCTGCTTCTCCGTGTTTGGCTTTGACTCTGGGGACGTTAAACAGCCTTGTCCCGACCTTCTGAGAGGCCTGGATGGTTCAGAACGAAGCAGCAGATCAGAAATGCATTTCTGCCCTACAGCAAACCCTCGTTTTATAAACCAGCCGTCGTATTTTCGAATCAATTCTCTGACAACCAGGGAGCCAGTTCACAACTTTGGAAAAATATATGGTCTTGTCCTTCATAAATTTTTAGCAACGCGCTGCAGCTTTTTCCAAACTGTTGTGAGAACACATTCACTTTCAAGTTTGTGTCATGAATTTATCGGAAGAAAAAGACCACGGAGGGTCTTCACCAAGCCCTCCACCCTCAGTGACCATAATGATCATTCACCTCCAACAGCTTCACCAACAGGGCAGCGCAGTTTGTGCAGGTGTCGAATCAGTAACCTGATTTAAGATTTTAGAGGTGAACACAACAGGTGAGTTCCTCTGTCACAGATCATTCATCTGGTTCAAAAATAGAGCTGAAAACCACTAAGGTGTAAAAAATGTGACTTAAAACTTTTAATCCAACACTGACATAAGAGCACAGAGGATATGACATCACTGACAGGCAGCCAATGAAATTATGATGATTAAGATCCACAGACTGTTTATAAAAGTGGACGTAGACTCTGGGGCTGTAAAGTGAAGCCAGTGCTGAAGAGCCTTAAACCTTCATCCTCTCCAATGACCATCAGGGGGCGACTCCACTGGTTGTTAAAGAAGTCAGACTGTATTGAAGTCTATGGGAAAATGTCCCTACTTCTCCCTTGATTTATTAGCTCAGTAAACGTTTTCCTAATGAGTTTATGGTCTCAGTCTCTAGTTTCAAGTCTTCAATACAACATGATGTTCATTTTTTAAATGATGGTCCATTTAGAGGAAAATAGACCATAAAGCAGGGGATGAATTAGGGGGTGTGGCTACTGTGTGATTGACAGACTGTACCACCCAATCAGGATAGAGTACAGAGCAGGTCAGCTCCACCCCTTACTCCTCCTCAGCTCCACCTTCTCCTCCAAAGATGGTTTCTTCTGGTTTCAAAAAACCAAGATGGCTGACGGTCAAATTACACACTGTAGGCTTCAAAGCAGCAGCTCACAGACCGATGGTGACGTCACAGTGGGTTGACACTTGTTAACCACAGAGCTGACATTAAGCCCCTCCCCTCTCTCCTCCTGACCCCGCCGCCTGCTGCGTCCCTCCTTATCATCTAATCACCGCATTATTCAGCCGGTGTCTCCAAAGGTTCAGCCACAGTTGGATTTATGGTCTGGCTTTAAGTCAGAGGTAGAGCAGCATTAGGCAGATCACAGCGGCCTGTGTGGAGTTATTACGCTCACTTTACTGCACAGGAGGGGGATTAATTAAAGGAAACACCGAGGTGATACATCACTGGCCCGTCAATTCATTTCCCACGGCAGACACACAGACTGTGGCCACACTGGATACACTGCACACTGTGAGGCTGCTGCGCTCACTGAAGAACCACAAAGAGCACTTTTCACTGTCGGACAAGGTTTCAAATATCAGGGCTGCATATTTCAATACACTCCTGCTGAATGATAAAACACTTCCCTGCTGCCTTCGTGGAACATATGAGGAAACTAATGGTTTAAGTTTGTATTTATTGGAAGTGGTAAAATAAACGACTCAGTAAATATAAACTGTGTTGTGGCATCATTTTTAATTAGCTCCACCTTTTAAGTCTCGTTGGAGCCGTAACACATGGCTGTAAAACCAGAGCCCACTTTATTAACTGTCAGCTTCATGAGCTGTTTTAAACACTTGACTTACTGAAGGTTTCTGAACTAGATAAACCGATGAGTCTTTGTTGTTGTATTTAACGTTTGAAATGTAGTTTTTTTTAATCAGATCAGCATCGACAATAAAACAATACTGATGTGAGAGACTTTGGCTACAATGTCACATTTCGATTATCAATTCATCTGTTGATTTGTTTTGCTATTAATTGATAAACACATAAATCACCCATTGAAAACACATTTTATCATTTGATTTATTTTTGTATTTTCGCGCTCTCTTGTGAAACAGGTGGTGCTGGAAGGTTGGTGACATATTTAACTCAACTGTTCACGTTCGCATGTTAACCAGCCACAAAAGGCAAGACATAGTTTTGCTAGATTGCTAACTAGCTAAATCAAATATAACAAAAGCTGTGTCTCAATTCAGTAGCTCTGTGTCACTCGGACAGTTTAAGAAACAACATTTAACAGGAGACTTAAACAAATTTACTCGAGGGCCACCAGGGGTCACTTGCGGATCTAGCCTGTCTCTTTCTCTATGACTAATGTGAAAGTGCCTAAAAGATTTATATGTAGATGAGGCTGAAAGGAACCATGAGACACTAACTCTGGGTCCATTGCTGTCAGGTATAAGATCTAAAAGGAAGATAACACAAAGGATTGTGGGTTGAAATCCTCTCTGACTTTAACTTGTGTAAAAAGACCCTTTTTTTACATCAGGATCCAACAAAGAAACTGGAAACTGCTGTTTTTTTTTTTTTATCAGCGATGTCCATCCCTGTTGTATAATTAGACATGTTCCTCTCTCTGCACACTGTTCACACCGGACAGGAGATCATACTCAGGTCAAAATGTGAACATCCACCTTCCCTCTGCAGCCTTGTTTTCGTGCCCGTTGCGGTGGTTAAACCCGGCGCAGGAGCCTCTGCAGGACAGCTCATTCATCTGAGGACGAGCAGTAAACAACAGAGCTCTGTTCTCATGAGACTCGGATTCATCCTGTTCTCTTATCACCTTTTTTTTTCAGAATCACCTGCAGGGCCTCATTTCCAGCAACTCCCCGAGACCGTCCATTTACCTGAAGGGGTTTACATCCGAGGCCGACAGGACAGGAAGACCACATTCCTCCGGCGTTAGAGGTGGTGTTATCTGGAGGAATTTACCTGACAGGACGTCATATGTGGACAAGAACACAGAGAGTGACATCAGATCAGACCAGCTGAATAAAGGATTTGTTGTAAAGAAGCAGCCAATTAAAGCAGAGGTTTGACCTCCGCTCCTTCAATGGCATCACTTTGCTGTCTCTTCCTCTTCCTCGGTGGATTGATGACACCTGACTGGAGAATTAGGGCAACCAGCTGTTCCTCTTAATAAATGTGCAATAATTCATGTTTTCTTTTGCAGAGTTTCTTGAAAGGTCACCCATCGGATTGTGAGCTGCCGTTTTGAAGCCTTTTGTCCATCGGCCATCTTGGTTTTCTTTAAAGAAGAAAGAAGCAACCACCGATTCTGATCGTCTTCAAGACGACTATGAAAAATATCAAGTATAAAAGAAGTTAAACAGAAAAACTGATTTTAATCAATCAATAAACCAGAGTAAAAGACAGAGATGAGTCTGTCCACATCCGACTGAAGCTGGACGCTCACCTCATTGTTTGATTTGACCTCAGGCGTCAGTTTTATCAGCAGAGACTCTTTATGTTCATTTAATCCGCTGCAGCTTCAGAAACTGTAGCAGCAGCTCACTGCAGAAATTAATTCATGGTTACAAATGAGCTTTTTGTTTTTGTTTGTTCTTACGGCTGCAGCACTCCTCCAAATTAAAACGCTGATGAAGATGACAAATTAAAACTAATTCTGCTTTTAAAAGGAGAATTTGGTCACTTAAAGACAACAGAGCATTTTTACAGACTGGTTCCACATGTCAAATATATCTTTATTTTACAGTGTTTTCCTACTTTTTCTGCCTTTAGAGCATTTCTATAATTGTTTTTAGTGTTAAGAGTGTGTGGTAATGTTAACCTTTTTTCTTTTTTACTTAATTCCAGGTTATTATAGTTATTGGAATAATGGGAATGTCCAGCCTTCCTACAACCATTTGTCCACAATGAAATGACAAAATTTTAAACTGGTTTAAATTGATTTTCAAACTGAATGGTAGTGATTTCATCTAAACACTTGATCATGTCATTTGTATCTGCTGCCAGTTCATCATATGTGTCATTTTAACATCGTCTTCTTTACGTAATTTGCTCTGGGGATTAATAAAGTATTCTGACTCTGGTTTCATTGGACTCATATGAAGAGGTTTTTTTCTTATTCTTGTTCTTAGTTATGGCATTTGCTATTTTTCTTGGGCTTCTTTTTCTCTGACTTACAAATGAATTGTCTAGACCTGTCAGACGAGTGGTGACCCAAAAGCTCCACGTCATGGTTTGCTGTAATGGACATATTAGGTTTTTAGGTTAGTTTTGTCACTTCTTGTATGTCTTTGGACTCCACTGTGTGTCATGTGGTCATTTTATTTATTCCTGTATATTTGCCTCGGATTGTTGGATTTTAATGTCTTGCTCCTCCCGTCTGGAGTTACCCAGTGTGACGTCACCATCGTCTGTGAGCTGCTGCTTTGAAGCCTCCAGTTTGTAATTTGTCTATCGGCCATCTTGGTTTTTTGAAACCAGAAGAAACCATCTTTGGAGGAGAAGGTGGAGCTGAGGAGGAGTGAGGGGTGGAGCTGAGCTGCTCTGTCCTCTATCCTGATTGGGTGGTACAGGCTGTCAATCACACAGTAGCCACACCCCCTAATTCATCCCCTGCTTTATGGTCTATTTTCCTCTAAATGGACCATCATTTAAAAAATGAACATCATGTTGTATTGAAGACTTAAAACTAGAGACTGAGACCATAAACTCATTAGGGAAATGTTTACTGAGCTAATAAATCAAGGAGAAGTAGGGACATTTTCCCATAGACTTCAATACAATCTGGAAACCTACGTCCTGGAACCTAAATCCACTTTTATATATTGCCTATGGATTTTGGTTGTTTATTAAATCCTTCACCTGTCTTCCAACACAAAACTAATGCTTTCTGTACTCTGTATCATCATCATCATCATCATCATCATCATCATCATACTCATGGCTGCCAATTCACTGACAGGTTTTCTAGATTTTAAGATTTTACTGGCATGTTTTGGCACAAAAATAACTCACTGTCTTTAAAAGTCTTTCCGTCCTCTCGCTGCCTCAGGGTCTTTCTGCAGGTCACTATCCAGTATCATCCTATTATATCATCTGACAGTGTAAAATCAGCTCCCGTCACCTGTAATATCTCTGTAGTGTAATATTTCTATGACTGTCATGTCCCTTTGACATTAGTCATGGACCACTTCCCCTTTATGAGACATTTCTTTTAGTGGCTAAGTTCATGTCAAACCATTCTCTCTTTATTTCTTTCACAGTACATGGTGCTGACACATCGTTGGCAGCTGAAAGATTTATGTTTTCCATTGGTTTCAGGTCCTCTCATACCTCTGCTGACACTGCTAAACTGGTTATGTTCACATTTGCTTCTTTCTGACAGCAGTGATCTGGAGCTCTGTGGTGTCAAAACCCCCATTTTTATACTATTTGATAACGTTTTCATGAATAAAGTTTGCCTCCAAAGACGTGGAAGAGGTCATCTAGTATGGAGATTTTAGGGCCATGCCTCTGCTAATGATTTCAATGTGCACCTCCATGACGAACAGCTGACTGCTCTCAGGCCAAAATGAGCATTTCACGATAACTTTGTCCTTTTTAGAGAGTTCATTGAGTCTGACCTGGCACATTTACACAAGTAAGTCTCACAAAATGTAAGAGAGGTTTAGGAGAAAGTCATAATTCTGAGAATATGTCATAATATTAGAAAAAATAAAGTCTCAGTCTGACTGATATCTGTTTTAATTCAGATTTCATTTCCCATAGTGACTCTGTGACTCTGTGGGGCCCTCTGCAAGGAAGCCAATCAAGGTCAGACGTTGAGCAGATATTATGATTTACAGGTGTCCCTCAAACACTACCCATGCAGACTATCAATAGATACTATGATACTACAATTTACATGTCCCAAGAGTGAATTACATATCTGTAATGAATAGATGCTGGCGATAGCACACATCAGCAGTGGACTGTGTAGCGTCTTTAAGGGAGGTTTAGGGGTTTCATTGCAAATTAACCCAATGTGAAGGGCAATTGGGGTCCCTGTCCTCCTTTGGGGGCCCAAAGCATCCTTACCAAGTGTGATGTCGCCCATTGGTTTGTGAGCGGCCATCTTGGTTTTTGAAAACAGAAGAAACTATATGTGGAAGAGAAGGTGGAGCTGAGGAGGAGTGAGGGGTGGAGCTGACCTGCTCTGTACTCTATCCTGATTGGGTGGTACAGTCTGTCAATCACACAGTAGCCACGCCCCCTAATTCATGGTCTATTTTCCTCTAAATGGACCATCATTTAAAAAATGAACATCATGTTGTATTGAAGACTTGAAACTAGAGACTGAGACCATAAACTCATTAGGAAAACGTTTACTGAGCTAATAAATCAAGGGAGAAGTAGGGACATTTTCCCATAGACTTCAATACAATCTGACTTCTTTAAAAACCAGTGGAGTCGCCCCCTGATGGTCAGTAGATAGAATGAAGGCTTAAGGCTCTTCAGCGTCGGCTTCACTTTACAGACCCAGAGTTGACTTTAATACAATCTCACTTCTTTTTACTTTGGCTTCACTTCACAGTCTACGGTCACTTTTATATACAGTCTATGATCCCTACCAACGAAAAAAAACTGCAGCCTCAGACTAAACAAGAGATTCAGTGAAACACGCTGACCACTGTTTATTTGCCTGGCTCAGTTTACACTGAATGAAACATGTAACTGAGCAGAAATGTCCTATTCTCTCTGCACAGTAGGACTGAACCCAGTCAGCGAAAAAGAAAACCAAATAACAGTCACGTTATCAAACACTGCTTTCTGACAGTAAACGCCCACGGTCGTCCGTGTGCATCAGATTCACAGAGAGCTGCTGGGAGGGAAAGTGGATTATGAATAATAAAAAGAGTTTCCTTCAAACTTTCACCCTGAACTCCAAAGTGTTCAGATTCCCGTTGTGAGAAGACATGAGGATAAACGTCAGCCTGGATTAACTCGTCTGCTCAGGACCAGAGGCAAAGTTTACGGCTCATCCGTGTTCTGGAGGTCGACCATCGTCAGCTGCCTCCTGCAGGAGGTGGAGCTGCACTGGTCAACTCCCAGTACGAGAGCTTGGAGTCTAATGCTGCAAACTGGTTTCTGTTGTTCGAGTCTTTCAAGTTAGTTGCCACTGTGAATATTTTGAATATTTGAACTGACAAACTGAAAAACGAAATCAACCGCAACATAATCTACTATGTGTTTTATAGTGGGCTAGCTAGCTTTTGTTAATTTATCTGCTTTGTACTCGCTAGCAACCCAGCAAACATAAGCTGTGTTTTGGCTACTGTGGCTGGCTAACATTAGCATGTTAGCAGTTAGCACATCACCAAGCTTCAACCTGTTTCACATGAGAACATGACATTTCAGCTTTTAAATCATTTAGTATTTCATTAGATTAAGTTTAAGACATTTTTTTTTTTTGTTCAGATCCTTTAAAAACAGTTACAGTTACCTGAGTATTTAACTCAGTCCAAGTCCCTGTTGCCTCTGATTGGTTAGTTTAAAGACACGTGACTGAGGAAGTGTTTTTAATGTGAGAGAAACAATCCTCCACAGGACTCGGTCCACAACGGTCTGGTCCTTCACAGCCAGTACAGACCATTGAAGGCTGAACTACAGTCTGGTCTACGGAGGATTTCTGCTTGGCGTCTCCAGCTGTTTATGCCGTTACCACTGTGTCACAAAGCGCCGTTCCTGTTGCCGAGCAACCCACGGTGACACAGGTGTCACGAGCCCTTTAAATGTTCTGGAAAGTTCCTTATACAGCTTTACCCTTAACCTTAACTCATGAAGTCCCTAAGTGACACATGCTGAACATCACAGAAGGTCATGTGACAGGTCATGTGACTTTGTGTTCCCATAACAACATTTCCAAGATGGCTGCGTCACCACAAGGGGCACAACTAGCCAAATTTAAAAAGCTTGTTTTTTGTTGTTAAAGGTAAGATTCAAGCCATTTAAGAATTCTTTTGCTTACATAAAAAGACCTTTATTACATTTAACCTGTTGTAAACACACTAAATGAACAAATTGATATAAAACAAATCAGATCAATATTGTTATATCATATATGGCACATTTCAGATCTTTGACAAAGGGTATTTTGAAAAAAATGCCAGAAATGCCTTCTATGTGCTCTATTGAGTCTGTCCTATGTCACCCATAATTTTCCTTGAAGGAGAAATGGGTTCGGGTTCTTATGGGTTAACGTTTTAACAGTTGAACCGTCAGCAAGACACAGTGCTTTAAAAGTGTTATCCTCAGGCTCTGTCTGTGTTTTTTAGAGCCATATTATTTTTATTACCGACGCACAATGAATCTTGGGACGCATCGGGATGTTCTTCCCAGGAAAAGGACACATTTGTCGACCACGCGTGAAGGAGCCTTCGAAATGGGAGCGACAGTAACGCAATCGGCCTTTAACTGCAGCCTCCATAGGGCGCGACCTCTGAATTAGGACACAGCTAAAGTGTAGAGAGATTCAAGCTGTTCAAACGACTGTTAACTCAATATCTTTGGCCAAACAAACACTGAAAATATGCCAACTGTGGTAAATTGTGATGGGTGATTTTTAAGTTATTGCTTAATTGAGAAACAAATTAACAGATAAATCAATAACGAAGATATTTACACCAACTCTCAACATGTTTGCTTTGCTCTGTTGGAGACATGGTCACATACCAGCAAACATGATGTGAAATCTTGGGTCATTCTTTCCCCAGAGGAAAATTAATAACCAAGATTTTATCTGAAATGATGTTGATATGATCAAAGTGAAGTCAGTTCAGTTTATAATAAAATGATCTGGTGTCGCCTCGGCCTGAGTACGAGAACAGCTCCGCCCTGTTTGTCCTGATTGAAATGAATCTTCAGGAACAAGATCAATGAAATCTATCATGACCAACAAAGTCTGACAGGAGGGGGAGGAGGAGGAAGAGGAGGAAGAGGAAGTGGGGCATAGGGAACAAAAAGAGAAGGAAGAGGAAGGATCGGTGAGATGATCTGTTTGAACAGGCTAATTTTTCACCCATTACTTTCTGACAGAATCAGATTACAGACGAAATATTAAAGGAGAGAAAAATGTTTTATTTCAAAAATAGAGTGGAGTGACCGTAATGAGCGGATATTAGGACGAGTGCACATCTGCTGCGCAAGACTTAAATAGCTCCGGTCTTTAATATCTCCACCAAACACCGTTACATGACGGCGTCTCCAGCCCGATAAGTGAGTAGAACCCAGTAGAAGTGAGTGGAGGAAAGAGGCTGGAGGTTCAGGTTAAAACAGGTGGAAGAAGACGAAGCTTTGTCTTTTGCACCGAGCTCAGTCACGTCTTAGTTTGTTGGGGCCACAGACGAACGACACCTGTCCACAAGAACCAATCCCTGCAGAGCTGAGGAGGCAGAGGGCCAACGGGGCATCTGAACCACCCGTTGGACAACATAACTGTGTCCTAATACAGGACGCTGCTGTCAGGACTCGCCTGGGTTGAGGTCATGTTTTCGTTTGATGGCACTGTTTTTGTCTTCCTGTTTTATTTTGGTGTGCTGACCCTCTCCTCTTGTTTCAGGTGTCTTGACTTCCTGCCCTGGTGTTCCCCTCTGTGCTGATTTCAGCTGCCCCTCCCTGATTGTGTGAACCTGTGTCTCGTTGTCGTCCTCTTCCTGTGTATTTAAATCCAGGTCTTCGTTTTAGTCTTTGCCAGTTTGTCTTGTTCGTCTGTTTTGTTGACGTCTCTTTGCCTAGCCCTTCTGGTACCTTTGCCTACCTTTGACTTCCTGGTATTTTGACCCCAGCCTGCCCGACTCTGTGTTTGTGGAACTCCACCAAGTCGCACACCTGAGTCCTTTGTCCCTGAGTCCTGACAACGAAACTATCCCAAGATTTGTTGTGCATCGCTGGTGAAGGCAAACGCCAACAGAGAGACCGGGGATTATTCCTTTAACTGTAAGTGTTGGGCTTCAGGTCAGTGAAACCACAGACTGGGTATAAAGTGGACATAGACTCTGGGTCTGTAATGTGAAGCCAATGCTGAAGAGCCCTAAACCTTCATTCTCTCTAATGACCATCAGGGGGCGACTCCACTGGTTGTTAAATAAGTCAGATTGTATTGAAGTCTATGGGAAAATGTCCCTACTTCTCCCTTGATTTATTAGCTCAGTAAACGTTTTCCTAATGAGTTTATGGTCTCAGTCTCTAGTTTCAAGTCTTCAATACAACATGATGTTCATTTTTTAAATGATGGTCCATTTTGAGGAAAATAGACCATGAAGCGGGGGATGAATTAGGGGGCGTGGCTACGGTGTGATTGACAAGACTGTACCACCCAATCAGGATAGAGTACAGAGCAGGTCAGCTCCACCCCTCACTCCTCCTCAGCTCTACCTTCTCCTCCAAAGATCTCTTCTGGTTTTTACAAAAACAAGATGGCCGACAGCCAAACTACAAAGTGGAGCCTTAACAAGTCATAAGTCAAGAAATAACATTCAAACCTCCGAACACAACCCGACGTCAGAGTATGAACTGAGGACAGTGAAGGGGGTGAAATCAAGTTGCAACGACATGAAATATTTACGCTGCCACAACAGTAAATTTTAATGGGAGCTGTGGCAGGAAACTACCAGAAGTTTCAGTTTCCTGTATCTAGTGCTGTATTGGAAACAGATTAATCTATGAATCTTGAAAGAAACCCCAAGATCACACTTCATTTTTTCACAAAGATAGATGAAACTTTGAGTCACAGAAGCAGGAAGAGCAGAGGTTGATCTGGGAGTGACGTCCTCTCTCCACTGATTAAAGATGGGACTTCACATATGAATATTTATGACAACATTTCTCGTCAGTGTTTGTCGGCGCCTGCAGAGACTTATTGGGGCTTTTAAATTTCACTTCCTCGTCTAAACCCTCATCTCTCTCTGGAGAAATCAAACTATATATCTGAGTTCATTTAAACACGAAACATGATTCAAACCACTGACTCCGGGCCAGTCGGTGTTTTTTACAGATGTGTTTCATCTGATTACATCACAGGCTGAGGGCTGAGCGTGGGCAATGGCGTGGAGCTGATGATGGTGATCAACTGAAAAAACAGTCATAAAGAAAATGGACATTTGAATGGAGGCTAATATGTTGAGATATTTTTTTATACCCCAGTTCTTTCTGCTCAGTTTAAGAGAGAAATCACCAACCTCTTTTATTAAAGACATTAGACACACTCCTGCTCCGTCATATGCACACATTTAAACACCTCTGTGGGATCTTATTTATGTGGTAGGTCACATAAATGAATGCATTTCCTGTGGTTGCTTCACAATAAAAATGTTGCCTTTAAGCCTATTTTCACTGGATTTAATGCTTAATAACTTCTTATATAATCATCATTGAACCATGGTTAATCCCTTAAACTGCAGAAGACACTTGTACCTTTAAATGGATATATATATAAATGACTTACTTTATTTGCCTCCGTGAAAATATATCGCACTGAGAACGCATTTTGATGACGTCAAAATATTATATTAATATTTTATTGGTATATTCATTTTCTGATGGTGACAGAAAATATTTTTAAATGCCTTTAAATGGCCTTCAATAATTGCACATTGTGTACTTAGTTGTAATAGAAATACAAGGGGCTTTCAGAAGATAGTGTCATTAATTACAAAACAAAAGTTGCATATTTAAACATGTAATTTCACCCGTTTGTAATTATTAGTTGAAACCTGCATTTCTTCAGACCTCAGTTTTGGTTCAGGAGCAACTTTGACATTAACAGTAACCAAAAATATTCCTGATATGGATTTACTTGTTTCAATAGAATTGGATGGAGACCAAATCAGAGCTAAAAGTATTAATTATTATATAAGAAACGCCATCAGGACATGATACCAAGTCTCCACATATTCAGAATCAGCTCAACCTCAACAAATTGAATTTCTCCTTATTTTCTAGATAAAAACACTGTAAACCATAATAATCAAAGAAAACTTCACCACACAAAGTTCCACACATGTGTTTGTGTTGTTCTAGAGCTGATTTGAAGTTTCTCTCTTTATCTGATCTGAGTTCTGCTCATTCTTTGGAGCAGTAATGATGAAAAATCAGCTCCAAAGCCTCTAATGCTCTAAATATCTTATTGTCCATGTCTCTCTGTCTTTATTCTGTCACTACAATAAACTTGAACCAGTGTTTGTCAAACCTTTTCCGACCCAAAAAAAACTCGCAGACAACCATTTAGCCCAGAGCAGGCTAACAGTTAGCTAAGAGTTAGCTAACAGTTAGCTAACAGTTAGCTAACAGTTAGCCTGTGGTCACTGAGACAGTTTGAGAAACACAACATTAAACAGGAGGTTTTAACTCATTTATTTACAGACCACAGAGGCTGGTTTCGACCAGCTCCTCACTCTGAGATCAGAATAATACAGTAAGAGAGAGGAGACGCAGACAATGGCAATAAAATGACATGAAATTTAAGACGTTAGCATGAAGCGTAACTGTATCTGTGATTTCATCTCGTCTCACGTTGACAGATGCTCAGTCCGATGGTCTGACTGCAGCTGCCCCAACACTAATGTTGACCAGCGGGAGCTTCATAAATCCATCACTGATACTGACTGATGGATCTGCCCTGTCGCCTCCTGCTGCTCTAAACAGCAGCTTCCAGCAGTCAGATAACAACCGTCATCGTCTCAGCAGCAGAGCCATTATCCTGCTGTGTGTTATCAGGGATGGATGAGGAGGATGAGGAGGAGGATGATATCAGCTCCTAATCTCCCTGCAATGCTGTCTGTCGCGCCGCCGCCGCCACGACCGGCAGCAACATCACCACCGCCACTGCCACCACCACTGGCGAGGAAAATGGATTCTTAATGCTCGCTGCCAAAACAGTCCTCCTCCTCCTCCTCCTCCTCCTCATGGCCAACAGCTTGGTGAAAAATGAAGCCTTGGCAGAAGAGCGAAGGAGTGGAACTCCCTGACCACAAACAAACAATCAGTCTGAGTGTTAATTATAGAGCGACGGACTTCTGTGGAGGTGAGGGAGTTTAAAATGATGTACAGAGGAGTCCAACAAGCAAACACGCTTTATAGAGGTGAGCTCAATCTAACGGCCCTATCTTCTCCCAGCAAAAGGGAAAAGTAGATGAGGTTTGTGACTATAAAAGTAAGAGTGATTACTAATTAACTGGAGTTAATTACACCTACAGTAAACTGTCAAGTTGTCCTTTTGTGACATCTCGTCCAGGGGCCAAGACACAACATGAAGATCTCATCTTCCCCAAGTCCCAGGTACACAAGTTATTATCAGCCCACAAGGTGTAAACACTTCCAGAAATCACGTCGTTTTGAGAGCTTTACTGCTCCGTGACGGTTTGAGCTATTTTTTCTCCCTGAACTAGAGAATCATCTCTTTCTCACGAGCCCTGATCTGTCCATGTTTGAAACCTCCATCGGTCGATACGCTCCGTACGCAGTTAGTTAGGGAGATTTTGCCTCTAGACGTCTGGAGTCACGTCTCTACATGGGACGCTCCTATTGGCTCCAGCGGGTGATGTCACAGCCAATCAGAGTGTCTCCTTCAGAGGCCTAGCTGTCAGCTGCTCGTAGCCAAAGTCAATGGGATCAATCCTGTATTTTTCTGATCTCAGAGTGAGGAGAAGTTGCTCTGAGTTTATTGTAGTGACAGAATAAAGACAGAGAGACATGGACAATAAGATATTTAGAGCATTAGAGGCTTTGGAGCTGATTTTTCATCATTACTGCTCCAAAGAATGAGCAGAAAATTAATTATCAATTTGCTCTTTGTTTTTTCTTGTTTTCTGAGCTACTATCACCTATTACTCTTTATTGAGTCACATTTATTATTAACTATGTGGAGACATTTTTAAAAATGCCGACATTATAAGGAAAAAGACAAAGGGATGAAAAACCCTTAATGTGGCTCTAAAAGTGTTAAGTGCTGTATTTATTTACTGAATAATGTGAATGTGAATTGAAGTAACAAACATCTTTCTGGAACCAAAGACACCAACTTAATCAAGTCAAATAAAACAGATCAAAATTACTAAACTTCCTAACGAACGAAAACAGGAGATAAAAGAATGAAATAAAATTAATTAAAAGTTCTGCTCTGAAGTAACATGTAGTTTCATACCACCTCACATACTTTGGAAATGTAGTGGAGTCAAAGATACAATATTCTTGTTGTGATGTTGTGAAGTCATAAGTTTCTATGAATAATACAAGATACAATAGTCAAGTAGAAATACTTGAAAAATATACGTAAATATAAGTGTTAAAGTAAGTTATGTTGTTTGTCATTAGGTGAAAACCTTTGAATGGAAAAAATGGAAAACATAAATATTTATACTAAATAAATAAGCAACAAACACCATCAGTGCCTTACTTCATGATTTCATCATTTGTTTCCTCATATTTTGAAATAAAACATATGAAATAATAATCAATTAGAAAAGAAGAGTTAAATTTCTCACTTTAAAAGTCAGAAAGTGAATCCAAATTCTGATTAATTCCATATTTATTTATTTTTATTGTTGTTATTTGAATGGCAGAAAGAAGGTTTCAGTCGATGCCAAGTATGAAATGAAAGAAACGGGATTATTGGTCTGTGAAATGTCTCGTCATCCTGCAGGTTCAGTTTAGCTTCATAAACGTTGCTAACTGGAGACAAGAAAACAAAGAAGAGGAGCAGAGGCCATGTGCAGCTGAGGCGAAGGATCCTCCAGAGAGTTTTATAAAAATGTCAGAGAGGAGGAGACGCAGGAGGCGAAGATAACCCACAATGACACAGACGGCGGCAGGTCTCTGACCTTTGAACGCTTCAGAGGACTTTACAGTGAAGACGTGAAACTCTGAGAGAACGTCCCCGGAAAAATGTGAGAGAGTCCAGAGAGCAGTGAAAATCACAGTAAAACGAAACATAACACCTCAGTATGGCAAAGGCCTGGTTTGGTGTAGGAACAGAAACGTCTTGGTTCATGAGGACGTTTGTGCGTCTTCTCTGCTGCTGAACGTGGCTTCGTGCCGGGGGGAGCAGGTGGTGGTGATTGTGGCTGAGTGACAAGAGCTGTCGCTGCGTTAACGTGACAACGGTTCAAGACGCCGCACATTTGATCGACTATTTTCTGATGATTTAAGATCCAGACGTCTGAGGACTACAGTCCTTCACCTGGGTCAAAAATATAGTTGAAAACCACCAAAGTGCAACTGACTCATGAGCACAGAGGATTTGACGTCGCTGACAGGAAACAAATTAAATACAGCGTTATCATGATTAAGATCCTCAGAGTCTGAAGAGCCTTAAACCGTCATTCTGTCTAATGACCATCAGGGGGCGACTCCACTGGTTGTAGAAAGAAGTCAGGTTGTATTGAAGTCTATGGGAAACACATGGGACACAAATGTTCACACTTTGGACAGAGAAGGTGAGAGAAGATGGTTTGAGAGCGGAGTGAAGGAGGCATCTATGTCCAACTGGAAAGACCTTGAAAAGAGGTGGTGGCCTGAGTCACCAGCTATCAGCCACTAACAATGTAGCCTTGAGATCCCTCCCCCAGGCGCTTTAGCCCCCACTTACACCTTGATCCACGTGACCCTAACAACTCACATGATGGCAGAGGCCACCTCCATCAGTGACCACCTCTGTGGAGGTTAATTACCTCGGACTCATCATCAGTTTCTCAAAACTGAAGAAGATCAGAGGTGAAACGTCTTCCAAACCTTAAAAGAAGTCCAGAAGTCCAGAAGACGGCCCTGCTTCTCCTTGATTTATTAGCTCAGTAAACGTTTTCCTAATGAGTTTATGGTCTCAGTCTCTAGTTTCAAGTCTTCAATACAACATGATGTTCATTTTTTAAATGATGGTCCATTTAGAGGAAAATAGACCAGAAAGCAGGGGATGGATTAGCAACCTGCCAGAGAAAACACAGAGCAGGTCAGCTCCACCCCTCACTCCTCCCCAGCTCCACCTTCTCCTCCAGATATGGTTTCTACTGGTTTAAAAAAAAAAAAACAAGATGGCCGACACAAATTACAAAGTGGAGGCTTCAACACAGCAGCTCACAGACTGATGGTGACGTCACGGTGGGGTGACACGTGTTAAGACCACAGATTTCTCTGACTTGGAATCAGTCATTGATTAGTTGGATCTTGTTGAAACAACAGTTTAGATTCAATATAATCAAAAAAGACTTAAAACAACTATAAAATGACATGAAATGCAAAATGACTACAAAGAGAAAAATTACAACACAGAGATGCAAAATGATCAAATGAAGAGAAATAGAAGCAAAATTGTGTCTCTGGTCATTTATTAGTTAAATGAGGACGACACCAGAATTTCATTAAAAAAAACAAACAAAAAAAAACGACAGAATTGTTGAGTCTAAACTCAAAAGTCTCTGCAGCTTCGTCCTCGATAAACTCAACTACAACCACCTCAGCTGTCATGTTGGTCCTGTGACTTCACTGCTGTTTAATCTGAACAGTCACTCAGTCTTTTGTTCCTGCTCTTAGGATTCATGTGTAATCGTCTGTTAACACCTGATGTAAACCTCATTTCTCTTTTACAAAATGAATGAGAAAGACATTTAACATGATGCTGCAGCGTCGGCTCCAACAGTTGAACACACACGGTTCATTATGAGGCCGGAATCTGCCTCGATTGATTTATTCATACAGTCAATCCTGATTTATTATGAGTTAATACATGTAAATCAGTCACTAAGCTGACAGCTCAGGTTACACAGCGCCTCATGAGGGACACATTTCCCATCAACCCTGTTAAATATCAGGAGAAAATGAGGATAAAAACTGTTATATGCTGATCTGAATGAATGCAGACGACGAACAGTGTCCAAAGCTTTTGATTTGATGAAAATCTTGATCAAAACATGCCACGTGTCCTGTTCATCTGTATTTCACTGAGCATGCTCAGAACATTTAGTTTAATATTAAATGTTCCTTTTCGTCCCTAATTCATCATCACTTTCTAGTCTATTTTCCTCTAAATGGATGAATCATTTAAAAAATGAACATCATGTTGTATTGAAGACTTGAAACTAGAGACTGAGACCATAAACTCATTAGGAAAACGTTTACTGAGCTAATAAATCAAGGGAGAAGTAGGGACATTTTCCCATAGACTTCAATACAATCTGACTTCTTTAACAACCAGTGGAGTCGCCCCCTGATGGTCATTAGAGAGAATGAAGGTTTAAGGCTCTTTAGCATTGGCTTCACTTTACAGACCCAGGGTCTACGTCCACTTTTAGAAACAGTCTGTGGATCTTAATCATGGTAACGCTTCATTTCATTGGTTGCCTGTCAGTGATGTCATATCCTCTGTGCTCATGTGCCAGTGCATTTAAATGAACTTTTATCCAGTTTTAAGTCACATTTTCAAGATACACTTTTTACGCCTTGGTGGTTTTCAACTATATTTTTGAACCAGATGAATGATTTTAGTCCTTGGACGTCTGGATCAAAGCCCATCGGTCCAGGCATCTGATAAGGATCCATCCTGGGACGCTTCCTCTGGAGACTTTCCAGGGATGTCCAACCCGGAGGAGACCTCGAGGTAGACCCAGAACTTGCTGATGGGGTTACATCAAAGGGCCCGCGAACGTCTTTTGAACCCCCAGGAGGAGCTGGAAAGCGGGAAAGAGGAATCTGTCTTTTATTGAACTTCAGACTCAAACCTTGTGCGTCATCATCTCTCCGCTCTGTTTACAATCAAGAAAAGAGCCTGAGGTGACAAACGGGAAGTCGAGGACTGAGGGTGCAGAGGGGCCTCTGGTCGTCACCTGGAAAATATCTCAGAGAGGAACGTGTGATGACCAAAATGAGACAAAAAACGGCCACTCAGAGTCACAATAAACAGAATCAAATGACGACAAAGTGGCACAAAACAACCGCACAAAGATTTGAAATGACCAAAAAACAGCTACAAACTACAGAGAGACTCAAAATGACCAAAAGAGACTTAAAACAACGGAAGAGACACAAAATGGCGACAAAGACGAAAAATTACCAAGACAGACAATGACCACAAAGAGACACAAAACAATCACAAAGAGACACAAATTAACCACAAAGGGGAGGAAAAACCACTAAAAAGAGATGCAAAATGGTGCAAAACCAGCAACCACCTCTCCAACACTTCTTCTGTGAACTGTAAAAATAAAATGGAAATATTGACGCCTTTCCATTATCTTCCATTAAAGTTCATTAACACCTTCAAATTAAAACCTTTTTCCAAGGACAACTCTGTTATTCACTTCTTCCCCGTTGACCTTCCTTTACTGATCTGACGCCTTCAGCTGCCTCCTCTGGTCACATGACCCTCGGTCCGTCCAGAGTCTGTGAACCCAGCGTCCACGTCATTATCCTCGCGTTGTTTGGCTTTTTAACGTCACGTTCAGCGTCTCTGCTGGAGCACAGAGACTAAAACACCTCGCTGACGCCAACAGAGGGGATGTTACACGTCAGTCTTTTCAAGGGCGACCTCTGCACGCGGCCTCCCTCCGCTCTTCCTCCTCTCGTAGTCGATCTCCCGCCGACAGACGTGGGGAAAGGTCGCAGCAGCTGGAGAGCTTTTTAAAAGGATTACATGTAGGTATCCAGTAGCAGGACGTCACTTCTGACCTCCAACTGAGACGAACACAGGTTGTTTTTTTTTTTCTCCTCTCTGACCTGATAACCTGCCTCAGAGCTCTTCACTGCCGAGGCCGCCGCCGCCACCGCCGCCTGGAGAAAAGGCCAGCGCTCGCCTGCAGAGAGCTCTCAACACTGGTGGTAATTGGATCCAGGTCTTCCTCAGTATCCTCACCCCTCCTCACCCCCCTCCTCTGTCGGGTCCTCTCTGGTGTCTCTGCTGGAGGTGTCATCATCAGCGCTCTAATAAGGCAAAGGCCACGAGCGCCTTCAGCGAGTCATTATTCACAGTAATGACTTCCCGCTCAGCTCTGAACACACACGGAGACGGGCTGCAGTTTAAAGGCTCAGGTCGTCCGATACTAAAACACAGACTGAAAATAGTCCAGTTGTGCTGCTCAGCAGGGACACGCGCTCACACTCCGACCGATTTTACCAAGGACTTCAACATGTTTTCTCCAAAATCACAGATCTACGCCGACTAAGTGACATTTAAGTTGCTTAATGAGCCGTGGTTAAGGCCAGGAAAAGACTGGATTCGTAGCGTGTGCGTCTTGGTTTTCATTTTGGCGCCAATGTTGACGGGTTACAGCGAACACACTGTCTGCTTCGTGTGATTCAGTCTCTCGCCTGTTATTCATGCATGATGCAAATGTTTTGCAGCAAAAATAGACAGAAGAAGAAGAAATTACGTGATATTGACGTGAGACACAACACCGACAGTTCCATCGCCGTCTCTATGTCTACGCTGAATCTGAATATGACCGATTTAGCTGTCGCGAGTGGCGACAGAGACATTTTGGACATTTTCTGTCAAAAATAAATCATAAAATAAATTTCAAATGTAGCGAAATCCAACATTCAAGGCTCCTGCAAACTGCGTAGAGGCCACGGATTGAATATGAAAATGGATGTAAAGTGAATTATATCATGAAAAAGAAGTTAGATTACATTGAAGTCTATTGGAAAATGGCCCTACTTCTTGCTTGATTTATCACGTCAGTAAATGTTTTCCTCATGGGTTTTTGTTCTCAGTCTCATTAGAAAGAGCTGATTCTCTAGTTTAGGGAGAAAAGGAACAGCATGTCTCTAACTCAAACCATTATGGAGCAATGAGGCTCTAAAGACAACGTGATGTCTGGAAACGAAGGTTAGAGGAAAGTGGGCCAAAATGATATCTTTAGCTGGATTTTTGTCTTTCACCAAAACGAATAAGACTGAAGAGCTCGATATTACAATCTGAACAGGACAATGAACACAGCACTAATCAATAGGCCCCTCAATCAGCACCAATAATTTGGAACAAAGTGGAGAAACACATTAAACATTTTCTGTTTAACTTTCACTGTCTTGTTTTCAGAGGAGTCACTGAAACATAGAAACAGGAACAAGCTTAATTCCTTCACAAAGCCTGATGAAACAAATGCTAAATGAGATTGTAATGAGTAAATGAAGCTGGAGGAAGAAGAGCAAATTGGGCCAAAACGTTTAACTGTAATTTTGTCATAAAACAAGACTCAAAGACAATGAGTTTATTTCTAGGTTGACTTTTGTGTTTGTGTTTTTTTTTAAAATATATTTGTCATCATGTTTTTAACAAACCTTCAATACCAGCAACTTTAAAGTTAGAAAATTGTGAATGCCACAGAAAAACCAAGATTGATGTAGCATAACCATTAGCACTGTGTCATCTACCAAGTCAATAAAAATAGATGAGCTTTAATCCCAGTTTTTGATTTTTTTTTTTTTTTTAAACTTTCTATGTGGAAAAGCTACATTAAACAAAATATAAATCATTAGCAGAAGATTTCTACAAAAAGCAGCCATGTTATTTTATTTATTATCATGATTTGGACAAACCTTTAATAAAGTTTTTTAAGTTTCCTCAAATAATTCTCACAATGTATTTATTTAATGTTGCTATCAGCATTAGCACAATCCCAAGCACTGTGTCAGCTACTGACGGTCACAAGCTAACAAACAACTATGCTAACTAGGCTAGTCTGGGTTTCTTTATCAATGAGGATTTAAAACTACATGAGTTTCAAGCGCCACTTTTCCATTTTTTTTTTTTACTTACTATGTGAGAAAACCATGATAAGCAAATTATGAATCACAGCCGAGGATTTTTACAAAAACTTGATGTGACATTTTGCTAAATGTGATGTAACTGAAAAACAAACAAAACACAGATTTCTTTCAGATCTGCAGCTGCAGTTCGTCAGCGTTTGCTCCCTCGAATCAGACGACGTGGTGTCCTCAGAAAACCAAGACCATGTTTTATTCATCACTCCATCAGCTTGAGCCTCTGAACAAGTGGATTTCTTCAGTGACACCACGACGCACGCTAGCAGCTAACAGAGAAAAAAAAAATCCAATCCTGCAGCCTTTATTTTTCACTTTATTCTCTTTTCCTTTCTCCATCTGTTGAGGGAAGGAGACGGTTTACAGAATGATGATGATTATTATTATTGTTCCTGCAGCTCGGTGATAATGTCACTGGGTTTAAAAAGCTGTTTCACCCTCTGGAAGAAAAGAAGTGATGATAATCTAAAATGGACTTTCATGGTTTTAACTCTGGCCTTTATCCTCCCTCGTCTAAAAACAACAAGACAGTTGAAGTTAAAAAACTTTAATAGCTTTATTGGGGCCAATATGTTTTATTTTGTCTAATCTGTTCTAAATTATGGGGCTGATAGTGGGACCTATGGATTAATGCTGCATTCAGACGGTGTTGTTCTGACTATAATATCAAGCTGTCCAGAGAGATTATTTCTTCATATTTTGGAGAAAGAAGCTTCATATATATATATTGTATATGATATTATTATAATTGTGTACACATATATATATATATATATATATAACATTTATTTCAGGGTTTTATGAAGAATTTAAATTTGTTCCTGGGTTTTATTTTCCCTGTTAAGAGACAAATGGAGGCTGGAAGCAGAGACCAAGGTTTTGAACTGATGAGAACATCTGGTTTGTTTCACATGTGATTTCAGATCATTTAAAGCGCTGCCTTTCCTGATTTCAGGAAAATATCAAATTGTGGTTGTGGTTATTGGTTTTTATTATTAAGTTTGTCATCATGCATTTTACAAAACAACAGTTTGATCTTTTTCTTAAATCGTTTAGTCCTTGTTTCTGTCAAAGAGGTGATATTCAGTTTCATTTTGTTTTTCATATTCTCACAATGTATTTATTTAATGTCCTTAGTGTATAAACCAAGATTGATTGAATACAACCACCAGCACTGTGTCAGCTACCGCCAGTTACAAGCTAACAAACAACTATACTAACCAAACTGACCATTTTGATAAGTTTCCTGAGTCTGGGTTTCTTTGTCAATGAGCAATTTAAAGTTTCAAACCCCAATTTTAAATTTAAATAAATAAATTTTCTTTACTTTTTTAGTTAATAAGTTAGTTTAGTTAGTTAAGTTTTTTTTTAAATTTATTTTATTATTTTTACAAAAAATTGATGTGACATTTGCTACATATGTAATGAAAAAATACTTATTGTTCAAAGATCTTCACCATAAGCAACTCTGATTGTACCATGTTTTTTATTTCATTTTTAATTTACCTGTAGTTTGTATAGATAACTGTAATTCATAGAAAATAACTGTAAATGTAAAATGGAAATATTTGTCAGAAAAAGCACAGTTTTATATTTTACTCAAACTGATCAGTCCTTGTTTAAGTCATAGCGGTGATATTCAAGTTCATTTTGTTTTGCTTCTTCTCACAATGTATTTATTTCATGTCCTTAATGTATAAACGAGTCTTGTGAACCAGAATCTCTCCACCATCACCAGCACGCCATCGAGCTCAAACAGCTTCAGGCCGTCTGTCGGTGAAACGCTGCTGTTTGAAACAAACTGCCCCTTTTTGTGTTAACTGAAGTCTGCCGAGTGTTTCCTCCGCACAGCGAACGCAGCGCAGCATGAATATAAAGTGGAGAAGAAGAAGTCACTGATGTCTCAAAGAGCAGTTTTCTGTCAGAGGGGAAGAGGCGGTGGTGTGAGAGGAGACGCTCAGTGGGAGGCCGAGGACTCTCCAGAGACTGAAAAACATCTTTCGCTTCAGAAACAAAGAAGAAGAAGTCAGCGTGTTTAACACGTTGCTGTGACAAAGGACTCTGGGGGCCGTCTGATGTGGAGCAGTTTAGAAAATGAATCATTTCTCCTTTTTTTTTCTCATCCTTCCTGAATTTTTGAGCTTTTCCATGACGCTCGGCAGAGATGAATTTTAAAACAGCCTCATGTTGAGAACAGAGAAGCCGGAGCTTCTCAAATGTAGATCTGCATTAGTGACGTTTTTGTCCCAATAAAATTGATCTGAATCTGGCAAATGAAAATGCAAATAACCATCCACTGTTGTGTCACTATAAGGAGATAACCTGAGAGATAAAAGCTACTTAAAATTGCATCAATCAAGCCTCAAACAGAATCAACATGATGGCTATTTCTGTTGGTTTATATATTAATAGGTGCCATGTCATACTCATCATTTTCTTTCTGCAGTGAATTCATGACCACGAACCCTGGAGAAGAACACGATGAAGAACAAACATAAACACTTTAAATCCATCCATCCGTTTATAGACTGAGACTGATTTAGCACAACACTAGCACTGTGTCAGCTACTGCTGGTTACAAGCTTCAAAAAGATACCTACCTCCGTAAACCAAGTAGATGAGTTTCAAGTACACATTAAACTACACATGAATGATGGAAGAGATAGTGTCTGAGAAGAAGTTTAAAATTAATTAAATGAATTCATGACATCTATATGAAGCTGTTGCGGCTCAAGTTTCCACCAAACTAACAATCCTCATCGCTTTGAAAAAGATGAGGGAGGCTTTAGCCCTGTTAGCCCAGATATAACAGCCGTCCCTGACAATGACTGAAGCTCTTATCAATCAACAATCACCACCAATCAACAACAATCTAGGTTTAAATCATGGACCTGGTACGACCTTCGTTTGATCTTCAAACACAAAAAATAATCAGAGGTTCATGATTCGACACCAGTGAAAACTTTCATATAGCCCCTTTAGGTGTAATTGTTGTTGTTGTACAATTATGGATCATTATGAAATAGATATTGTGATAATATCCTAATTTTCACTATAGTGAAAAATCTGATGTCACGTAAACATGTTCATTTGTATTTTTTTTACAAGTTGGCTCAAAATTCAGTTAAAATTTGTTCTGCACTGGAGAAACTCAGTTATTTTTGTCTCCTATGATCCTTCAAAATGTGTTTCAGACTCAGATTCAGTATAATCATGAATTTCAAATCACTCAGGCTGAAGTGTTTCACCCACCCAGGGGCCAAACTGTGTGTATTTTCATATTTAATTTGCATAACTGCATTTACTTAACATACATTTGCTCCCTAAGACATGCTCTAGTTAAAAGGATTTTCATACATAAAAAAAACAACAACAACATCTGTTTCTGGCTCTACAAGCGAAATGTGACTGTCATGGCCTCCGTCCAGCATCTTACATGAAAGCTGTCCTCCTCTTCGGCCTCCTCTTCCTCCTCCTCTCTGCACTGCTGTGTCCTTGCTCGTCCATTATCATCATCAGGAGGATGTAGCTGCTTTAAAGGAGCAGAGACCGACCCGTTATCTCAGCCTGTCATCTTTAATTGGCTGTTGGTCTCTGCTCAACAAGACTGACCGACACCGCCTGACCCCTCCACACACACACACGCACACACACACACACACACACACACACACACACACACACACACACACACACACACACACACACACCATGTTCCTGCTTTGCCTCTTGATCTGTGTGTAAAGCCTTTGTCAACCAAGATGGAGGCCAAATTCAGTGTTTTCACATCATTTTCTAAAAGTTACTTGATGCAGATGTTAATTCATTCTCATCTATAGTTTGTGTTGGTGACAGCCTTGTTCTCTCAGTTTTTTATCTGGTTCAATTCCTAGATTTGTCAGATTTTCTCTACTGGTCACAGTTTTGTTTGATTTCACTCCAGATTTTTCATGTTGTCTCTTGGTGTTTCGTCCAATATTCTCTCAATAATCTCTGGTGTTTCAGTGATGTAGTTTTTATGTTGCATCTTGTCTTATTTACTATATATAGCACTTTATGAGGAGGGTGTGGGGTCACATCAAATGGACACGATCCATCGTGACGTCACCATTTGTCCATCAGCCATCTTGGTTTTTTGAAACCAGAAGAAACCATCTTTGGAGGAGAAGGTGGAGCTGAGGAGGAGTGAGGGATGGAGCTGACCTGCTCTGTCCTCTATCCTGATTGGGTGGTACAGTCTGTCAATCACACAGTAGCCACGCCCCCTAATTCATCCCCTGCTTTCTGGTCTATTTTTCTCTAAATGGACCATCATTTAAAAAATGAACATCATGTTGTATTGAAGACTTGAAACTAGAGACTGAGACCATAAACTCATTAGGAAAACGTTTACTGAGCTAATAAATCAAGGAGAAGTAGGGACATTTTCCCATAGACTTCAATACAATATGACTTCTTTTTATAACCAATGGCCAGTGTCATTAGATAAAAAGCAGGTTTAAGGCTATTTAGCAATGACTTCAGTTTTCAGACCCGAGTCTACGTCCACTTTTATAAACAGTCTATGATTTTGCTGCATCTCTCCAGGCTACGAACTGAACATGGTGGCACCACTGTCTCCTGAAGTCACATGACCCCAGACCCCGCGCATGTGTTCGCATATGACTTGCTTTTTTTTTTGTCTGTCTTATTTAAATGCTTCTCGTGACATGTTTTTTGACCCTTGCTACACATTGAAACACATCAGTCCAATAATGTTCTTGTGTTGCTGGAGTTTTGACATCTTCATCTTTGGTGTTTTAGTCAAAGTTTTGTTCTTGCTCCAGTTTTTTGCCCTGCAGCCCCTGTTTGTTTGATAATCTGTGGTGTTTTTCCCTTTCTGGTGTTGTAACCCAGGCTTTGTCCAATATTCTCTGCTTTTTAGTTTTTTTTTGTCTGGTAATCTTTTCTTTCCCAAACTCACACCAGCACAATCTGCCCCTCCTCCCTCTGTGCATTGATTTATCAGTATCTGCCCCCGCTCGCTCTCCTCCTTCATCCTCCTCTCTATGACCCCTCTTCATTTGCAGCACTTGACCTTTGACCTCTGGGATAGCTTCAGACCTCAGCAGTTCATTTTGTCTTCAGTGTGAATCTGCGTCAGTCTCTGAACATCAGCAAACATCAGCGCCTCCACTCCAGACACCCAGAGGTCAAAGGTTAATGGGATCAGGAGCTGATCAGTGGCATCGGCTTGTCAGATTAACTTTGGTGTATTGATCGCTGCATATGTGATCGGTTGTAAAAACACAGACACACAGCAGACTGGAAACAAATCAAGCCGAAAATATCAATACACGCTCAGTTTGTCCTGGATTATCTCTGCTGGTCTCCGATCGATATCTTAACGTGGTCCTAAAAATCTTGGTCCTCTGTAGAGGATGTTAGCGCCTCTGCTGCTGACGTCAGCAGGTTCGTTTCTGCTCTTTGTTCACACAAGCACATCACAATTATCTGAGTTATTTGTTCACTTAAATTTGGTTCCTTAAATATTATCTCACCCAAGACGTACGGCAGGAATTGGGAAACACTTTTTTTCTTGGTCTGTATCTGGAGTTTCCATCATCATGAGTCCTGCCGGCTTTGTTGGGCCAGAAAATTTCACCATCTATGTTTCCTAAACCAAATGTAAAACGCTTCAACGCCAAAGGCAAACAACCCCGAATTCCTGCCGTGTGTTGCTGGCGTCAAACGAAGCGACGCCATGTGACGCATTGCTGACATTTAAAATGAATTAAAAAATGACCCAGAGCAGGTTTAGCTTCTTCTACTTCTCTGCTCCCCAGATTTATGCTGCACCGATGCCTGTTTATAAGGTCACTCCAGTGATTCAGTGCGTCTCCTAAAGTTGTTAGACTTTACAGATTTTTTTTAAAAAGAACGGTTGAAGTCTGTGCAGCAGAGTCTGAAACTTTGGACTCCAAAAAACACTGGATCCTTCATTTCCCACAATGCAGATGGACCAGGGTAGTGTCTTTCCTAGAGAGGCAAAGTCTGAACTGCAGCATTTTTCATCCGTCTGCATGTTGCTCATTTCACTACAGCAGCTACTTCAAAATAAACCACAGCGGCCACGAAACCTGACAATGATAAGTGTTTACATCATCATGGATGGGATTCGTCCACATTGATGAAACCAAAGCTCCAACCTAAGGTGTCAATGAGTAAATCTCATCAGCGTCAGTCAGACAATCAGCATGCACGGACTGAGATCTAATGCTGAGAGATAGAGACACAACTCCTGTGTCTATCACTTCTTGTCTTCTACTGAAGTTAGCATGCTAATCAGCTAGCCCGGGCTCTTGTCCTATAGCTACTCCTTGAAATTAAAGACTGAGACCATTACTGAGCTAAAAAATCAATAGACTTCAATACAATCTGACTTCTTTGACAACCAGTGGAGTCGCCCCCTGATGGTCATTAGATAGAAGCAGGTTTAAGGCTCTTCAGTCCAGAGTGATTCAGGTCGTCTGTAATTACTTTTACTGCACATCACTATGATAATAACCTGAAATCCTGCAGATTTAAATTTATCCATGAACAATAAACTGATCAGGTGGAAAACTGGTAGAGTTTAAGTCCATCTCCACCCACCCAGGGGAAGGCGGGACACACCATCAAGTGTGTGTTCGAGCGTCTCGCCGTCTCACCTCGTTGTTCCTGAGCTGCGACACCTCGTCGACACACGCGGCGTCTCCAACAGCACACGGCGTGTTTAATCATGCAGAGTGCATTTCCTGCTCCGCATCACATCCCTCGAACTGTGAGCAACACAGAGGAGGAGAGCGGCGTCTATTTCTAACACGTCCTGGATGTTTCTGCATTAACAGCTGACATCATGTCACAGGTTTGGTCCAGCTGCCGAGGGCCGAGCTGAGGCGGTTCGCAGAGGTCAGCCCGAGGTCGACCTCCATTATTCACACTTTTCTAAGAGGGACAAGAGTTTTCGCCTGTTTGCCGTCGTCATGTCATCTCGTCTTTCTGTCAGATTCCTTCACGGTCGTCTCATCTTCACTGTGAAGAGGAAACAGAGCCGATTCCCGCAGAGCTCAAATCACCTGGAGGATTCAGAGGGAGAGGAGCTCAGGACCAAGGATTTTACAGAAACACAATCTGCTCAGCTGCTGAACTTCTTCTTGCCCTTGGCCTTTGGATTTACTTGCTTGTTTGGAGATTTACTCTCCCTGCTCTGTCCTCAGTTACAACCTCCAGTCCAGCCTTAGTTAACCAGATGCTGAAATCTAGATTTCCCTGTCACTTTGACTCCCCCTCTGTCTCCCGCTCTCCCCCCTTCATCCCCCAGAAACTTCTGCACAGCACTAATATTGAACTCTGATGCTTGTACGCCCTCACCTGTCCACAAGAGGGCCCCAGTGAGTCACCTGACCTGCCCCTGCCTCGTTCCCTCCGTTATCTCAGCTGTCGTCAGTTTCATCAATTTATTTTCATATAGCGCCAATTCACAGCAGAACGTTCATCTTCAATTAAAATCCCACATCATATTTCAGTAGCTCCCTGTCTGTTTTCATGATTTAAACATTCATATAAACACTCACTGCTGAACTACGATCATTAATAGAAGAATCTCTTGTTTCAGCTTTTGTTTTTTTGTAATTTGCCTTCATGCAAATGTGATTTTCTCTTCTTTCCTTGTTACTATATTTTCTCTTTAACTACTGACTTTTAGAATTAGGTTTATTGCTCATTCGTTCAGTTTTTTGTTTGTTTGGTTTTTTTTTTACTGTCTTTCCCCCAAACACATCTTCATTAGTGGCTTCATCCAGGAGTCCTGTTGACAAGGTCACCATCGCCCCGGCAACGCTTCGCCAGCGGGACAATGCCGGGAATAATGACGAGGCCTATCAGAGCAACATCAGCAGCATCGGGAGATAAAAAATCCTCCCTGAGAGAAAACAGCTTTGTTTTCAGAAGATTACAGCCTGAAGGGGAGAGAAGGGGAGCGGGGTTAGTGAGGTGGCTGAAGGTGGTGGTGGTGTTGGGGGGTCAGTGTGTGTTCAGGTCCAGGTCCTGTTCTGTCAGTATCAGCAGTTTGAGTCTAAACTTTGTCGCCTTGTGTGTCTGAACACTGAGCCCGATGTTACAGAGCCTCAAACCCTCTGTCGGAGGATCAATGATCAATCATAACCAGCTAGCCCGGGCCCGTCTCATCCCATTAAAGACACAGCATTGCTCTGAGTCGCCATTATAACCTCTTCTATTATAAAAACAACAATGGCTGAAGCGTTTGTCAAAGGACAATGACCAAGAAACCACGTTCAACTCACAAATAGCCTCTTTAAATGGAACCACGTGGGCTAAAAGGAGGGAAATGAGAGTTAGAAACATAATTTTTCAGCATTTAAAGGGTCTATTTTTAAATTTTCTCATGGTTTCTCATTGTGTTTATAATACATTGAGGCTATAATATGCTCTCTGGGCAGTGCCGTTTCTTCACAGAAGATTGGAGGATACATTGTGGTACTATGAGATGAAATGGGTTAGGGCTAGCTAGCTTGTTAGCATGCTAACTGCAGTAGAAGAAAAGCAGTGATAGAGACCAGGGTTAACATTGGCGTCGTTTTCCACCACTGGAGACAGATGTGGCTGAGTAAAGGAATAATGTTTGATGCTGAACATTTCTTCTACACTGGTAAGCAAGCAGCGTTTTTTTGCTAATGCTAGCGATGTAGCATTAGCTCAACTTAGAAATTGCTCCTTTAAAGCTTTTCTCAAATAAAAAAAGTAAAACTTTCATTTTTTCCAGCTTCTTCCTCCAATCTTGGCATCAGCTGTGAGTCTGTAAACTTTTTAGCATTTTTCTCTATTTTCTAAATAAATAAATGATTATGACTAATGTTTATAATTTTATTTTACAAATAGCTCCTTTAAAGGTCCCATGTTTTCCAGTGTAAACTTAATAAATGAAAATGTCCAAGTTTTATAAAATGAATAATCAATGAAATCTATTTCACTGTTTTCATGAGTCCAGACTGAAAAATGTTCACGTTTGTCAAATTATTAACAACAAGGGATCGACATGAGAGGATGAGAGTCCAGTTCATCTATGAATTCAGACACTGTTGCTCATTATAACGGTGTGTGTGTGTGTGTGTGTTTGTGTGTGTGTGTGTTTGTGTGTGTGTGTGTGTGTGTGTGTGTGTGTGTGTGTGTGTGTGTGTGTGCGTGCGCGTCTGTCTCTGTTTTCCTTTAGGTTTCTTTATTCTATTTCTCTGAAGGTTTTTTTATTTGAGGTTGGTCTCTGTGACTTCTCTCTGTTCTGTTTCAATTGATTTATTATTGATCAGTCAGATCCAGGCAGGTTGACTCTCAGTAAAGCGCTTGTGCCTGATAACTGCTACAGTGAGAGGACGATGTCTCTGCCAACATGTTTGAATTACGACTGAGAAGGATGGAGAAGATACCTCGACAACTACTGTCCAGATTGGCCTGAAATAATCTTGGTCTTCTCTTGTATATATTTAACTCTTTACGTGGCCTTGTTTATCTCTGTTCAGAGGACCCTGCTGTGCCATTTCTTTTTAAAATGTTTTCTGTGATTATTTTGTCTCTATGTTGTTGTTTTATGTGTCTTTGTAGTTATTTTATGCCCTTTATGATTGTTCTGTGTCTCTTTAAGGTCACTTAGTAATAATTTGTGGTTGTTTTGTGTATTTTCTGACCAATTTGCGTCTCCTTTTTTGTGTCTCCTTGGGGCTGTTTTGCAAACCAGTCTTTATAGTGAACACAATAAACCTGCAGAACCCACATCTGTCCATTCACGTCAGTGATTACAGCTCATTTCCTCCAGCTCTGACTCACAGGATGGCCTCTTCGCTGTGAGCTTTTCTGTGTAATTAACTGCGGCGTCATTCATCATTTATCACGCTGATGATGTTTGATCTGCTGATTAGCCCGAGTCAACTCAGCTAAGAGCCTGAACAAACTCCAACAAAACTTCTGAATTATTGATCAGGTCCCTGCGTTTCCTCCCGTCAGCCGCGGTTTCCTGTGATATCAGATCAATACGTTTCAGACCACACAGTCGCTCAACAGCCGCGCGTTCAACTCTTTTATATGTTTATCCAGTGACCGTGGCTGCAGATCTACAGAAGAAAGAGTCGCTGTCATCCTGCTTTTTTGGTGCAGCGTCTCCATCAAGATTCAAGTGTTACAGTAAGTGTAACAGGAAGAGTTTCAATTTAGGTTGATGAATTGAAATAACATTTTAATTTAACTCATCCAATTAGGATGCGAGGACTGAAGTTGGATTTCCTGGAATAAAGTCAAAGGGGAAATATTACAAACAACACGATGAATAAAAAATCACAAGTCGCTCGAAAGATTTTTAGCTGCACAGTTACATCAACAATTTAAGATTCACGTGTTAAAAGTTGGAAATGGACATAAATAGTTTCCCCCACAAAAAATTTAAGTGTGTTCAATGTGTCTGACTCAATATTTCATCATCTGCTGTTTGATTCATGCTCTGCAGAGAGTGACAGGAAGTGAAGTGTGTTTGGTGGCGGCGGCTTATGTTCATTCACTCACTGGGGAAACCCGGCGCCCTTGAGGGGGGAGTGTCAGAGAGATGCTGTGTTTGATGTGTGAGGCTGGTTTGTCATGTCGGCGTCTGTGTTTACGCCTGTTAATGTCACATCAAACATTGATGAGACACAAAGGATGATGGGAGGGGAAATAAGGGGGGCAGGACTCTGTTGCCGCAGCAGGAAGTGACGGGGCAATGCCGTGTCTTCACCTGTCAGAATCAGTCAGGTGACTGACAGGTGGTATTTAGAAACATTCATCCACCATCATCATCATCATCATGACCTCATATCCTGTATGCGTGTGTTTATAGACCTCCCGCCTGTAAACGTCATCAGAAGCTAATGTGTCGCCATCTGCCGCCCGTTTCCTGCCGAAAGGTAAACATCTGCAGAGGAGCCACTCTCTCCGCCAATCACAGGCGTCCTGCTGACAGGTCATCAGCCACGCTGGCAGCCAAGCAGGGAGAGCCACCTGCCGCCGCCGCCACGGTTTGAAACATCAGGACACACAAACAGACAGACATGGAGTCGTTTCGCTTTGGGCAAAGTCATGACCCGAGGACGTGGACGACAGGACGCCATGATGATGTCACAGCTGAGACAGCTCGTTCTTGAATGTTCCCTGGTTGTTTCAGTTCAGCTCTACTTCCTCCCAAGAAGAATGACGGCCTCATTTGTTTCAGACTCATCTGTTTACGTTACGTTACACGTAACAGCTCCCTCTAATGGCCGTAGTGTTAAAAAGCCCTAATATCCTTTAGGCAGGCGGATGGATGGACCGAAGTGTTGGACCTTAACACAAAGAGCCAGCGTTTAATTTCCGTTTCAAGTGACTGTTTCAGTTGCTCACAACCCAACGGGTGACGTCGAGGCGGGTTGACACTTGGGTTGTGACCGAGGCCTCCTACCAGTTGGATGTTCCTGGAAGTGTTGAGTCTCTGATGACACGGTTCAGAAACTGGAGGCAGGAATAGATTTTCACAGTTTGTTGAACAGATTTGAATCTCGGCTGAGCCACAAACTGCTTGTAACTGGATCTGGTTTTGTTTGGTAACTGAGTCCCTGGATAGAGCCGAGTGGCTCGTGGGCAGCTTGTGCTCTGGAAACAGAACCAGGGAAGAACCAGAGAGTACCAGAGCCAGGACCAGGATCAGGTTCAGGTTTGTTACAGAAGGTGAGTTGGCCGAGATGTTCACCACAGAGAGTTCAGCAACGAACTGGAAAAAACCTAAAGAGAAGGACCAGCTATAAACCAGCAGAAGCGTGGGGGGTGGCGTGGACAAATACACCAGAGAAACTAAAGGGAACGATAACGGTACTGCAGATCTTAACAGGAAGACTTTGAATCTTTGAACTCAACTAAATGAAATGATTCAGAGGAGTGAAGTGATTCCTAATTTATATCTTTATAAATTTATCTTTATATCTTTATAAATGTGATTAAGGTTAAAACCCTGCTATCATAGGGTTTTAATATAGTAATTAATTTATTAACCACAATCAATTACCGTCCTTGCTTTTTCAGTGCAACAGGCACAAGAAGCATCAATAAAACTAATAAAACATCACGGAAGGTTTCTCTGAAGGGCAGCAGGGCCAAGAACAGCTTTATGAAAATACTAAACATTACGTCTCTTTACCTTTGACACGTTTCAGTTAAATATAAAATGCCATGTTAGCACCAAATTAAGCAACACAACAGGGAAGTCATAACAGAGCAGCATCAGCGGCGGTGAATCTGATATCCAGACCGATCTTCTGTGCTCATCTGTGCAGGTGTCCCCTCGTCATTCTCCACCCACACTGTGTTGGATGAAGCGATCAGCCCGACAGAGGCTGCAGGTATTTATGATCCTCGTCATCCAGTCAGCAGCAGGAAACACATCACTTTTATGGAGGGGGGGCATTAATACGACTGTTATTCGGGGGATTTATGGGTCCTATCCTGAAGCGGCCGTTTGTGCCAGCAGGTAGTAAAACGGACCTCGGTGTAACAACCTGCATAAGATGTTTAACAGCAGATTGTAAAAGCACGGACGTGTTTGGGACACTTTTTTTTTTCAGTTGTCCAGGTTATTGTCACAAAAAAAAAAAAAAAACAAAGCCATCCTTTGAATCCAGGCAGCACCTGATGTTAAATCGAGGTAAACCGCTTGTAGAAAAGGCGGGAATGGTTTTTGAAACGTGTTGGTTAGAGAAGGTGTTAACAGGGTTTTTTTGACTTTTTAACTTAAACGTAACATAACGTTTAACATAAAGCAACAATTACAGCAGTTAAAGATGTTCAGAATAATCTTATTAAAAACTTTCTGAAATATTTCACATTGGCATTGTTTTTTCTACCACGACTGCATCAACCGTGTCATTGGGCTCCTGTTGACCTTCACTTCAGCCAAGTTTTATTTCTCCAACAGCAAATCACAACATACATTATTAAGGCACTTTACAGGGTCGGTGCCGTGGTGGTACAGTGGTTAACGCTGTTGCTTCACAACAAGAAGCTTCTGGGCTCTAACCTGACAGTCATCGTTCTGCCCGGACCTCGAATGGGTTCCCTCTGGGTTCCTTCCATCCACAGTCCCCAGTCCAATGCACGCTGGGTAAATTGGTGATCTTAAATTGCCTGTAGGTGTGAATGTGAGTAAATGGTTGATTATCTTGATATGTCAGCTCTGGGAGAGACTGACAAACTGTTAATGCAAACAAAGGGTTAATGCACACCAAAATAATTGAGTAAATAATTTAAAGGTGAAAATTCATCAATTGACTCAAAAGGTTTTACAATAAAGTAAAAATAATGAAAGAATTTATGGTAGAAATAATATACGAATAAAAGAAAAACTGATTATAATTAAGTCAGACAACACAAATAACATTTTTTTTAAAGTTAAGTGCTCAAATTAATAAGTATGTTAAAAAAGTAATAAATCGGTGCATGTGCCTGTAACTGTCAGCCACATGTGTTGATTTGTAAGATGCTTGTCATTTAAATGGAGAGTTGACGTGTAAGATAATAATAAAAGTCTCCTGGACGTGGTCATTTGGTTTTGTTTTAAAGGTGAATGTGTATGAAGGGGAGCGACCTCCACAGCCGTCGTCCCTCTCTCCTGAGAGGACACAGTCGACCTTGTCCTAGAGGAAACTCCAAGCAGATCTGAAGCGTCTAATTAAAAGTGCACGCGGGGGAAAGTGTGGGTGGCTGAAAGCGTTTCCCGAATACCGCTGAGTAGCAGGTAAAGGGTTATTGCTAGGGTCAGGGTTGGCCAACCGTGACCCTAATGGATAAATAACTGAGCTTCGCACGGCGAGGTCAAGTTCTCACAATATTATAGAGAGAAACTCTACAGTTCCCGCTGTGATAAAGCTCTTGGCGACGCTGGAGAGTAAAAACTCCCCTTCGACAGAATCGGACTCTAGGTGGGACCGTCTCGCTCGACCGATTGGATTGAGAAGAGAGAGACTGGGGAGATAGAGATTTTAATTGTTTGCCCAGAGACCAACAAGTACTGTCGAGATGAAACAGCTGATCAGTCTATTGACAGTGTTAACGGTTGATTAATCGTTTAACTTTTTCCAAGCAAAAAATGCCAAATCTTCACTTGTAGCTTCTCAAAGGTGGATATTTGCTAGTTTTTTAAGTTTTTCTAAGACTTTGTTTTTCTCATTGTTGATCTGTAAACAGATAATACTTGACTATCATCTTGGCCTTGAGGGAATGTTGTTTGGTATTTCTTTGTCTTCTTACTTGATATCTACTTTTACATTTTACACACTAGACAACCAATCACAGACCCTTGACCCGAATCCTCCCTGAGGCTATTTGTCTGTTAACAACTTAACACAAAGGAAAAATTGAAGTTTCAAACATTTCAGATCTTAAAACTAGATTTTAACGTGGCTACAAAATGGACCAGTGCAAATTTACTGGTTCTTTTAAAATCCTCTTTTCCAGGTTGGTATTCCTGCACAGCCGCTCTGACAGTTTATTATGACTCAGGTAAATATCTGTTATTTGGAGACTGAGAGAAGTGAGTTAGATCTGATTGGTGGAGGCCCTCTGAGGATGCAGAGACTCATTTACAGCCGAAGATCTCTGCAGGGTCATAGTGAGAGAGGAGACGCTCGCTGATGGGCCTGGGCATCAATTCACAGGAGTCACTTTTCTCATCATCTTCTCTCTGAATATCTCCCAAAATGTCTGAGTTACATGTATCTGTGCCAAAATCTGAGGCAAATGAGAGTCTGTAACCAGGCTGCTCTTTAGACCAGGTTAGACTGGATAGATGAGACTGGATCTAGGCCAATTTAGACTGAATTTATACCAGATAAAATTGGGTTGGTGCCTAATTAGACCAGTGTAGACTGGGTTTTGAGATTAGCCTGGATTTAGACCAGGTTGGCATGAGTTTAGACCAGATTAAACCATGTTATATTGCCTTGAGGCAATAATGGGCCATATTAGACCAGATTAGACTGGGTTTATTAATCTGGATTTAGGCCATACAAAGTAGATTGAGATGGGTTTAGAGCAGAGTAGATTATATTTTGATTATGATTAGACTGGTTTTAAATCAGGTTAGCCTAGGATTGTGCTTTGTTAAACTGGATTTAGACCATTTTAAAGTTTAGACCACATTAACCTGGGTTTAATCCAAAATGTACTGGGTTTAGATGACATTGGTGACAGATTATTTAGACAGATTATATTTAGATTATGTTTAGATCACATTAACCTGGGTTATGGCCAAATTTGCCTGGGTTCCTCCAGAGTCTCAGATAGTCTGCAGAGAGAAGTGGCTGAAAAACGGCCTCATTAATAATCTGATCATTGTTACAGGAAAAGTTTTCGGTTTGAGTGTTTTTCAAAAAGTTGGAGGAGACAGAGGAAGTTTGGCCAAGTTTGACTTTTCTCAGTGAATAAATCAATATTTATTAGTCTGTAGGTGAGTTTTAACTCCAGCAGAGTGAGACATCCAGTGTCACTGACTGATTTATAACTTTGGCAAGACACACACACACACACACACACACACACACACACACACACACACACACCAGCGAGGTGCAGGCACATATGATCTTCAATAGTATATAGTCATAAACACTCACAGCTCAAACTCACTGTGCTTTTCGACCAGATGTTCTGATGAAGGACAACCTGAATATTGATCATCTCACTAACGACTGAAGACTCACGATACTGAGCGAATTCACACCAAGTGTCAACCCACCGTGACGTCACCCATCGGTCTGTGAGCTGCTGGTTTGAAGCCATCTTGTCTTTTTTTTAGACCAGTAGAAACCATATGTGGAGGAGAAGGTGGAGCTGACCTGCTCTGTGCTCTGTCCTGATTGGGTGACAAATTACTAAATGGAGGCTTCAAAACATCAGTTCACAAACCAGTGGGTGACGTCACGGTGGCTGGACAGACGCCTGGCTGCTGTATTCTCAAAGTGACTTTTGTTTTATGACATATATCAAAACTAGGAACTTGACTGTATAATTTAAGAGTCACTTTTTCTTTTCTCTCAGTCTCTCTTTCCTCTGTGCTGTCCGGTTTTTTTACCCACACTGCTCAGCTGAGTTGTGTTGATGTGATGACAGGCTGAAATCTTTGGGAACGTTGAAGCCTCCGTCATCTCATCAGCGCCTGCAAATCTCTTCTTCTCAAACCAAACTGCAAGAAGAGTTTTGAAAATATGGTTTGAGCTCTGAACTCTGAGCTTGAGATAATAAATTTTAAAGTGGAAAAGAAACTCTGAGCCAATAAATCACATTGCGGCCGAACCCGAAGTCTTTCTTCTGACAGAGCCGCGCTGCAATCACAGCCGAGGCCTTGAAGAGACTTTTGAAGGGCGGAGGTGTTTTATTGGCGTCTCCAGGCAGCTCAGATGTCACTGTGAAAAGACTCCTGATGAAGAGGTCAACTTTGGTCTTCGCCGCTCCACCTTCAATCTCCGCCCGGACACCACGCCGCTGTCACCGCCTCCCCTCGGCTGTCCATCACGCCGGGCAGGGACATTATTGTTCTGACGCAGGCGGAGAGCCGTCGTTCTGATGACAGATGAGCCGGTTCAACCAGAGAGAACTATGGGAGAAAAAAAAGCAGTCTGGAGGAATGAGAAACCGGAGCGACTGCTTGCTGTGAGGAAGGAGAGGAAGGTTTGAACTGAAAGTGAAGAAACATCCTCATCATCGCCTCAGATACTGTACACAGTGACTGTCAAACACGTGTTCTCATGTCGGCAACACAACAGATACAACAACACAGAGGCACAATCTTTACTGACAGTGATCAGTAAAGAAGGCAAGAAAAAAATGTTTTATAAAAGGTTTGACTAAAAATATGAGCTATAGCTGCGTCCCAATTCAGAGACTGCATTTCAAGACCTTCATGGCCCAATTTATCCCAAGATTCATGGCATGTTATATATAAAAAATATAATAAAACACCAATGGAATCATTGTGCCTTGTCAAGGTTGATAGGCAACAGCCGCGCTTTGTGACACAAGAGTCTCATTTCAGCTCAGCTTTTGTTATCTACAGCGCCGATGAAGGACCAGACCTTTGTGGACCACGTCCTCCAAAGAATGCTGCCAATGAATTAACACTTAAAAAGTGTCAGCCCATCATGACGTCACCCGTTGGTTTATGAGCTGCTGTTCTAAAGCCTCCAGTTTCTAATTTGTCTGTCGGCCGTCTTGTCTTCTTTCTTTTTTTTTTTTTAACTCTGTCCTGATTGGGTGGTACAGTCTGTCAATCACACAGTAGCCACGCCCCCTAATTCATGGTCTATTCTCCTCTAAATGGACCATCATTTAAAAAATGAACATCATGTTGTATTGAAGACTTGAAACTAGAGACTGAGACCATAAACTCAATAGGAAAACGTTTACTGAGCTAATAAATCAAGGAGAAGTAGGGACATTTTCCCATAGACTTCAATACAATCTGACTTCTTTAACAACCAGTGGAGTCGCCCCCTGATGGTCATTAGAGAGGATGAAGGTTTAAGGCTCTTCATCACTGCCTTCGCTTTACAGACCCCATGTCTTTGATCTGTATAGTTGAGTGACTTGGTTGTTATTAATATAACAACTACTCAGCAGCTGGCATTAAATATATAATTATCAGGATGATGAGAAATAATTTAGAATATTCAACAATGAAACTTCTAAATATGAATCATCTTCTTTGTGTTTATATGATTTTATAACAACCAACAAGTGTCTTTCAAGTGTGTTTTCATAGTTTTCTTTATTCTCTGGATGAAGCAGTTATATCATCCTGGACCAAACAAACAAACCTCAAATCTGGGATGGACAAAAAAATAAAAGAGGTGGACGCTTTAACAAACAGGTGTCTGAAATTCAAACTGTCTCTCAGTCGTTTGGGGGCTGAGGAGCCACGATGACGATGGCTCCAGCTCTTTAAGCAGCAGATTTCAAATGAATTAGCTGCTAATAGCTCACTATTTATATCCGACTAATGTGGCATAATGAGATACGCCCTCAATTACAGCATGTTTCATTATATAATTGAATATTCATCCTGGTTTCGTTTCATTCAGAGACACAGAGAGAGAGGGAGAGATGAGAGAGATGAGAGTTCAGTCTGCAGGATGGAAAACGATTAAAGTTTAAAGAGTCGCCTGAAGAGTTTCACAAGGAGAGAGAGAGAGAAAACTGAGGCAACAACACAAACACAGATCCAAGTTTTACAGTTTGTCTAATTACTAAAAATTCCCAGAGAAACCTTTATTATATTTAGGCACTCACAGCCATTTGGTTTGGGGTTAGGGAAAGAGGGTGTTTGTGGGTAAATTAACAGGTAACTGTCTCTGTACTTCTGTCTGACCTGTTGCATCTGCATCTATTTTGACCCTGAGAAACATCCCGTTGTACCTTTTGAGGTGATGTGATCTTCATCCTTCTATAAATCCTTCAATATACATTTAATGTATGCAGCAACTCTGACTCCATTGTCAAAGGTTTGTTTACAGTAAAATGTCAAAAGACGATTGTTGCTACGATCTTTATTCCAGATTTGGGCTGTAACAACATCGTCATCATATCAGCAACAACGATTTAAATCAACATTTTCTCATTATATTACTAGAAAACATAATCCACTCATCACTACATGTCCTTCAAAATGTTTAAATGTTGTGGTTTAGTTGTATAAAGTTGTAATTTTGAGGACGCAGCTTTACAGCATCAGTAACAACCTGTTACTTTCAACGACCTCTAAATGAAAAAAAAAAAAAAAAAAATTCATTATCCAACAAAATTGGTTCTATATGTAGAATTATATCACATTAATGTGTGAAGACTTTCTTTTTCAGATGGAAAGAAAAAATAGATGGGACACGCTGATGGGATTTATGGCATTTATATTTATAGATATCGTTTACAAGACTCAACAGTATCTTCCTGTGTCTCATGGATTAAATCTGTGACACAGTTTATAAAATGTCTAATATATTATTAATGAACTCTATCCATCCTTCTCTCTGGATTTAATTCAATTTGTTCCTGATGCTCCTGGTGGCTGTTGTGTTTTTTTTTTTCTGTCACGTTGATATTTGACTCCAGTAATTAATGAACGCTGATTGCTAACTGTTTTCCCTCAGGGGATCATTGATTTGGCTTTTGATTAATCCAAGTTTCAGTGAAGAGGATAATTGGTGAGAAGAGTTTTCTGTTCAGGCTGAGATGTATATTTATCAATGAGTTGATGAAACATAATCACACATAAATGATAATCATTAGGAAAAAAACACTGCAGTTTAAACATTTCTGGTTTCATTACTACTTCATTAGTTTTTATTCTCATTTTTATTGATTTTTTTACCCATGTTTATTCTATTTTGTGACTCTGTATTTCCAAGATTTTGTATTTTTTCTGGTTTTTATACCTGAGGCAAACTTTAAAGGTGATAAGGTGACTTGAAAAGTGATAAATAGATTAATAATATGATTATTCTTATATTTTACAGGTACATAAAATAGCCCTGGGAACATCCAAAGCCATGGATTATGAGAATTGTTCATCATAGTGTGATGATCAGTAAATCTACCTGAAAAAACATGAAAAGTCGGATGTCCATGTTTTTCAGAGGCACTTTAAATACAACATACGCATCTGTGGCTCGGGGATCGTGGCCATTTGTTCTCATTGGCATTTGGTGTTTGTTGCTCTTGAAAACACAGAAATTACCCACAAATCATTGCACACATTCATTCACATAAACATGATTTGTCACCGATACCGAGACGAATGAATCCCAGTCACCATGAGGTTTAATGTTTGTCTGCTCCTCTAGAGATTAATACATTTTATACTGTGTGTCCATGTGTGCGTGCGTGTGTGTGTGTGTGTGTGTGTGTGTGTGTGTGTATGTGTGATGGGAGGTGAGGAAGATGCTCGGACAGACGAGGTCAGAAATCTCAGGTGACAAGCAAGTCCTGTTGTGGAATCTGCTGAGTGGCGCACTCCATGTTTGACCCCTGACCCATCCCTGCTCCGTCCTCTGTCTGCTGTCAACTCACACATCAGCATCAGCATCAACACTAAATATTGAGTCTAAGAAATGCAGCAGGACAGAACAGAACAAAAACTTAAATCAGCTTAATAATAAAATGGAGCTCTTATTTTGAAATAAAGACAAAGTCAAGATTATGTATTTATTTATTTTATACAAAAAAGCTTTACCATATTTTAACTCATCTACAGAATCATGGAGGAATTAGAGGCCCAGTTCAACAAATATAACAAAAAAGACACAAAACAACAAGAAAAGATGCAAAATGTCTGCAAAGAAACACAAAAGAACAACAAACCACACGGTCCCTTGGTTTGTTGTTTCCCTTGTGTCTCTTTCAGGGCTTTGCCCCCCTGTGTGAGAGGTGGAGGACCTTTAAAATGTCTGCATTACGTCCAGACTGTTATTAATCCAATTAAACTAAATTAATGTAAATATCTCTTATCAGTTGTCTCTTCAAAGGAAAATCCTTGTAGCTGCATATCCTTTTATTTTGTTCTTCGTCTTTGTGAAATCACAGATGAAGCATCTTTTTGCACTAAATACATTTATTATCGTTGTCTTCGGCCTTGTTATTGCTTTTTTACTGTGTCTTTGTCCCTTTTTACCTGTGACCAAACTGTCGCTGCAGCATCTTGTCGCCCAAAAACTCTCCTTCATCAAGGTCGTCCCAAAAACTCGCTGCCATCATCATCATTAACAAACTGCTTCGTTTTCCAGAAACAACAACAAAAAAACTGAAAAAAAAAAAACAAAACAGCCACGTCTGCGTAAAAATAACACGACATTAAACTTAAATGACTGAACCCTTTACACACACACACACACACACACACACACACACACACACACACACCTCTGGCTGTTAGCAGTTAATAAATAAAGGAAATGAGCAGAGAGAGCTCATTAATATCAGTGAAGGTGAACAGCTAACAGCCCCAGGAGGCTGCTGCTGCTGTTTATACAGGAAATGAATGGAGAGAGATGACCAGAGCTAACGCTAATGCTAACACACACACACACACACACACACACACACACACACACACATGCACACACACACACACACACAAAGAGAAAGACTCTTTTGTTCCTGTCCCTAAAATACACTATATACTCATTATATATAATAATAGATTATAGATCATTATGTTGGGGCTCTCTCTTCTTCCTCATCTTCCTCCTCCTTTCCGTCCTTTCTTCTTCACTTTTGTCACCAGGTAACCATTGTGTGTGTGCGTGTGTGTCTGTGTGTGCGTGTGTGTGTCACACAGACTAATTAAGGTCCTGATGGAGTTCATCCTGTTAAAAATGTTTATGAATCATTAGAGGCAGAAAAACGTGCTGTGTCCTCCTTATAAATAATTAGTCCAGCCAAGGTCACACACACACACACACACACACACACACACACACACACACACACACACACACACACACACACACTACATACAAAACTGTTTTATGTCCATATATTTTACTGGGAACTGGAGACATTCACCATCATGTGACATTACCTGCAGGTCCATTCTTTGTTATTTGGGTCATGAAGACAGTGAAATGTAATAGAAAGCTCTGGGTAAAGCTAATGAGTTAAGTAATAATAAATTCAGATTATCATGAAAAACATTAGTTCAAACCAAACCAAAACTGTCTCAAGTAAAATTCCTGCATTGAAAAGTCACTTGAATTGAAATATTATTATCAAAATGATCTTAAAGTGTCAGAAATCGAAGTAGAAGAAGAAAAATGGACCTTGTGAGTTTGACACTGTGACATATCAGTGATTTTATTACTGCATCAAAGTAGCATTTTAATGTTGTAGCAGGTTGATATATTTATTTTTTATTTATTTATTTATTTTATTGAGTTTTTTTGTGATTTAATTGTCATGATGTTATTTTGTGGACCCCAGGAAGAGTCGTTGCTGCCTTGATAGTGACTGATGGGTCCAAATGAAAAAAAATAAAGATTGACTGATTGATTTGACAGTTTCTTTTCTCTACTAACTGCAACATGGCTAAAACCTGTGTCAAAACCATAAAAAGGAGTAAGTGTGTGTCTTTAGTGGAGTATTATTCAGGGGAGACTTCACACACAACTGGGCCAAGCAAAGAAACTGCCATGTTCAAACTGGCTCTGTCAAAATGTCGTCACACTAACTTTTTGTTTAAGTGCTTTTCCTGGAGTTTTGTGAACTTAAAATAATAATAAAACAGTTTCAACCGTAGACTGTAAATAAAGATGGACTCTGTGATGTCAGCCATAGGTCTCTGAAGAGCAGTTTTGAAGCTCAGAGCGGGCTGCTCTGCCGTTGCCATCTTGGCAAAAATATGCAAAGGGGTGGGGCATGTGTGGAGCCCGCCTGTCACTCAAAAAGCACACGCCCTCAAGGGCAGAAAAATTCGGTAGCTCTGATGAATTTTTATTTTTTATAACTTTATATTTCAGTCCTGGAAGGTGTCAACACAGCAAATCATGAATTGTCACACTTATTTGTCTGGTATAGTCATTGTTTGTCAGAGATTTTCTATTGTGTAAAACACCAGAAAACAGTGAAAATGATCTAAACCCAAACCTATTTAACTTATCATGTTGCTAAGACATTAAAAGCTGCCAAATTCACACAAATGATCTAATATTTAATAATATTAATCAAGTTGTCTTATTATTGCAGCTCTACTAATTTTGATATTTCAAAAAGTTTATAACAGTGCATCATATTCAATGATTGAATCTAAAATCCTGTGTCTGAATGAAGCTCAGCTGAGACTCAGCAGGTTGGAGCAGGTGAACAAGGCACAGCTGGAGGATCATCAGGTCAATCAGGTGGTGGGCGGAGCCAAACCTCACCTCTACAAAACCACCTGCTGCCCAGACGACAGGGTTTCAAACTGAGGAAACGCAACCAGCGAACGTGTCAACATGAGGTCGACCATTAGATCACTTCTCTGTCTCCTCTGTGGAGCTTTAGCAGCAGCTCAGTTCAGCTGGGACCAGAGTCCACATCAACCTGAGGTCCAGAAACCAGCAGGTAGACCTGATCTGATGAGAAACACTTTTATTTGAATAGTAGAAACACTGAAGCTAAAGCGAGAGAGAGAGTGTTCCTGGTTCTGAGAAAAAGATCGAATCACGTGAGTCTATAGTTACATTTGAACTAAAAACACATTAATACTTTAAATAAGTGTAAATATTTGAGTCAAAGCTTCAGGTTGAAGCTTTGTCTCTGAGAAACATAAAGAATCAAACATTTGGCAGCAGATCGAAGGTTATTCACCTGAAGGAACCTGCAGAAAATCTTCAACCATGATCCAAACTCATAATCACAGAACAAGCTGCACAAGTCTCAGCTCCGTCCTCTCTGCCTCATGTAGAATAAAATATTTACATTTTAAAAAAGAGAAAACGGTACTTGAGCTTTTTTTTTTCCTGTTTATTACATTTGAGGCAAAAATCTAAAAATTTCTTGAACATTAAAGTGACAGACATGAATTTATCAATGATTGAGATTGTCACTGGGGACGTTCTGTATAACAGCTGGGAAATTTGGTAGAAGCTCATGTTGCTTTTTAAGAACGATGAATTGTATAAATAAAAGATCTGGCTGTCATTGCTGCACATTTAATTGTCTCATTAAAATGTTTGTCTTTAACCCGTTTAATCTTTAGTAATGAAAAATAATTCCCAAGGAGATCTGCTTTTCTTTTTTCCCATTAAAAACTCCTAACTAGAAAATGCAGCCAAGGGGCTTTAAAGATGTAAAAGGCCCAAAATCAAATTGTACTTCATGGTCCATTTTTGTCTCCTCTATAATTATGATTTTAATAAATCAGATCACACTGATGGATAACACCACTCCTCCCCTCAGCTGTCCAACAGGAGAAGCAATCTTTCCATGAACCGTTATCTTGGCAGTTTCCGGAGCCGCCGGCTGAAGAGGCCCCTCGGTTCCCTCCTGATTTTGAGCTAAAGGTTCCCACGGCGCCCAACAGCGTCGGCGTCGTCTGTGGGGAGAACACTGTCCGGGTGGAGGCCAAGAAAGACCTGCTGGGGATCGGTAAACCTGTCCCGTCTGCAGACGTCACACTGGGAGGGTGTCCTGCCACAGGGGAGGATCCTGACGGCGAGGTCCTGGTCTTTGAGTCGGAGCTGCATGGATGTGGCAGCCAGCTGATGGTGCGGGTTAACGAGAAACTACAACACCTCTGACTCTGGGAGTCTTGTCTTGCCAAAGGCAAAGGCACGAGTTGGGGTTGAAATTGATCTAAACCTCCAATCAGATGTGAACTGAGAAGCAGTTTTCAGGTTTTTGACAAATTAAACAATTTAACTAACAAAAAAAAAAACTTCAGCTGTAGTCAGTGAAAACTGCATTTGGAGATTCTGTTCTCCAATTGACCACAAAAAGGCAGCAATGAGTTCAATCCCTACTCAACAAACAAGGGCAAGTCACAGGGTGAGATTTGTTTTATCAAAATCTGGTGAGTTTGATGCAAAATAAGGTAAAAAAAAAAATGCCTTGGTTGACTCAGACTGTCACTAAAAATGGGCGTAGACACCAGGGCTGGAAAGTGAAATCAATACTTAAGAGCCTTAAACCTTCATTCTATCAATGACCATCAGGGGGCGACTCTACAACTAAAATCAAATTGTATTGAAATCTATGGGAAAATGTCCCTACTTCTCACTTGATTTATTAGCTCAGTAACTGTTTTCCTAATGAGTTTATGGTCTCTAGTTTCAAGTCTTAAATACTTTTTTTTTTTTTTTTTTTTTTTTTAAATGGTTCATTTAGAGGAAAATAGACCATAAAGCAGGGGATGAGTTAGGGGGCGTGGCTACTGTGTGACACTATCAGGATAAAGAGCAGGTCAGATCCACCCCTCGCTCCACCTTCTCAAAATATGGTGGTTTCTTGTTTCAAAAATCCAAGATGGCCGACAGCCAAATTACAAACTGCAGGCTTCAGAATGGCAGCAAATCAATGGGTGACATCATTGTGTTGACTCCAGGTTTGCATCATGACAATTGTTTAAATGAGTATAAACTTGATTTGGTTGTTTTTTTTTTTTTTTTTTGTATTGAGGTTTTAAGGCTTTGACTCTAGTTTACATACAGCCAAACTAACCCTTTAAGACCTTTCGCACAACCTGCTGTTTCTGTCACATGCTTCTGTGCCAAAACACCAGAACTAGGGGCTAAACAAGGCTAAAAGACTGACACTTTGACCATTAGTCAGTTGAGTTCAGCACTGTCCCGCTTGTTCCTTAAATTTTCCAGTAACTTTTTCAGATGTCTGAGGACTCGTTCATCTACATGTTCACGCTGATCTACACCCCCAGTCCACTGGGAGACAGCACCATCATCCGAACCAGAGGCGTCTCAGTCACCATCCAGTGTCACTACCCGAGGTCCGACTCTACGCATCTCAGCCGCTGAACCTGTTTAGTCTTGTTTCTCTTCTGCTGACAGGTTTCCTGACATTAGCTGTTAAAGCGTTTTCACCATTCCTGTTTGTTTAGGAAGCACAATGTGAGCAGTGGGCAGTTGAAGCCGACCTGGACTCCGTTCAGTGACTCCAAAGCTTCAGAGAAAAATCTTCACTTCTCCCTCAGACTCATGACTGGTGGGTGTTAGATCAACTTTTCTTATGAAATCGGAGCATTTTCTTCCAGTGGCACATCCGCATCATACTATTGTTTTAATGCCAAGTCTTTGAGCACTAGTCTCGGTCTCTGTAGGAATCTGTGGTTGGCAGCTGTGCAATGGCGCAATCCTCTAAAATGAAAGGTTGACTGTCCCGTAGCTGACGTCCTGACCGGTGCTTTTGTTTTCTCAGACGACTGGCAGTTCTCTCGTCCATCTGCCCAGTTTCTGCTGGGAGACGTGATGAAGTTTGAAGTTTTGGTCAAACAGTTTCATCACGTCCCTCTCAGAGTGACAGTGGACAGCTGTGTGGCCACCGTGGTCCCGAACATTGACACCGTCCCTCGATACATCTTCATTGGAAACAACGGGTCTGTTCACTCTGCTTGACTTTAAAAACTCCTTGATGGTGCATTCAGGTGTCTGACTTTTGTTTAAATCCTCTCAGGAAAATATTAATTGCTTCAACTTGTTCATGAATTCTTCAGGCGCCTCAAATTTGCATCTTAATCGGTGAGGTTCTCTCAAACGTGATAACTCACCTGTGTTGCGTTCAGGTGTCTGTTTGACAGTCAGCTGACGGGCTCGAGCTCTCGGTTCCTTCCCCGGACTCAGGACGACCGGCTGCAGTTTGAGATGGAGGCGTTCAGGTTCCAGCAGGACGAAAGCGGCATGGTGAGACTCAAACTCTGCGCTTTGAACTTGAACTGTTTGAATATCAAACTTTGACCAAAACCCTCATTGCGTTGCAGATTTACATCACCTGCAGCGTGAGCGCCACAGTAGCAACTGCCGCCATCGACGCCACCAACAAGGCCTGTTCATTCTCCAACGGGTGAGGCACTGTCAACACTACAATTCCCATCATCCTCTGCCCCACGCTAGAAACTCCTCCTTGTCCTCAGTGGGTTTAAATGATTTCAATGAATTGAATCAAAACAAAGGTTTTTATAAGTGCAAAGTCTAAAATTAACTTTACATGGTCAAACAATCTTTATGTATTAAACATCAGAACACCATCGGAGATGAGGTAACATAAGTGAGTGTGAACCACTGACGCTGAGGTGATGACTTTAAAAAAAAAAAAAAAAGTTGTGATGACTCTTAAACATCTGTTTTTTGTATTTGCATTATTAGAAGATTAAGACGGTTTTGATTGACAGGTGGAAGGAGGCCAGTGGCAGCCATCATTCCTGCTCCTGCTGTGATTTCGACTGTGGAACAGGAAGTCAGAATCCTCTGACCGGAAAAGGTGAGTGGACTCGTGAAATCATTCTTGGCCGTTTGGGCCAGTTTTGAAGTTGAGGTTTTTATGAACCAACATCAAAAAAAGGCGACACTGTACAACGCACATTCGATTTGATCAGACTCAACCACAATTATGGGACTCTCCTGATCAAGGAGCTGCTTGGTTTGGTTCGATGACCTTTCTTGTAACTTGATATGATCATAGATCATCTATATAAACCTGTATAATCATCCTGTAATGCAGAAGAACGTGAGTAAAACTACAAAATCAGTTCAGACTGAATTTTCATTAAATGAGGATCAACTCTATCTCGATGCTACTGTGACTTTTTCTGCCTCCTGGCCTTTACTCTTAAAAACATGCAAATCCATTAAAATTTAAATATTACAATCCAACAATTAACCCAATACAAATCAACAGGAACCTGAAAAGTTTGTTTGTTTTCAGGTGCTGAGTGGGAACAGGAAACGGGTGTTGGACCAATCATAGTGAAGGAAAGGCCTCTACAATGAACGAACTTCAGTGAAGTGAAGAATAAACATGTTCTGAAATTGGTCAATGTGGCTTGTTTATGGGCAAATCAAGAAAAAAAACACTTGAGTTTCTATGAGACTTTCACCTAGAGACCTCTCCTGATATTTCTGTGTCTTGATACCTGTATTACTTTGGCTTTAAGTTCTAATTTTATTCCCTTCCAGAATCCTATTTTATCTTTGCTTTCTAGTCTCTGGTTTTTCTTCAGTGCAAATTCACAATATTTTCCTCATTTCCTGTTTTGCTTTATATCATTTTAATTCTTAGTAGCACTTCGTGTTACATTGTATGAAAAGTGCTCTGCAAATACTCTGTCCTGGGTACGTTAAACTCGTTAGCATGTTGGTTCTATGGGTTAATCACCCAACATGGAGCAGAAACAGCTGCTCTGCGCAGCCACAGTCGTCCATTTTAGATAACGCCTGAGTGGACGCGGCTGGAGAGGCCGTGTCACCATGCATCATACGCAGGACTCTCTCCTATATATAACCCTGACCTACACCTCCCTCCTCCTCCTGTCATCGAGCTGCTGCGGCCTGAGAGTCTGGAGGCAGCCGCATCCATCACGGGCTGGAGAGGAACTTCCTGTCGGACTCATCCGTCTCTGCCCCGTCTCTCGGGGGAGGACGGGAGGGGACGACCTCAAACTGAGAGGTCACAGGGCCAAACTCAAAGACTACAAAATAAGTCTCCACTATCAATGTACAGTGGACTTCAGCCAGGTTCTTTTAACTGTCTTTATTCATTTACTTTACCAAATTATCTTAAACATTCAAAGAGCTGAGGAATCAAAGTTTGTTCTGTACTGACAGACCTCAACTGGCTGAATGTCAGCTTTCAATTCAACTAAAGACAGGAAATAACATTTTGAACAATGGGGAGATGGATCCTCCTGAGAGTCTGAGGTTAAACTAAAAAAAGCTAAATTTACTCAACATCGCACTGATCAACAAGAGCCAAACCTGTGTTTCTCTAAACTCCAACGTTTCCGTCCTGTTTTAAGTTTTATTGGCTCAAATTAAACTGTTTGAAACCAAATAAATTAAAATCCTGGCTCTCAAACAGGGAGCGGTGTGTGCAGCAGGAGCTCCCCCTGCTGTCCTTCACAACAGCTTCCTGTTTGTTTTATTAAATAAGAGGCGACACTCATCACATCCTGCAAAACCAGGAAATAAATATCAATAACTGTCATCAGTCACATGTTTCTTCATCAAAAAATATATATATTTTTTTTTTTTCAGTTATGTCAAATGAAGTAAATGTTCTTAAACCAACAAATGTTGACCAAGGTGTGAAAGTGACAAACCACATTTTTGTTTTGTTTCTTCCTCGTGTCCTTTTAGTTCATGGTTTATATATTTTTTAAAAAATAAACCGATGATTAAACATTTTCTTTTGCTTTTTTTTTTTTTTTACATTTTCGACTTTTATTGACGTTTTTATAACGTACAATCACTCGTGAGCACGATGACGTATTGACGTCGAACGCAACAGAGACCTGATGCTTTCAGGTGCACTCAGAAATATCAGCATTTTGGTATAAACGCTGAAACGCAGAGAAACGAGGCGCTTCAGTTTCTGTTTTATCGCGAAAGCAAAACGTAGAAATATTTCATAGTGACACGAGACAGAGCAGTTTGGAAAAGATGAGTTGCATTTCTTAGAATAAGCCTCATAACTATTGCATCTGGGCTATATCCAAATATAATTCATGTTACCAATACTCAATACTCTTTGGGTCCAGAAAAGTTATTTAAATATAAAGTTTACAGGGGAATTCAATCTTTAGTGACAGCTAACACTCATAAGGCCAAAATATAAACCACTAACTTCACCTTGAACAACGCGCTGTATTTAATTTTGTCTCAGACTTTGTCAAGGCTGAGAGGGAAATTTAACCAACAACTATATTTGCCAGTAAAATATAGTGAAGACAGAAGTATAAACTATCATAAAAAAGGCTGAGAAACATTTGAAAATGTATTATATTTTGATAATTATTCTAAAATACAGTGCTTGAGTAAATGTATTTAGTTACTACTCAATAAAGTGATTAATATCACTCTAAACGGTATAAATAAATAACAGTACAATCCCAAAAATTGAAGCGAATTAGTGAAGAGTTTAATAATCCCGGTTTTCTGGCAGCACGTGAATGCACCTTATGGCTCCTCCTACATCCGCTGAGAAACCGCTATCTGTCAGAAAACACGTCCCGAGCTGAGATCCGCTACTCGGGCGCACTTCTCCCGACCGCACCGCCGGTGAGCAGACGTTGATTATCGGGGTGTGGAGAGGGAACATGCCCGAGCGGAGGTAACCGTCCCCGCGCCGCTGCTGCCCCCCGAGCCGGCTGAGGGACGGGGCAGGACGGACAGACGCAGATGGAGAGGCCGGGCAGGCTGCTGTTGTTGTCCGAGCTGCGCGTCAGAAACGCCGCGTACGACGTGAGCCTGAGCCGGTCCCTGCTCACCTGGAAGAGACGGGTCTCCAGCCCGGTGTACCACCCGTTCAGACCCAGTAAGACCCGGATAAAACGCGTGTCTGTCCAGATCTTTGCCTGTCTGTCTGCCTGTCTGTCTGTCTGTCTGCCTGTCTGTCTGTCGGCCTCAAACGCACCGTGACGTCCTGTGTGGTAAACAAAGGGCAGAGAGGACACAGAGGGGACATGTGGGACTTGGACACAGTGTTTGAACCTGCAGGCAAACTACGATTAACACACACGGTTATAATAAATAATAATAATAATAATAATAATAATATGGTCCAGACGGAGCCAACAACTGAGACACGAACATCCGGTTACCTAACACACGACTTCCAGTCCGACACGGTCTGTGGAGGTCACTGGAGCTGCGGGTCCGGAGCAACACGACCAGACCTCAAAGAACAAAGCCCTGAACCCGGTTCCCTTTCTAAAGACACCTTGGATAATATTGAAACGCCTCAAATGTCACTCATAAGCCAGATACGGGGACCCCTTTGTTCACTACTCCTCTTTTTCTTACAGATATTTATGGGTTGAACGAGGTTAATGGTGGAAAATATTATTGATATAAGTATATTTACTTCTGTTCTGTACTTTAAACAATAGTTTAGTGTCACTGTCCCATAACCTCATTTTCAGCAGCAGCAGCTGTTCTCAGTATAATAAGGCTCTGGTTTTTAACTCCTTTAACTCTTAAAGGTCCTTAACAGTCTGAAGGTCGATGTTAAAGGTCCACACAATCTGAAGGTGGATGTTAAAGGTCCATACAGTCTAAAGGTGGATGTTAAAGGTCCACACAATCTGAAGGTGGATGTTAAAGGTCCATAGATGTTAAAGGTCCATACAGTCTAAAGGTAAATGTTAAAGGTCCATTCAGTCTGAAGGTGGATCTTAAAGGTCCATACAGTCTAAAGGTGGATGTTAAAGGTCCATTCAGTCTGAAGGTGGATCTTAAAGGTCCATACAGTCTAAAGGTAGATGTTAAAGGTCCATACAGTCTGAAGGTGGATGTTAAAGGTCCATACGGTCTAAAGGTAGATGTTAAAGGTCCATACAGTCTAAAGGTAGATGTTAAAGGTCCATACGGTCTAAAGGTAGATGTTAAAGGTCCATACAGTCTAAAGGTGGATGTTAAAGGTCCATACGGTCTAAAGGTAGATGTTAAAGGTCCATATGGTCTAAAGGTAGATGTTAAAGGTCCATACAGTCTAAAGGTAGATGTTAAAGGTCCATACGGTCTAAAGGTAGATGTTAAAGGTCCATATGGTCTGAAGGTGAATGTTAAAGGTCCATAGATGTTAAAGGTCCATATGGTCTAAAGGTGGATGATCAACATGAACCAGGTTGTGACTGGACCATGTCGTTGTGACAACAGAGACTGTATCTGCCAAGATTGTAAATCAGACACAGGCAACAGTGTGTGTTCGTGTTGTGATTATGTTTCAGTTGTGAATCTTTAATATCTGACCTCTTACTGTACTAGTAAGAGTACATAGTACATAGTAACAGGGATGGAAGAAATACATAAGCTGGCAAAACATCAGGGTAAAATATGTTTATGAAAAATCCTACTAAATTAAAAGCATTATTAGCTAAAATGTACAAAAATTACATTTTGATGATATTATTTGATATTGATGCATCAGTATGTAACAGCATTTTACTGTTGTGGCTGCTTGAGGTTCCCAACATAGGGACTGGGGGCCTTCAAAGGGTAAAACCTTTTCTTTTGGATGGTTAGTCCAGGTGGGCTGGGCTGGGGGGGTGTGGCTATTAATTTTTGTTGTGACATCATAAAGTTCCAGAAGTCCTGACGGCTGGTTTTAAGGCTCAGTTTCTGACGACAGGCTGTGAGCATTTCTCTGTGACTGAGACCTTTCACTGTATTAATATCAAACCTAGACCTGATTTATAATGAAACAAGAAATTGACATATACCTTTGGAATATATGGGACTTTTAATCTGAAAAGTGGAGCAAAAAAAAAACACATTTGCCTCTGACATGCAGTGGATTAAAAGGATACAATGGCAGAAAATGGACGTGTGAGTAGAAGTACATGTATCTCAAAATTTAGCATCAGTCCAAAATGGATTCAATGTACTTAGTTTCCACCCTGGACAGTGAACAGACATGTTACCTGACAGGATACAGGCCGTGGACTTCAGTTTGGGATGAGTGAGGTGTGGTCAGGGTTGTTGTTAAACGGTCAGCTGACTCTTCCCCACCCGTCCCAACAGTCTCCTGGGGTTAAACGCAGCTCTGTGGGTGTTGTCTTGTAACCATGTGGTTCTCCTGCAGGGTTTTGTTTTCCTTCGTTCCCTCGTCGACCACAGTCAGGTAGGAGATGTTTTCCCAGGGTGCACTGGGCCACCTCAACCTGCCCAATGCAGGTTTAGTGATTGTGGTGCTGCCGTTAAAGCGTGAACTATGAACGCTGGTTGAGTGCTTCCTGCAACACTGTCTCCTAAACTGCCACAGCAGAGACGTTTTGTAGGAAACTTTATTTATCATCACATCCAGAGTCCAGTCGCTGCTTTAGACAGGTTCTTTAAGGTTAGATGGTGGTTTTATTTAAATGTAGCGTTAATTACATAACTTTTTATCTGTATTAAACCAGATCAGGATCTTTCCTTGACCTCAGCCAAGGTTAATAGAAAACATTATCAGGTCGTAAGTACGTTTCCTACTAAACACGTTTGCTGTTACAGTTTAGTTGTGTTGAAACGTCATTTTTCGGAGACAGGGTTGATTCCCAGACTTAACCAACAGTTTTATTCCAAAATATATAAACGTGCTCTTGAGATGAAGAGAAGACTCTTAAAAGAGGGAACTGAAAACCCATAAGAAGAAGCCGGACTGTTGACTGTCAAAGACCACGATCATTACTTCTCATTAAGTTTCACGGGTTCATCTTGGTCCGAAGACTCTGTGTCATGAGAATTAAATCACATTTTGGAATAAAACTCTATTTTAGTTTCATTTGTCCTCCTCTCTGCGGCCACTTCAGTGTTTGATGTGTGGTTTGGCTGAATAGTTTTAGTAACTTTAATGTGCTGCTGCCTCTTTCAGTAAAATCCTGTTTGATCAGAAGTTCTCCTATTTTATATGAGGGTCAAAAATGACATAAGTGTAAATAAATAAATGCAGAAATAAATAATTAAAAACGTAAATAAATGCAAAAAGGAAAACATTTTGTGAAATGGCATTTCTGTATTTTTAACATTTATCTATATATTCATGTGCTTATTTATTTATTTACATTTATTTAAAGTCACTAAATCTAGTGTCAAAGTTGTTGGCATCTCTGGAAAGGCCAAGCTCCTACGAGTTCAGGTAGTGGGAGGATCCATCCAATCGCTGTAACCAGTCGACTGGCTTTAGACCGCCCACCTAATTAACATATGGACACAGAAATACAGACATAAGTAGATAAATATAAAAATACAGAATTAGCTTCTTTTTTTTTTTTTAATTACCAACATGTTTTCATTTTTGCATTTAGATCTGCATGTATTTATTTATTTGTATTTATGATCATTTTTTTTTCATTTGTCCCTCTAATGTAACTGCCCTGGGGTGAGTTACATAAAAATGACAGTTGTCATGAAGTTTTCCGAGTATTCAGAAATTAGTTATAGAGACCAAAGCAGTTTTTAGTACCAGGCTGTAAACAGGTTTATTGCTGCTGTAAAGTTGGACATTATAACATGACGCAGTGTTGGATTCAGACTCTAGTGGTCTGTAGAGGAACTGCATGCTTTGACTCTTCAGCGTCGGCTTCATGTTTCAGCCTCAAATTGACGCTTGATTGAAAATAAGAATGAAAATAAATGAGAAGATGGTGTGAAACGTGGATGACAACTGTGCTGTGGGATGATTGTTTTTGTATAACATTCATTCAAATTTTATTGAGGCTTTATAATCTGTGTAGTTGAGGGTGTGGCCTCTGCGAGTGACCGGTCAGTGACCATATGTTTGCCGCAAACCGGTTTGCACCAAAGCCTCAGCTCCATATCTTCTCTTGCTCCTCTTCTTTCCCTATTTTTGGATGAGCCGGGAGTCAGACGGAGTCGGGCACTGCCAAGATGACAACAGGAGAGCAGCCCACTCTGAGCCTGTGGGAGAGGCTACGTCCATCTTTATTCACAGTATTTGAGGAATATGAAACAGAACGTATACTTGTTCAGTAATTTTTTGTTGCACTACGCAAGAACAAGGACGAAAGAAATCAAGTTGTTCCTGGATGAACAGGATGTGGAGGAGGGAGACTACTGCAGTAAGAGTTTTATCCCAATGGTCTGTGAGATTACTGTTTATAAAATTGGAGAATATTAATTCCAGTACATTCAGGGTTTCTATGACAGGGAAATGTTATACGCCATCATAAGTCAGTGTTGGACTGATAGTGTCGGCGATGGAGAGTGTCAGTAATGAAGGATCCACAGACGTCGTCACAGCCCTGCAGCTTCTCGGTTCACGTTTCCTCATCACATCTCATGTTCCTCAGTTTATCCTCCGGTGGTTTCTGTGGAAGCAGCAGCAGGGTTTAACCACGAAAGTTGATCCATGCATCGGTTTCCCTCCCTCGCCCTCCGGGGTCACATTATATAACATGTTCGTGCAAACATCTGTAAACACAGCACAGATGTGACCGACAGGTAACTGAAGTGTGTAGTTTCCTAATGAGTTTATGGTCTCAGTCTCTAGTTTCTAGTCTTCAATACAACATGATGTTCATTTTTTAAATGATTCATCCATTTAGAGGAAAATAGACCAGAAAGCAGGGGATGGATTAGGGGGCGTGGCTGCCGGGTGATTGACAGACTGTAGCACACACGGTGACCTGTCAGGGACCAATGGGTGACATCATGGTGGGTTGACACAGGTTGGAGAGATTGTGTTTTATGTGGTAGTGAACTGTCTGAGTGTGCGTTGCCTGTTTTCCAACTTTTAGCTGTGATCCCTGTTTCAGTTCACGTCTTTAAAGGTGTGAAATCTGCTGCATCACAGGGAACATGTGATTTTTATTCTGGTCACAGTTGACCTCAAACTGAAAGTCAACCTGCTGCTGATGGTGTGTGTGTGTGTGTGTGTGTGTGTGTTGCTCAGGTGTGTATCACAGTGTCTCGGTGTCAGAGATCATTTCTGTCAGAGAGGAAGAGGAGGAGAACATCAGCAAACGAAGAGACGATGGCAGCTGGAAAAAGATCGAAGAGAGAGAAGGAAAGAACAGCAGGCAGGCCTTCACAGGTAAACACACCTGGAAACACACACAAATGGAAACACACACACCTGGAAACACATTGAACACACATGGAAGGATATTGTACACATCTGGAGACACATGGAAGGCGTATGGAAACTCACCTTTAGACAAAATAAGTAAACATGGAAACACATTTTACAAACACACTTGTACAGTTTGCACCACCTGGAAAAAGAGTGTGTACCTGTCAATACAACTGTTAATACCCCTGTTAATAATAAACACATTAAACACACCTGGAAACAGGTGGAACAACATCTGGATACAGTATAAAATATCTGGAAGCACATCTGTGAACTACTGTGTGTGTGTGTGTGTGTGTGTGTGTGTGTGTGTGTGTGTGTGTGTGTGTGTGTGTGTGTGTGTGTGTGTGTGTGCGCGTGTGTGTGTGTGTTTCAGTGTTGTACGTGGAGAGGTGTCGGCAGCACCGCTGGCGGTGTGCTGAGGTCACCTTCACGTGTCCAGAGGGGACGCTGTGTCAACGCTGGGTCAGCAGCATCAGAGAGCAGCTCGCCGCTACAAGTACGACATCACACCAACACACACTGACTGACGCACACTGAGTAATGGTGCGTTCACACATTTGGCCGATATTCATTGTGAATGACAACAACTGTGCAGCCAGAGCAGAGGATTTAAATTATCACTATTATAAATATAAAAACATTAATGAGAGACCAGATCCCGCCAACCACCTTACATCTGTATATTTGAACGCTTTGTGATAAAAGCACAGTTGTTATTAGAAACTGTCACATTGTTATTGTTGTTTACAGCCGTCAGACCCAAACAGCTGCTGGTCTACATCAACCCATACGGCGGGAAGCGACAGGGCAAACGCATCTACGAGCAGAAGGTGGCCCCGCTGTTCGCCGAGGCCGGCGTCTCCACGGACGTCATCGGTACGTCCTGCGTTACTCTTCTGACTTCCTGTGTCAGGGATCATTTATCTAAACATGCTGAATTGGTGTGTTGGTCGTCACAGTGACGGAGCGCGCCAACCATGCGAGGGATCACCTGAGGACGGAGGCAGAGCTGAAGAAGTACGACGGGTGAGTTTAGGTTTCACTGGTCGTTTTAGTTCCTTTACTAAGGTCCTTCAAAAAACATTAAGTCAGCGTTCCCTCCTATCCTGGAAAACCTGGGAAATCTATGGAAGAGTACCTGGAAAATACATTTTCCTTCTGTCAGATCTTGGCTGCAACAGACGGCTCAATATAGAGGCAGGTTCAGGGGCCAGTTGAGTGGTACAGTTGAGATTACATGATAATAAAATCTTTATATCAACATCTATTTATATCAAGTGGTTTTCATGAAATACACATTTCTGATTCATCATTTAACCCTGTAAGTGAGCTGCTGGTAATGCTGCCTGCTTTTGACCTCTGACCCCTGGTCCAGTGTGGTGTGTGTCGGAGGGGACGGCATGTTCAGTGAGATCGTCCACGGGCTGATCTGGAGGACGCAGGTCGACGGCGGCGTTGATCCAAACTGTCCGGATGAAACACTCCTACCCTGCTCCATTCGCATCGGGATCATTCCTGCAGGTGACAACAACATAGACTGTTTGAAGTGAAGAGCCTCAAACCTTCATTCTCTCTAATGACCCTCAGGGGGAGACTCCACTGGTTGGAAAAAGAAGTCAGATTGTATTGAAGTCTATGGGAAAATGACCTTCCTTCTCCCTTGATTTATTAGCTCAGTAAACGTTTTCCTAATGAGTTTATGGTCTCAGTCTCTAGTTTCAAGTCTTCAATACAACATGATGTTCATTTTTTAAATGGTTGGGGTTGGGAGAGGAAAATAGACCATAAAGTAGAGAATGTATTGGGGGGGCATGGCTACAATTTCTACAAGTTTCTTCTGGTTTCAAAAAACCAAGATGGCGACAACCAAATTACAAACTGAAGGCTTCAAAACAGCAGCTCACAAACCATTGTGTTGTGACACGACAGTGATGTGACGCCTGCTGAACAAGGACAGGGAACACATAAATAAAAAATGCTGCTTGTTGTGGTTGTGGGGACTAAGATGTAGCCTCCATAATTTAGTGTACCAACAATGTGCTGAGGTTTAAATAATCTTGTTAAATCTTCGAGCAGCTTGAGGAATGATTTGCTGATCCTGGATGATGTTATTCTTGATGCGTGAACTAGAACAATAACTGTCATTTTATAGAGCATTTGTCTTTACATGATTCAGGTTCAACAGACTGTATCTGCTTCGCCACTGTGGGCACCAACGACCCCGTGACCTCTGCGCTGCACATCATCGTGGGTCAGTCCCATCAACTTTAATATGAGTCGTTTCAGCACCACACAGGCCATTTAAGACGTCTTACGCCGGACAAACGTGTGAATACCATCGAAAATGAGGATTGTTGAGAGGATGATTGTTGTTCTGCTGGGATTAAATTTAACAGCACATCTGTAAATAAAAACACAGACCTTACAAAATAGGTCTCCTTCCAAAAATATGTCATTATCTGACCAACAGCTTGTACAAATTGAACAATATTATGATATTATAGCACCTGTTTGAGCCCAATGAGCTAAAAGCTTCCCCATCACACTGGCTTGGTATTGTTCTTAACTGGACCCCAGTTTACCTGTGTTTGACGTTGATGTGTGTGTGTGTGTGTGTGTGTGTGTGTCCAGGAGACTCTCAGCCGATGGACGTGTGCTCGGTTCACCACAACAACATGTTCCTGCGATACTCCGTCTCCCTGCTGGGATACGGTTTCTATGGCGACGTGTTAACTGACAGTGAAAGGAAGCGATGGATGGGACCGGCCAGATATGACTTCTCAGGTACAGATGTTTGAGAGTATTAAGGGTTAAACCCGTGATGTTAGTTACAATCCTGGGAACAGTTAGGGCAGCACGTAGTGTACACTTCTTCCAGTTTGAAAAAAAAAAACTCAAAGTGCATATTGAATCATTCTCTAAGATAAATATCAGAAGGTCAATTCAAGTTTATTATCATGTCATATCTATGCAGCCGATTTATCCCAGACCTTGATTAGAAAAATGAATGAACTAATTAAAAAGTAATGCTACATAAAAATAAATGTGTAAAAGCATGATGTTGTGACCAGACTGTGCTCCAGTGATGAATAATCCTAAAATGTCTCATTCATTAATGTGTGTGTTGGTCTCATGTTCACTCCTGCAGGTCTGAAAATGTTCCTGACTCATCATTATTATGAAGGAACAGTGTCCTACCTGCCGGCCAGGGGCATCATAGGAACGCCACGAGACGCCGCCAGGTGTCGATCGGGGTGAGAGTATATGTGACAATGACAATGTTTTTTTGGTTTTTTTTTTAATTTAAAAACATCCTCTGACTATTTGCATGTTTGACTTGTACTTTACTAGATCATGGTTAAACCCACAACTTCCCATGTTCCAGTTTGGAAGCAAAAATAGCCTGATTCAAGCCAGATAACATTTTAGTTGAATATCTTTAGATATTTGGATTCAAATTAGCAATTTTATTTTTAGTTTAATTTCGTAAAAACAAAATGTTGTATTCATTAAAAACAACAGTTATAGTTCAGTTTAGCCAATGCTAATGTTTTGGTTTGGCAGCTAAAACAGTATAGTTGGTGTAAGTTAAGTAATGGTTCAGTTTAGCAGCTAAAACATGTTTGGATCAGATAATCTAACAGTTCAGTCTAGTGACCAACACTATCTGGTGCACATCAGTCTTGTTCAGTTTATGCTAGTTATCTGATCTGACAACAGCTAAAATAGTTCGGCTTAAAATAGCTATAACGGTTTAGTTTAGCAGCTTGAATTAAGAGTTTAACTAAGAACTTGATTGAGATGTGGTTCCATTTATTAGCTACAGGAGTGTAGTTCTTACCTGATCTAACTGTTGTTTTTGCCTTGAAAATAACATCTGCGTCTGTAAATGTCCGAATCTCCAGCTGTGCGGTTTGTCAGCACAACGGGCAACTACTGTCAGAAAGATCTGAGCGGTACGAGGTGGATGAAGCATCAGACAGTGGTAAGTTCAACTTCAAAGCTGTCCGATTCTACAGGTTACATCTTTCCCCTGGGGGTTAATAAAGTACGGTTATTCTGATTGTTCAGTATATATAAAATAGATATGCATCCCCTGCTCTATGGTCTGTCTTCCTCTAAATGGGACCATCATTTACAAAATGTTGTATTGAAGAAGACTTGAGCTAATAAGTGAGAATTAGGGACATTTTCCCATAGACTTCAATACAATGAATTCTTTAACAAACATTGGAGTCACCCCCTGATGGTCATTAGATAAAATGCAGGTTTAAGTCTCTTCAGCATTGGCTTCACATTGGCATCCATTTAGTAGCTGTTCTGGAGCTTTCAGTTCTATCCCTAGATCTTCATAAGCAGATGTAATGGAATTGCAGATGTTAGAATATATAAATATATATCTTCACTTAGCGAGAACTCTTTGTACATATTGGCTTGAAAGTTTATGCTCCAGGTTCATTCTTGACCTCGGTAGCAGCAGCAGCTCAAAGAACATCTCAAGGTCCATTTAGTCACTGTTCTGGAGGTTTCAATCAACATTATCAAATATTCCATTAACAGGGTTAAGAGGACTTGACTTCGAATCACAACTTTTTAAAGTTGTTGAACAGGTTGTGTGATAAGTTACGGTGGACTTCTTGCTTTTTGCTCTGTCTGCCACAATAAAAGCCCAAGGTTTGGCAGCAGGAACCGTGAGAAAGGTCACGAGTGTCTTTTTGTTGGGGTTTGTTGCAGAGAGTGAGGGCGAGTGGAGGACGATCCGAGGGAAGTTCCTGGCTATAAACGCTGCCAGTATGAGTTGTGCTTGTCCACGCAGTCCCAAAGGCCTCTCACCTGCTGCTCACTTGGCCGACGGCACCACCGACCTCATCCTGGTCCGAAAATGTTCCCGCTTCGATTTCCTCAGACACCTCCTTCGACATACCAGCAAGGACGACCAGGTGGTTCTTTTCATTATGAAGTAAAATCTGCCAATTATTTCTTAATCAACTGATCAAGGTTTTGTCTATAAAATGTATTGAAACATGTTCTTTTCTCATTTCTTGTATATGTATTGTTCTTGTATAATCAGGCCAACAGTTAAAATTAAATAAATTCTCACATTGCAATTGCCCCTGTTTCCTCCAGACCTTCCTCACTGTCTCCTTCCATCCTCTCATGCAGTTTGACCTGGCCTTCGTCGAGGTCCACCGGGTGCGTCGTTTCCGCTTCACGCCACGTCACTGCCAGAGCGACTCGGACCTGGAGCTGGACCTGCTAGGGAACAGCAAACACCAGATCTTCAGCCAGATCTGCAGAGACCACCCGGCCTGTGGCTGTGCCCCCGCTTACAGCAGCTGGAACTGCGACGGCGAGATCCTGACCCACACAGCCGTCGATGTCAGGTACCACAACCCTCTGGGATTTTTCTAATATTTTAACCCACTGAAGATTTCTTTTGAATCATCACCTTTTCCTCTCTTTCTCCCAGAGCGCACTGCCAGTTGATCACGCTGTTTGCTCGAGGGATCGAAGAACCGGCAGTGTTTGAGGATCTCACCAACCCCTGTGCAATATAGACCCGTGACCCCATAGCTTACTCCCCGTCAGACACTGGAGTCTCTCTCTGTTTCCAGCATACATCACGTCACCATGCAACACTCCTCACCTCCTTCACCGGGAGACTCAACAGGATTTGCTTTGACTTAACTTTTAGTCCCTGGGTCTAGCACAAATTCAGTTTCCTTAAATCACCCTGACCAGCTTTAAATGTATTTAAGAAACAATCAGAAATTCATAGAGCTGTAAAGATTCACCCTCAGATTTTGGGTTTGTTGTGCTGAATGGTTGCTCTGTGTCTGGCACCTGATATATTTTTAATGTTAAACTCCAATCCTGAAACAGAGACCTGCTCTGTGTGACAGCCTTTTCTCTCCACAATCCTCACATCATGACCTGATGATCTCTGATGTCGCCTGTAGGATCTAATGCCACATGGGCCCATTGCTCCTGACTGCCTGAAGAATGATCTTTACTCCACTTTTAGTCTCAAATCCAAGTCTGACTTTTTCATGTCTCCCTCTGTTGCTTGGACTCTCTTCTCCCTCTTTGGTCTCTGATTTGTCCTGACTTGGACTTGTCTCTGTGTTGTGGTTGTTTTAATTTGGGCATGTAAAGAGACAGACAGAGTCTTGTGGTGTTTGGACCTGGACTTGTGCTGAGTCGTAGTTGTCCCTGTCATGTACGTACCTGCCTTAGTACTTACCTCAGTCTTATGTTTGTTTTGAATGGGACTTGATCCTGTGACTTGGACTTGTCTTGACCTCGTGGCTTGTCTCTGTCCTGTGGACTCAGATTCTGACCAGCTGTGGTGTTTTATTGTGTCTTTAATCTTGACCTCGTCCAGATTGGAGAAACGGCTGTCAGTCAGATGTAACATGGTCTCGACTGAAAGTTTTTGTATTTATTCAGCATATAAGTAAGATACTACATAAATGTTTGCGTGCTTATTTGCACTTTTTAAATAGTTTCAATTATTTTAATTGGAAATTATCTGTAACTTGTTTTAAGGATGCCAGACACCTGCCAGTTATTCCCAGGGTCATGTGATCACAAGGGGTTCACGAAAAGTAGAAATGTCATTCATATGGTCCCTTCTCCGAAGGGAGAAATGATGAGAGAGATAATGTTTTTTTGTTTTTAAGCTGCTGCTGCTGAACGTCGCCGTCTATGTTCTTCAGCTGTGTGATGGTTTCTGTTACATTCTGCTTCTCAAACACATCCATTCATGTCGTCGTTATGTTCAGGAAAACCTGGGCTCAATCGTAGCTATGATATATATTGTATGTTTTATATTTATTAATTCCCAGCAATTTAGGAAAACAAATTATGAAACATCTCAAATTTTAATTTTAGTCGACATAAAGATGTCAGTCAAGCTGGTCGTGGCTGAATAAGGTGAATGTTTTTAATCTTCCATTTCTGCCTGATTATGCAAATGAACTCCGTCGGCGCAAACGCACGACACGAAGGAAATTGTCTTAAGAATTACTGCTTGAACACCAAACAAACTGTGCAGATAATCTGTCTTCAAACTGAGCTGACGTTGTAGCTGTTGCTTTACTTTACTTCAGTGTGATGTGAACCAGTACTAATACACTTCATTGTGTCTCATAAAACCTCAACATAATCATCTAAGGTTCAGATGATTAGTCAAGTCAAAAATAACAACAGACTCAAAATATATTTCTGCAAACAAGTGGCTTCAGAACAGAATTTTTTTTTTCCGCCTTTTAAAAGTCAAAAATATGAATTTGGGTGTTTTTTTGTTTTGTTTCTCACGAGATATGCTACATGCACAAAAGTATGTGGACAGCTGAAAACCTCAGCCACATATGACGGTTGAAAATCTTATAAAATCGTAGGCATTAATCAACCTCCACTAATTCAGCCACCGAGCACATTAGGGAGGTCCAACACATGTTAGATGATGAGGCTGGTCCAGTTCAAAGGTGTTGGCTGGGGCCGAGGTCAGGGCTGCGGTCAGCTGAGGTCAGGGCTGCCTGCAGGTCTTCCTCACCAAACAGGGAAATGATTTCTTCATGGATGAGACTTCACTTGTTTTGCTGATGTCCACATACTTTTGACCATATATTTCACACTTTCATTTTCTGCTGATGTATAAATGAATCCATCTCACTGTGAGAAGAACAAATGCAGATTGTTTTACTTGTGTGGATGGAAGAAAAAAGTTAGTTGAATTGAATGAAACTTGTGTTGTGTTGTGTTGTGTTCAAAAACAAAATGCTTCTCTGTAAAGTCCAGTGTTGATATTCAACCATCTGCTCAAACACACAACACATTCACTGTAGAGGAACTTTTTTTTTTTTAAAGTTCAGCTCTGAACATGTTGTTTTAGCTCACTCTGTAGCCACTGTCCACAGGGTTCATTTTATTTTGTTTTTGGAAAATACAAACTAAAGGCAGGAGCATCAAACTGGTAATATTCTGCTAATATTCTTTAGATTCATGTTCTCTAGTTTTTCCATATTCTTTACTAATCACATTCACTGTAAAGTTTTATTTCCTTAAAACTGATGTTGGTCTATAATTTGAATCAAAACCCCAGTTTTATTCATGCTCACCAGAGGATACACAGCTGCTAAGGCTTAAAGAATCTATAAATCAACATTGCAGCTTCTAGGGGAAATCCTAACATTCAATAATACGATGTTTCCACGAGCTTCATCTGGAGCTATGTTTGTGTTTTGGAAAGTAGTTTTGGCTTTGGCCCGAACACGAATCAGACAGGAAGTTGAGAATCAGCACTGAGCTGTCAAAGTGTAGATGCCGTTTGTTTGTTTGAGTTCCTTTTGTTTGTTTGTTGACCAGCAGTCCTGTTTTCTCCGCCTCTGATGTCGAGCTGGACTCAAACTGACGGCGGAGGGAACCAGTAGCATCTCACGGTGCTCCAAAACACCAATCAATCAATAATCACCTTTCAGCTTTCTCCTGATTTTAATCTGACCAAATACCAGCCGGGGTTTTCATGATGTAGCTGTTTCTCTGGGATGGTTGTAGCTCAGCCAACAGGTCTTCACAGGTCCAAAAGATTTGATCCGCCCCAAGCCGACCCACTGAAGAGCAGCAAAGTAAAGGAAGAACAGTCCAGATCCAAAAGAGACAGAGACTGAGGACAGAAAGAACTGGTCTGGAATAGACCTGATCCAAAATGTGGTGGATCTGACCAGGAGCAAACAGAGCAAACACCAGCGCAAGGCTGCACTAACCATACCGCAGCAACCCTCACAGACCCGATTAGCCGGACTGAGGTCTCAGTTCCAGCCCTGGTTTCTGGTCACCGAATGGATCTGTGAAGACCTTTGGCTCAGCTGTCTGTCTCCTGTTGATTTAGGTCTTAATTCTGTGTATTGATGCACAATCAGAGTCTGAATGTTTGCTGTCAAAACCCAAACAACAAACCAAATGTGTGCACACAGAGGTCGACTGATGAATGAAGTGAATTAATCGATTAGTAGAGGATTGAAAAGCATTGTTATTATTAGTCAGCTGACTGAAGTCATCAATTAAACATATATGTGCTTTAGTACTATTATATATTTAGTGTCTAATTTAGCATCAAACCAGACACTGGTAAATTTATTTGCATGTTTTTGTGAAATAGTGGTTACTGGATTTCTGGATAGTACACTGTAGCTGGTGAGCTAACACTAGCATGCTATTTAGCCATAATTGCCCACCTAGATATCTGGGCTGCCAGCGGGTAGTAGCTAAACTGCCTGAAACTGTAGTAGCTCAGGTCGTGTCCATAAATTATACAGAAAAAGTATTGATGATACCAAAAAAAAAAAAATTTTTTTTTTTTTTCTTGCATCTTTGTTCTGCTGTATATTTCAAGCTAACGGCTAACTCAAGGCTGGCACTTTGCTTTCCATTGTAAATCAATTAATTTAATTTTTTTTAAAAAAAGGTGGAATAAGCATTGATAAGTCAGCAAGAGTATAGCTCTGTTGTTGAAAGAACAATAAATTCACAGATTTGATTCAGAAAACAGAATTTGGCTCATAACTGTAAAACAGCAACTAATAGCTAATAAGCTAAGCTAAATCTCAACATTAAAAAAAAAAAAAAAAAAAACGTGAAAATTCAGGGAAATTTAATTCAATTTTCCAACATGGGCCAAATTTATTAGCAGCTACAGCCCTGGTTAGTTTCAAGTTGGATATACTGAGAATTACAATATAAATCTACAGTATCACTGACTTTGTGAATGCTATCATACCAGTTAGCAGCTAGCATGCTAGCTCTGTCGCTAATTGTACAATAACTTAAAGCAGAGTCTCTAGTGTTGTTTTTAGTGTTTTGTCAAGAACATGTAGAATCGTTTTTAGTCATTTTTTTTAAACCACTGTTCATCATATTTATTGTTCTAATTTCTTATTTTTCTAATTGTTTTGTCTCAAAGTCAAAAGCAAATCAAACATCTTCTTAGAGTCCAAAGTGTTTCTTCAGCCTATGTTTTGACTTTTTACAATGAAGCATGAGTTGCTCCAAATGTAAAGGCTGTTTTTATTTCTAACACTGTTTAACCTGACACTGAAAAAAGTTTTAGATTTAATCAGTCGACCTCTTGCTGTATTCTTTACCTTCTGCTGTAGCTGTTTCATTAACAGGAATTAAAAAACATATTCAATCCCATTTGTGCGTTATCCAATCATTTATTTATTTTAATTGCCTTTACATTTTGTGTATGGAAATGTGAACGATGATGATAATGTCTGCACTGTAGCAACAACAACACAGACAAGTTTTAGAGAACAAGCCACTGAAGTAAAACATCACATTATCATATTCATTGTTGCTAATGATTTCATTCATTAATTCACTAACAACAATATTATTAATTAACTGCCTATTTGCTTTTTCATTGAAATTTCATATTTATTTATCCATTTATTACCCCACCACCAATGTTTTGTTTTTTTTTAACTATTTATTTCTCAATTTCCTTGTGATGTTCCTTTATTTATTTCCCTTCAACATGCAAATAAGGGGTCAGTCATTTAAAGAGTGTCATGGTGTCAGTTCTTCCCCTATTATATCAGATCAGCAACACGTGCCTTGCTCCTCAGACCTGTGGCAAGGCTCAGAGCAGAAAACAAAAACTGAATTGAAATGTTGATGATATTTCAAAACAAGTAGCCTCAAAAATAATAACTCTTTTCTTGTCTTTCTTGTCTCTTGTCTTTTTTTTTCTTTTTTTTTTTTTTTAAATCAAGGAGCTGAAATAGACTATAATTATAATTTCCTGCCATAGGTGTTTTTTTTTTACCTTTTTATGAAATTTGATAAGCAGGAAAAAAAATATTTTTAGTTGGAGGATTTGGGGGGATTTAGTGTAATTATATTTATGTATGATAAGAGAGGAAATCAATAGGGGGTTGGAGCTCAGGATGTCCACAGGTTTTGGGGAGTGTCACCACCTAGACCGAGACCTTATTCTTCTAATAATACATCCATGGTCACAGGCATCAATCGGGTGTTCTGTTGTTTCCTCGTTGACAACAGTCTGCCAGGGTGAAACCAAAGACTCCAGGGCTGAAGAGCCTTAAACCTGCATTCTCTCTAATGACCATCAGGGGGCGACTCCAGTGTTTCCTTTGCTAAGGGAAATGAATAAAGTTGGTTTTCAGTAACACATCTCAGCGTAAGTGTTGTTGGATTCTCTCCATATTATGAATGTGAATTCTCCTCAGCATCATCACGTTTTCCACTGAGGTCAAGGAAATGTCTCCTAATACATCCACATTACACACTCTAATGCTGCTAAAACCCCACACCACTGAACATTAGAGTAACGTTCAAAGTTAGTGTTACTTTAAAAAGAGCAGTGGCTAAAAGAGACGTCTCCGCTGGAGAGCGACACTTTGTGTTGTGCAGCCTTTTGTTAACCATTAGTAAACATTAGTAGATATGTTTTCCTGCTGCATTAAAAAATGCATCTCGTATTATAGGTGAATTATAATATATGATGTTCATGTCAGTGTGTCCACATCAGGACAGGACACTTTAAAAGGCATCAGAAAGGACTGAGGCTGTTTGGCTGTTTAGGCTGTTATATGAGACGCAGAGTTGGAGGAGGAGCATCACAGGAAAATGAAAGTTAGTCAGAGCTGCAGCTGTTTTTCTCTAAAAAACATCAGGTTTCTCTCGTTGACACAGCAGATCCTCTGGTGAGTATAGCAGATATTATTTTCTGCATTTAAACCTTCGGCATCAACAGGAAGCTTCAGCTCTGATCAGGTATTCTCCACATTAAAATGTAATTTCGCCAATTGAGTTTTTGTATATGTGTAATGCAACTACATCATATTTAAATTTGGTTCCTTCACCTTGTGTACTGTGTCTTCACTGTGTAGATAATGTCTGCTGCCTGGTGTCTGCTGACTCAGAATCAGCTTCAGTGCTTCATCTGTCAGGATGTGCTCACTGATCCAGTCACTTTATCCTGTGGACACAACTTCTGTAACCGTTGTATCACTGAGCACTGGGATAATATTGCCAGTTGCCAATGTCCCAACTGTAAAGAGGTTTTCCGCCCACAACGCGAGCTGCAGGTCAACACATTGATCTCTGAGGTGGCCGCTCAGTTCAGAGAGTCGGCTCAACAGAGGATCAACAGCATCAGCTATAGGCCAAACTATCAGTGTCACGACTGTGACAATACCAAATACAAGGCCTTTGTTCTCTGCGTGTTTATGATTGTGTATATCTCGATATGTCAGTCGATTTACAACCACAAAACACGAGACGTTGTTCCCCTGGAAGAAGAGCATGAAGGAAAGCAGGCCAAGCTGGTGAGAGCAGAGGCTGAAATTAGGCAGATGATCCAGAAGAATCAGCTGAAGCTAAAGGAGATCAAACACTCGGTGGAGCTCGGTAATCAAGCTGCATACGGAGAAATAGCTGATGCTGTTGAGGTCTTCGCTGCTCTGAAGGAGTCTGTGGAGAGAAGCCAGGTTAAACTAATCAAGACAATCAAACGGAAGCAAAGAGCAGCAGAGACGCAGGCTGAAGGCTTCATCAAGAGGCTGGAGGATGAAATCTCCGAGCTGAGGCAGAGAGGGATGGAGGTGGAGCTGCTCTCCGTGGCTCAGCTGGAGGCGACGCTCAGTAAAGAGATAAAGAAAGAGATGAAGAAGCTGCTGGACAAGGCAGAGCTGAAGAGGGTCCAGCAGTTCGCAGTGGACGTGACACTTGATCCAGATACGGCCAATCCCCAGCTCATCCTGTCTGATGATGGGAAACAAGTCAAACATGGCTATGTAATAAATGACCTCCCAGATAACCCAAAGAGATTTACTAAGTCACCCTGTGTCTTGGGGAAGCAGAGTCTCTCCAAAGGTAGATTTTACTTTGAGGTTGGCGTTAAAGGGAAGCTTGATTGGGAGCTGGGCCTGGCCAGAGAGTCTATCGACAGAAAGAGCGACATCTCACAGACGCTTCAGGTTGGATACTTGACGATCGGGTTGCACGATGGACAGTCTTACTTCGCGGTTGCTGACTCTGTAGTCGACCTCGCTGTGGACTCAAAGCCGGAGAAGGTGGGGGTGTTTGTGGACTGTGAGGGTCGTCTGGTCTCCTTTTATGACGCCAACACTGCAGCGCTCATCCACTCCTTCACCGGCTGCTCCTTCGAGGAGAAACTCTACCCGTTCTTCCACGCCTTTAATAGTGACTTTAATGACTTCACCCCTCTGCTCATCTCTCCTGTCGTCCCACAATATGAACAATAACAGCTTTGTTTTTCTACTAAAAGATTCATTCAGTTTCATTTAATGGAAAATATCTTTACGCATGATTTCCTCACAGTCTGATTCATGTTTTCCTTTATTTACTCACGACTGCACTTCAATACAATTTTGAGGTACTTTATGTCTATTTCACTTCATCTCAAAGAAGAATATTATACTTTGTACTGCTCTACATTTAACAGTTATAGTTTCCATTGACTCTGCATATTAAGAGTTTGTATTAAAATGTTAAAACTCATTGTCAATAAAATACAATACATTTCTATAGATTTTTATTTTAAATTAAAGTGAGTTGTTCGTTTTCTGTTTTTTTCTCCCATTGTTTTTCATTTAAACATCTACTTTGAGACACAATGTGGTAAAACTCTCCTATATTTCACCAAAGGAACATCGGCAATTCGAGAAAAGTGAATGCATATAGATGTGGCCGAACTTTCTTCTTTATTCCAACATCAATCATCTCATGAATATTGACCACTGCACAGTTCATCTTTATTTTATTCTTGAGCCTAATGTCACTTTTTCTTGAGTACCGGCCTCCGTCCTCTCTGTTTCATGTTCTAGGCGATTTGTATGTGTCCTATATTAACTACATGTTCACTTTAAACTACTACTACTACTTTAAACTTTTTATGAAATTAAAGGTGAAATACATCCACAGTTTGTAGAAATACTACATCGCAAATAAATTTCCTGAAAAGGAAAATTAGATAAATATTATCAGCAAAATGTGCTCAAAGTATCAAAGTTAAACTACCTGGTCTCTGTGACTGTTATATTATTGTACATTACATTAGTAGGTTGATAAATACTGATAAGTCTGTGTGGAGTCCAGTGGTTCTCAAATGAGATGATCAAAGAAGAAAAATAAAGTTTGTATCAGAACTTAATTTTTTTAAGTTAATCATTTTTTTGCAGCGTTCTGTGAAATATTCGATTTTTTTTTTTTTTGTCTCTTTCAACTTCAGTTATTTAAATGAAACCATGGGTAGCGTCCAGAGTGGAAATGTTGACTGGACTCAAACGGCCCCCACAGTCACCAGATCTCAATCCAACACATAGAGCACCTCTGGGATGTGGTGGAACAGGAGATCCGCTTCATGGATGTGCAGCTGACAAGTCTGCAGCAACTGTGTGATGCTATCGTGTCAATATGGACCAGAGTCTCTGGGGAATGTCTCCAGCACCTTGTTGAATCTATACCATGAAGAATTAAGGCCGAGCTGAAGGCAAAAGGGGGTCTGACCCGGTACAAGCAAGGTGTACCTAATAAAGTGGTAGGTAGGTTACAGTCTCCTCATCGCTCCACACAGAGTCCAGGATCGTTCTATGGACAAAGTGATCCCTGGGGCACAAGGCCCCCAATTCAACTCGAACCCTTTCCTGCATGACTCTCTTGCCTGTATTCTCCGTCTCGCTCCACTTTCCCAAACAAATAAAAGCAGAAAAATGTTCCAAAAAAAGGTAACATGCATGAAAACAGGTGGATGAAAACACGTTTATTGAGATTTAAGTTGATGTAGAAGAGCCTCACTCAAGTCTGAACCCAAAAAGAAGCAAACATCCTCCAGTAAAAGGTCAAATTCTCCACTGAGAACAGTCATGATGGAGCAAATAGAAACACAAATCACAGCAATAAAACAATATACCTGTGAGTTTGAGGATCAATACTCTGCACTGATGTCAGATTGATTTCATGTGAGCAAATAGCAGGCAGCTCTCAAAGGTGATTAGAGCTCATTAAGGAAGTCAGAGCCAATAACTTCATTAGGACTTCAGGAAGTGGCCAAACCGACGCCACCGACGGAAAACCTGACTCCTAACTAGGCGTATTGACACAGTAAATAATCAGACCAATAAAGTCAGAGAGAGGAATCACGGGGGGAATGATCACTGAGGGGGTACAAAAGGAGGCCGGGCTGATCCCGACACCCAGTCTGCAGGTCTGATCTGATTTTATCTGGTCTCTGTGCAGGATCTGTCCAGGTGAGTCTCCATGGATTTCTTCTTTGCAGCATCTTCTTTGTTGTTGTGACTACAATTTTTTTTTTTTTTTTTTTTTTATCAGTGTTTATTGAGACGCAGCCATTTCATATGATCACAGAGATCAGTTTTTATCTACTGCTGAATATCAAAAATGACGTACAGCAACTAATTAAACAATTTTTTCACTTTTAAATTCAAAGCAATTACTTTTCATTCAACAATTAAGCTGTCTGTTATTTTCCAAATTAATTAATTTTTTGATAAAATGTTAGAAAACAGAAAAAAAAGCTCTTTATAATTTCTAAGAGACGTCTTCAAAGTAAAGATATTCAGTTTGTGATGGAAACAGAGAGAAATCCTCACAATTAAGGACCTGGATCATCAAAATGAATCATCAAAAATTCTGTATATGCAGATGAATCCATTGTATAACTTGTCTTTCCATCTATATATACGTTTGTGTTTGTGTTTGTGTGTGTTTTGACAGAATTTATATTTATAATTTATATATATATATATATACACTTTTACAGTTACATGCACATACTCACATTTATACACCATCCCCTGCTTTATGGTCTATTTTCCTCTAAATGGACCATCATTTAAAAAATGAACATGACATTTACTGAGCTGATAAATCAAGGGAGAAGTAGGGACATTTTCCCATAGACTTCAATACAATATCACTTCTTTTTGTTGAGTCATCCCCTGATGGTCATTAGATAAAATGCAGACCCACAGACCCAACAACAATGTGTCTGAAATATTACCTTCACCCTGAAGAGGACCGAGGTTTGAAAAATCAATTTGTCTCCTCAGGAAATCTTCATCTTCATCATCATCATGACGTCGTCCATCAGTGTGACTCAGGTCTTCCTGCTGTCGGCCCTCCTCCACCTCACCACCGCACTTCCTGTCAGGTAGACGATCATAGATGTTGCTGAAAAGTCTCAAACATCTGCCAAAAAAAAATCACTTCATGATTCCTTTAAACGTGTTGACGCACTTTATTTTTAGTAGCAACAATTTGATTTGCATTAAAACAGCTGGATAAAACTGGATATTATCATCTTGTTTGGTTTAAGGTTTTAAATGAGTTGATCCTTTCCTTCATGTTTTAAATCTTGGCTCTTCAACCCTTCTTTAAATCTATATTGTAATTGTTTTGATGCTGTTCATGTATTATGTTCCGCACTTTGGGTCTTCGTGAATGAAACGAACTGTAAATCGTCTTTTTCTTTGACCTCAGTGATGAAGATCAAGTGGAGAGTTTGCCTGAGATCAGACACCTGAACGCACCGTGGTCGGAGATGAACGCTGCAGACTCTCTGCTGGAGGACAGACTCAGGTTAAACGACAAGAAACATCACAGCAAATAAATACATCAACTTTTAGAGACAATAATTCTACAGACTTTAAATTCACCCTTAAAGGTGCTATTATCAATGTTTTTACAGAAACTGGGTCGAAAATAACAACGTGAAAATAATAAAGGAAGTTATATAAAACACAGAGAGACAGACATAGAGAGAGAGACAGAGAGAGAGAGGGAGACAGAGAGAGAGAGAGAGAGAGAGGGAGACAGATAGAGAGAGAGAGAGAGAGAGAGAGAGAGAGAGGGAGACAGATAGAGAGAGAGAGAGAGAGAGAGAGAGAGAGAGGGAGACAGCTAGAGAGAGAGAGAGAGAGAGAGAGAGAGAGGGAGACAGATAGAGAGAGAGAGAGAGAGAGAGGGAGACAGATAGAGAGAGAGAGAGACAGAGAGAGAGAGGGAGACAGAGAGAGAGAGAGAGACAGAGAGAGAGGGAGACAGACAGAGATAGAGAGAGAGAAAGAGAAAGAGAGAGAGAGGGAGACAGAGAGAGAGAGAGAGAGAGAGTGAGACAGACAGAGAGAGACAGACAGACAGGCAGATAGAGAGACAGACAGACAGGTATTGGTCATATTGGTGATTATTGATTATCCATGTGTTTCAGGCAGCTCCAGTCTGCAGGTTTGCTTCGCAGGAGGCAGCTGGGAGACATCGAGTTCTCCAACAGATACGCTGAGTTCCTGCGATCTAAAGCCAAACACAGCTCCATCTGCGCCTTCCTGCGCCGCATGCAGGGCGTGAAGAAGAGGTGACACCTGCTGACGAAGCTGGTCACACAGTTCACCACAGTTCACCACTGATTAGGAGTCACGTGATCAGTCCTCAGCGCTGCTCTGATGGGTGGAGGCTGTACCTCCTAAAATCAGTCCGAATTCTTCCACACAGTTTTCCAGTAAAATGAAATGATGCATTAATGTATTACATCACTGTTTCTTACCAATGAGAGTCAGTTTTCTCCTAAAAACATAAAACATTGAAGCAGAATTTGTTCATTAAAAAAATGTTGGATTGACCCAAAAACCAAACCTATTAGAATATGTCATTTAACCTTATTTGATTATTTACAAACACAGGTACATGTCATATATTTGTGTTTTTGTCCACAGCGGGGTGGGAGGAGACGTGGAGAGGGTGAACCTGCTGCTGAGACAGTACATGTGTCCGTCCGTCTTCGACAGCTGGCCGACCGAGCTTTAAACGACACACAGCAGAGAGAGAGAGAGAGAGAGAGAGAGAGAGACTGAATCTGAAGTGAGGAGGACAAACTTGTTACCAATGTTCTGAATAAAGCTCTTTATACGCAGCTGTTATCAAACTTAATGTGGAAACACGGACGTCTTTGTTATTAAAAGAGGTTTAATGAGGTACTTTAGGTGTTTACTGTGTTTGATCAGTGGATATTAACGAGGATTAATAATGAGTCAGTTGTGTCAGTGACAACATTTGCCCTGAAGGTGGCGCTACATTAAAGGTCAAAGGGCCATTAAAAGGTTGGTGAAACTGTTCATAAGGTCAAAGGTACATCAATTAACTCCACATTAAAATAGGTTAAACCTCAGAAACTAGTTCTTCCACAGAGCTATTACTAAATATTAAATATAAGACTTGTGGCCTAACACATCTGGCCCATGTACTTCCACATCTGGGCCGATTACAGGTGTTATCCTCAGGCTGGATGATGGAGAGAAGCATCTGACAATCATGCCGTATATGGGCCAGATTCGGGCCGTGGACCCAGGTGTATACTGGACCAGAGGAGAACGAGCATGAGGCCCGAATACGCACCAGATTTATTTTTGCAAACACTAAATTTGTTGCTACTATATGACCCTTTAAAGGGATAACATGGACTATGGTTGACATATGAATATTCGTTAAATGATGCTGTTTAAATTATAATTTACAAAAAAATAACCTGTATGAACGATTCTTATGCTGGCACATATTTCTCCATGTATACAGGCAATAGATAAAACAAATATATGCATTTACAAAAAATCTTAAGGGCCCCAAAAACAAACTTTTGGAAGGTGTGCAAATAATTATTTATTTGTGTATGTAATTCTATGGTGAATCCTGTTTCCTGTCAGCTGATTTACACATTAGGCTGCTAACAATTTCATTTCCTAAGATACAGCCTAAGTTATAATGATGCAACTTAAAATATTTAATATATTTTCAGAAATTTTGAAATATACGGTGAATATTAATATCTTCTCTTGAATTCCTTCAAATCTTCCTGCGTCTTGCGTTTACTGAGCTAATAAATCAAGGGAGAAGTAGGAACATTTTCACATAGACTTCAATACAATATGACATATCTGTGGTGAAGCTCCTGACCTTTACCTGCAGAATTTCATGTTCATGTTGCATGAATAAGCAGATGTGCTTCCATTTAGGTATTTTTATAATTATTATGCAACTATTTTATTATATGAAGGCTTCAAATGATATAAAACCTATTCAATACTAATATAATTTTTTTTCCTTTTCCATTAAACATGTCACAATGATATGTCTATATGGGCCAAATCAGTTAAAGGAAAGTTCAAACAGTCGGTCACAAAAACAGATCTTGTATGACTTCCCAGCAAATAGACGTGTTTGTTATGTTTTTATGGCGGGGAAAAGTCCACTGCCGCCATAAAGCTGAGCAGATAAGCAGAGAGCAGAGACAGCTGATGATCAGTTCAGACAGGACAGAGACATGGACGGACTTCATCCACGCTCCACCGTGAGGACGACCCTCAGCTTTCTGCTCCTGATCCTCATCCAAACGCCCGGCGTGGCCGTCGCACAGGGTAGGGACTGAACTGATGGCGTCTCCTCACAGAAAATCAGGGGCTCAGTAACGTCTGCTGGTACAAACTGACCAGTTCTAGCTGTGTAAATACAGATAAATATCGTCAAGGTGGATTAAAAGCAGAGGACGAGCTCAGACGACTGAAAAAGGAAATACTTTGATATTAAAATAGGGCAGTGAGTGGAAACTATGAGCCTGGAGGGGTGGAAACAGGTTCTTCAAGTGCTGATGTTCAAAGTCCAAATTATAATTATTCAGTTGATTTGTGGTTTTATTCAAATCAACTCTGAAATTCTCAAGTACTTGGCAGACGGTATGATGAACATAATAAATTTTATAACACACTATGAGGTAGTTTTAAGCAGATAAAAGTGCTGACTGTGTATTTGTTGGCAACAATACTGAAGGACAATGTATAAAGAGATAATGACAATAAAGTAAAAGGTGAAATTATGTAAAAATATAGGATAAGTTGTAATTGTTGACAAGTATAGCAAATGAATAACCTTTAAAATTGCCCCATCATCTGATTACACATTATTATGTGTTATAAACCATTTAACGCGTTTATTTGTAATTTTGTTGCATGAAGCCGAACAATAAAATAATCACTGGTTCTTCTTGGTATTTTAATGTAGTGCAGTGGAAGAAAACCAGACTAAACTGCATTTTAATGGAAAGGAGAAATAAATTCTAATGAATTATTTTTATAAAAAGTTGGGTAGACAATTAGGGAAGTTAGGGGAAAGAAAAAAATGTTAATATTGTATAAACTTTAAGTTCTGTGAAGCTGCTGGTCGAGGCTGAGTCTGGTTCTGTTTGAGGTTTCTGCTTTTTCTGGCCACTGTCACCGAGTGCTGGGTGGGAATTGTTGGGTCTCTGTTATCAATATGATAAAGAGTCAGTCTAAACCTGCTCTGTTTGAAAGGTGTATTGACTTCTGTTGTGATTCGGTGCCACATAAATTAAAAAAAAAGACGAATTAATAAAGTCACTGGTCAGAAAATGCCTGAGCAGAAAAACGCTGCTGGGGTTTCGACGACAGTTTGAAAAGGTAAAGGTCTCAGAGGTTTATGTTGTTTCTTCAACTCGTTGGCAAAGGGCAATGCTCATTTCCGCCCAGAATTATTTCCCCACCAATTACACAGGGTGTATACTTTATTTGAATTTTACAAAACTGGAATTTAACTGTAACTAAATTTGTGTATTTTTGATTTAATGGCTGTTAAAGTTGAATAAATGAGCACAGAGGAAAGTAAACATGGACTGTCTATAAAAGTGGACATAGTCTGCGTCTCAAGTGTCTCAAGTGTCTGAGACCTACATGACCATCAGGGGCGGCTCACAATAGTTTTTAAGTTTGGGTTCAATGCCTGTTCAGATTAATAATACAAGATAGAACAACAAAGGAAAACAACAAGTCTAACTAAGAACTATAGAAGAAGTAATACTTTTCTTTTGTACTATTTTAATGCTAATAATGGTTTTTTGTAAATTATAGTATAACTCCTCACCTCCTGGTATTAACTTGTAAGTTCACTCCATTAAAACTGTGTTTAAATTTACACACGATGCAAATTCAAATTCCCCATTTTATAAAAGTAGGAAGCCTCCTATTTCAACACTTTCTCCTGTTGTCTTGATGATGAATTGATTGTGACAGTTGTGTTGTTCTTCTCTCCCAGGAGTCTGTGCTGGTCCTCCGTCTGTGGAGTTTCCAGAAAACAACGCAGTGGGTGAAGTTGTAGCAGTTATCACTGTCGAACCCGGGGTGACCCTTGAATTCAGCCCGTCGATGGAAAACCCCAACCCGTTCGCGCTCCAAGCAAACCAGCTGACAGCTGCGAAGGTGTTTGACTATGAGGTACTACAGGTCATGATTAACAGAGCCAACGAGAGCCAAAAAAACACACTCCAGTCTAGATGCTAAAAAACCCTGATTGTTGAGTATGAACTTTGTTGTTTTCCAGACTGAGAAAACTCACATAGCCAGGATCACCTGCACTGATCCAACTACAAACCTCAAGGTAAAACTTCATACATGTTAAACTGAGATGAAAATCTGCACTATACCAATTTAGATTTGGAATTTTTTTAACTTTTAACTTTTTTAACTAATAGTTTGTTCACATTTTTAAAAATGACAGAATGAGGTGTTGTTAGGCAGCATGGAGATAGACTGACTGTATTCATGAGCGAGGCATTGTCCTACAAAGCTTGAAGAGGTGTACAGGTTTTTGCTGAGGTTCTGCAGGTACCTCGGGGGGTTCTCTAAGGGCTTGAGGTTTTCAAGGGTGTTCGAACAAGTTGCACAGCTTCTAGGATGTTTTCCAGGTCCTTGAGGAGGTTCTACAGATGCCTGAGGAAAGTGTATATGTTCTTGAAGAGGTTGCAGTGGTCCTTCAGGAGGTTTTAGAGGGTCTTGGGGAGGTTGTAGAAGTTCTTGAGAATGTAAGGGCACTGGGAGGATTGTACAGGGACTACAGGTTTTGAAAATGGTTCTCCAGGAGCAGGAAGAGGTTCTACATGTCGCTCAGAAGGTTGTACAGACTTTCCATGTGCTTAAGGATGTTTTACAGGTTCTTCAGGAGGTTCTTGAAGAGACTGTAAAGGTTTTCCATGCACTTAGAGGAGGTTGTAAAGGTTATTGGAGGCACTATAGAGGTTCTTGCCAAGAGTATCCAGGTGCTTGAAGAGGTTCTGCAGGTCACCAAGAAGGTTGTACAGGTTCTCCATGTGCTTAAAGAGTTTTTGCAGGTGGGTTATCTGTGCTTGAGTAGGTTGTAAAGCTTTTACAGGACTTTGTACATGTTGTTGTAGAGGCTGTACAGGTTTTTGTTGAGGTCCTCCAGGGGCTTGAGGAGGTTCTACGAGGTTCTCTGTGCTTAGGTTGTAAGCGACGTTTAAGGAGGTCTTCCATGCACTTGGAGGATGGTTGTACAGGTTCTTGCCAACAATCTCAATGTGCTTGAGGTGATAGTACAGGTTCTTGAGGAGGTTCTACAAGTGCCTGAGGTTTATGAAAAAGGTTAAACTAGTGAGTGGGGAGGTTTTCTAGATACTTGCTGCAGTTTTACAGGTTTTTTCAAAGGTTGTGGAGGTTCGTGGTGAAGTTTTAGCCTTTCTGGTGCTAAATAAGGATCATGTGATACTGTTTCTCAGTGTCAGGCTTTTTGTGGAGCTTAAAAAAAAACAGGGGTCAGAATTCAGTATCTTTGATTTATTTCATCATTTTAATTCTTAACATCATAAAAGTTGTAATAAAGAATAAGACAATATCATCATTGTGTCTCATTGTTTCCAGGTGAACATCATCATTGTGGTAGCTTTGGTCAATAAGAACGATAACCCTCCATTCTTTAATGAGAACCCCTACCGTGTCAGTGTCCCCGAGGTAAGTCTGATAAATACCTTCAGTTAAACAGGAATTATCGTTTAAAATTGTAAGGTTCGTGTGTTTGTTTTCTCTGTTATTTTGTTAACACTTTACTATCGTAGATCTGATTTTTCGTTAAAAACAACATATTTTTTGTACCTTTGTGTCCCAGCTGTCTCCTGTAGGAACAACCGTGGGTAACTTTGCTGCCGTAGACTTAGACCAACTCAATCAGCTCTACTACACACTGACATCTGAATCTGTAAGACATCGAGTTCAACTTGTCTTTTGTTAGGATGTCCAGCTTGCGTTTAGCCTAGCTTAGCACACAGACAAGGCAAATCTAAACTGTTTTTAATGTTGGGTTTAATTTCTGCAGGACAACTTTGAACTGATGTCACCTACCATCCCCAGCATCCTCATTAAGACGCCTCTCAACTATGACAAAGTCAAAAATGTCTCTCTGGTGTTGTTCGTTCAGGTGAGTCCTGCTCACTGCTGGTTCTTAACACGATCTCTTTCCTCCATCTCAACAAAAACAAGCCTCACTCTCAGTCAGGTATATTCTCCTGAGTCGTTCAGACATCAAATCAAACGAAGATGGGGCGTCTATATGGCACAAGGTTGAGCCACAAATTGGAGGGTTTGATCCCCAGCTCCTTCTGTCCACATATGAAGTGTCAAACTAAGCAGTAAGAGTGTGGTTTTTGGGGAAGAGCTGTTCTTTATTTGGATAAGAGCCTCTCCATCACTTTATTATTATAAATGATGGGCTCAAACATGGAAAAAGAATTGAATAATTCAACAGAAATGTTGGAACAGTTTGGTCGTTTCACGTGAGAGATTTTGTGTTGCATTTTTTGGTTTTGTTAGAGCTCTTCTCACTGATTTTGAGTGGGAAATAATCATTTTAAAAAGGTGGCGTTTCCATCCACCAAACAGGATTTCAATGAAAATTTAATGACGATTGTGCTATTGTGTGCATTTGTGTGAGTTTTTCCTCGTTTTTATTTTCTAACCAATATTTTACCTTTAAAACTTTGATTGTTCTAGATTTAGTCGAGAATATTTAATGTTAAAAAGGAAGAAAATTGAAAAGCTTTAATCTATTTAACGTTAATCCTGTCAAACTAGCGTCGGCCCAGTTTTTCAAACCTCTCCTGACTGAATCTGCATCGTACTGAAATAATCAGTTTCTAGTTGCCTTTTGTATTTTTTTCCAGGACACACCGTTGGCAACAACAGATGGCAGATCTTCGTTTACCACCAACACCACCATCATAGTCTCCATCTTGGACAGCGACAACAGGCCACCGTGGTTCCAGCCCTGCACCATTCATGAGGTCGGGGGGGCTTCGGTCTGCCAGAGCGCTGGCTACACCAGCAAGGTCAACTTAAATGAACAAAAGGTGTGGATCTACAAAGTCTAGCACAGATACTGAACCCTAACCCAGTGTGGTGAAAGCTCAACACAGCAATTTCAGAAAACGCACGCATATAGATTAAGATGAAGTGTCAATTTGACAAGACAATCGCAAAAATTTAGATACACAAACAACAAATTTGTTCATGTTCATCACTTTTAAGAGTCCCCTGGAAACCTCTGATAGCGTTTCATAAGACGTTGTTGTGCAGAGTTTCTGTGTTTGACTGTATTTCCTCTGTTGTACACGTTAGGTCAGCGAACACCACTGAGTTTTCAAAGCCACTATCAAAAAATGACTGAAGTGCAACAAGAGCTAGAGAAAGAGTTTAAAATCTTTGACGCCCTTATCAATCGCTATGTAAAGGCTGCATATGACACATTGTCAGTCAGTTAACAGATGCTGTTAGACAATCTCACAGACTGTGGCCTTAATGCAGCCTCTGAATTTTGTTTTCACCCATGTTAGACACATGATGATGATGATGATGATGATGATGATAGAAGTGCTTTCTCCTATGCAGACCGGAGTGTTACCACTGAAACCAGGACCACTTCACGCTATTGACGGAGACTCTGGGATAAATGAAGAAATAACGTACTCGATTCTGAGCGGTGAGCAGCTCAGACTATAGCAAACAAGAAGTGGCTTGTTTTCCAGCCTGACGTCTACAAGCTGTTGATTATTGGAAGGTAGAAGCAGCTGAGTTTGTTTGTGTTTTAGGAAATAATGAGGCTATGTTTGAGATCAACGCCAGCACGGGGAGCATCAGGATGCTGAAGCCGGCCAGCAAGTTGGAGGCAATCATTCTGACAGTGATGGTAAAAGCTAAACTTTCACATGCTTTTATCCAGTGTTTCTTCTTCAAGGCTTTACTTCTCCGTGTCTGTTGTTGCCAAAACGGCCCTTTGGGTTTGTAGTAGAGCGAACTGAGTAGAACAACCTGTTATAAAGTCCCAAATTAAATTATGCTTTTTCTGAGTCTCCCCCTTCTTTTAGCGTGTTATAGAGTCAAAAAGCTCAAAGTTCCCCCTAAAGGCCTCGTGGGGGTCCAGACCTTACTTACCACCTGTAAGATCCCCTGCAAGCTTGGCTTGTCTCCACACAATGCACTGAAAGTTACTACTTACAATGAAGAGCTTTCTTTAGTTTTGTAGCTGAAAAGACACTGCGTTCTGTTACTGTTCACTGATGACATGCGATTGTTTTTGTTTTTTATTTGTCAAAGTGTAAGTTTGGGGAGAATGAAGCATCTGATTGAACAAATCTTTTATATGGACAATAAAGTTAATCTGGAGTTGGGCCGGCAACCTGAGTGCAGTATTTTACAGTTCAGTGTGTGGTTCCTCTCCCAGGCTGCCCAGAAGAGGAGTAGTTACCAGTTTTCCACCACCACTGTCACAATCAGTGTCCAGAAGAAGAGCCTCCAACCTCCAAAGTTTCAGAGGCCTCTGTACCAAGCCGTCATCAATGGAGTGGGCACCATGGCTCTGGACCAGAGGAACACGGACCAGCCGCTGCAAATCCTCGCCACGGACGATGACTACACAACCACTGGGGTAAAACACTGGCACTAATTCAGTCAAAGTGTTCCAGTTTTCTCTCTACATGACGTGCAGCACTAACCTTTTAATTTCCATTCAAACAGGGTCTAAATCCCTACATCGACTACTCCATTGTCGGGAACAGTGATTTCTCCATCATTAATGGCTTCTTATACATGACTAAACATCTCTCAGATGCCACATTATCCTTGCAAGTGAGTTTACAAATCTAATAAAAGTTCAGGTGAGTGATTGGCAGGTTAGCTTCTTATTAAGTGCTTGACCTCATCCTAACACATTCAGGTGGTGGCAAAAGACACGTCTAACGATGAATCAGCTGTGGCTCAGCTCTCGGTGGAGGTGAAAACAGGTAGGACCCAAACCTTCACGGAGGCCTCAGCTAAAAACAGCTAATCACTGCATGACCATGAAATATGTGCTAACACGAGGGCCCGAATGAAGAGCATGTGGTTTGTAATAGTGAGGTGATAAGCTCCTCAACTCTTCTGTCCATAAGACTGAAGCATCAGGTGAAACCTGAAGAACCAGGATGTAAATTTAGAACATGAGCATTTCCTTTTACGTGAGACTGACACAAAGTCTGACTGTTCCCTGTCAATTGAGCCATCTTTTTGATTTGTGCACACACAGTCACACAATCCTGTGGTTGGTCTGCTTGGATGTCACCACAAACCTCAGTACAGTTCATTAGGATGTGGACAAAGACCTTTTCTTCAAGTTTTGGTGCAGTTGCTTGGCAGCACTTTGATCAGCAGTTAGTTAAAACCAAATTGTGTTGAAGACACATCTGCATGAGTTGAGCATCTTTCAATGACTCCACATCATAAATGTTTACAGACAGGAAGAATAACTGAACAGTTGAAGTTCCTGGTCAGGTTTAAGGCCAATTCAATGGTCTCAGTTTTAAAACTGTGAGAACCAATGTTTCAGTCAGAGGAGGATGAAAACTGTTTTCTTCTTGCATGTGAAAAAGTGATACTAGTGGCAGAAAAGAAGCATTACAACAACCTAGTGCACAAGAAGCTCTCTGGGGAAGGATTCCTGCTCGTGTGGCCCTGGTCCGTTTTTTATTGATCAAATTCAGATTGAACCTTTTCCATTTTCTGCTCCAGTTCTACAAACATCCCAAATAATACAAATTGTTTTTTCACTACTTCATCAGTTAATACCACCTTGTTATTTTCAGTAAAACTTCTCTTCTTGGTCTTTTTGTGTTGCTCCATGTTGACAGTGACAGTAAGGTTGAATTCCCAAACACTGTCGGTATTAATTTTGATAGCGACAGAGCCTTTCCAAAGGTCAGTGACAGCTGATCTATACTGTTTTATTTATTCTCTATAGTGTGAAGTTCCTCACTGTTGATAGTGTGCAACTATGTGCATACAATATGTAAATTCAGTATTTTTTGTGTATACTGGTAGTCAAACATCTGTGGAAAACAGGAACTCCTTAAGCAAGATAGCTCGGGTCTAAGCTTTTCTGGTCCACTGGCTTTTCTGTGGCCAATTTTAGAAAAACCCTCTAGCAACAAGGTTTGCACAGACTGACTCGGTGTCTCATCTGCAAACCATTATCCTTCAAAGTGTGCTCTCCTCCCAGGTCCCACCACCACCACCAGTTTGCCCCTGAACACTACAGTCATAAAGACCACAACCTCCACAGGGTTATCCACCACCAACAGCAAGACAACTGAAGTTATCGTGTCCACCACGAACCCCGGTGACAGCAGCACCTCGGCGACCGTCCCCAGCTCAACCAGCAAAAGCATAACCTCCACCACAGACTCGAGTATGTCCACTGAAGGTTCAACCACTAATCCCAGTACGACCAGTGAAGGAAATGTCTCCACTACCAGCGCAACTTACCCTCTCACAGGTGGTTGCATGTTTCTCACTGTAGCTTCTCTTCTCCCTAAAGCGAAGCAGAGGCCATTTGGAAGATTTCTTGTTCTAAGTTGTGTAAGATGGCAACCAAGCCAGAGCGCAATGACCCAGCTCACGAAAAGTCAAGAGCTGTTGACTCTCACCAGAAAAAGTGTTTTGTTGACATTCAAAGAGACCAACCACAAACAGTGACAGCAACAGTGATGCTGCCGGATTTAAGCAGACCAACCTTTATTTCATGGTCTTTGTTCTTGCAGCGATCGCACCATCTGGCGACTTCTCGCTGGAGGACATGGTAGCTCTGGGCGCGACCCTGGGCGCCCTGCTGTTAATCTGTCTGGTGGTCATCGCGTTGCTCGTCTATCGCATGCGGAAAGGGAAAGGAGACTGGAGGAAGATCTATGAAACCAACATGTTTCGAAGCAACGTGAGTTCAAGGAGTTTGTCAGAGTGAGAGAAATGTTTTCTGAAGCTCCAGATTCATCACTATCCCTGATTTCAGATTATTGTAAACTTCACTGAAGTGATGGGCCGTAATTTAAGAAAATCTATCTTTTCCAGAGATCCAGAGATGCATTTCTACAACTACAACTATAGATCAGATTAGGAAGAAAAAGATCCTTGATCTCCTAAACACAGGAATTTACCAGAATACCAGCAAACCCTTCTTTCATTCCCACATTTTCTGAGTTCATTATGATGTGGTTAAATGTCAAGATTTTCTAAACTGATACTATATTATAAGTTGTCATTCACATCTGGACAAGGAGATTTATAATATACTTACTTCAAATAGCCAGAGATACTTATCAGTACCCATCCTGCAGAATCAGGCCGCAACCGATCAATCTCTAGTGTGATTGACGGGTCTGGCAGCAGCTCAGGAGGTATAAGGGTGTTTCAAGTCCTAGCTACTCTTGATCAGGTGTTCAAAAGACTTTTGCTCCCTGACTTAAGCGTTTAAGACAATGAGTCAGTCTAGGCAGGCACCAGGAAGGGCACAAAACCTGAGGAGACTCGCTGTCTTAAACTATTAGTCTTGCTTTTAACTTCTTTATAACTTAACTTCTTCTCCACCTGATTTTCTTTCCACAGCTGGGTCAAGGTTCAGATGGTCTGAAGGAGGCCATACAGTACACCAATGAGGCCTTTCAGAACGATGAAGATGAAGGAAGCATGGGCCCTGGTGGCCCGAAGGCAGGGAGTGTAACGCCTGGTAGAGATACACAGAACGCAAAGGAGAACGTGTACGCAGAGGTTAATTCTTTGGCACCGTTGTTCGACCTCCTGTCTGACAATACCAGCCAGGCCGGCTCAGACAAGTCAGACAATGAGAAGGTGGTGAAACCCATCCTAACCAAGGAGAGGCGCATGGAGGACGGATACAAGGCGGTTTGGTTTAAGGGGGATATCGACCCCAACGCCAAGGAGGATGTGGTCATCATCCCGGACAGCAGAGAGGATGACAGCGAGGACGAAGACAAGTCATCCAATGGCAGGGAAGAGGAAGGATACGAAAACAAGCCAAGAAAATCCCCAAAGGTCGGCTTTACTGATGTGGATCTGGACAGCGGAGTCGGAGTAAGGATGGATGATTTGGCAGAGGACAGTGACAGGGACCTGAGTTCTGATATTTGAGGAGCAGAAAGAGAAGAACGTGGCGGGAACCACCTACAATAAAAGCTAGTGATTTATCAACTGTGAGTCCTTATCATGTCAGAGGACAAGTGAAATAAAACCAGGACCAAACACACCTTACAGAAATAATAATAAAAAAAAAGCCAAGGCCCTTACTGGTATTGCATACCAGTTTTTTTGATTTATGCTGTTAAAAAAATGTTTAAAAAAAATTAAAAAAGTAAAATAACTGTATTTAATTTGTATCATGTATTTAATCTTGTCTTTAAAACTATGCACACATAGCATAGAGTATAATAGATTAGCAAGAACAGATAAAGGCTCTGTTCTTTTTACCATTAGTTTTACAACCAGTAAACATGGTTTTACACTATAAGACAAACAGTTTGGGGAAAATATGGTATTTGGGTTAATTATTTACTGGCTGTATTGGCTGTTTAGTTCTGTATGAAACTAGAAAAACACAGAGCGAAAAGGCAAATGATTAAAAACAGAAATGTGTGCTGTTGCTGTTTATAATAAAACCCTCCCTGCTGATACTGAGGACAGTAAAACACTGACAGAATCAAACTCTGAACTACCATTAAATGACTAACAGCAGTTAGCAGAAATGTTTGTCAGCAGTTTCACTAAAATAATTAGCACATTGAACTTTTAGAGCACAAGCTAATCTAAATAAGTCTGTTTGGTTATTGAGTAAATAACTGCATGACATTAATTAAAGATAGTTGTGAATATAAAATTAACATGTTGTTTTACAAAAAAAAAGAGAAGCCAAACCTGCACAGAAACAATAAGACAGTGTCAGTGTTTGACATTTGATTTTACTTAAATAAAAAAAATGTACAACACATTTTAACAACAAATTTCATTTTGTTTAAAAACTTTACACCTATTTGTACAATGAGACCGTTATATAAAAACCTTACATTCGATACACACCACAGGTCGACAGCATTTACGTGAACTTCAACAAAAAAAACAAAACCGCAAACAAAATGAGGAGGATTAGGAGTTAAACACCTTCAGGAAATGTGCTAAACAAAAAATTTGAATGAGGCAACGTGGCGTTAACAACTGGTGTCAAAATAGCAAAGGCTCTAAAAACATTTTAACAAGAAACTAAACTAAAAATTACAAAAGATTTGGCAATGAAAGAGCTTTGGCCTGATCACACCAAAAACTCAGATTATTAAACTGTATTTTTTTATTTTAAATCGAAATTTTGATGTAATGTTACTGACTTACACTTAATGTTTTATTTGGGGAAGAAAATGTATTATCACCCATCTTGCATAATAACGTTGATTGAGCTAAAAAGGAGTTACTCTATTTTGGAAGTTTGTTTTTGGTTAAAAGATCACGTTTGTAGTTATTTAATTAAAAATGCATCTGCAAATATCAGTAAATAATTGAACATAAAAATGAATCAGCAACTACTTTAATAATCAATTAAGAGTCATTTTTCCAGCCAACATGTCAAACATTCATATTTTCTGATGTTTTGTTGAAAAATGATTAACTGACAAACAGAAAAAATCTGCCACATTAATAGACAATAAAAAAAAATAATTGTCAATCAACTGTTTAAAAGTTAAAGATGTTTTTAACTAAAGATCTTTCCTTCAGGTACCTCATTTACATGTGTTTTGTTTTGTTTTTGTTTATTTATGACGCCTGCTGGCTCCATACAAAGTAAAAAAAAAAAAAATAGAAGCTAAAAACTGAAAAGAAAAAATATATGTATAATATTTTTGCTTGTTTAGCTTTAGCCAGTTAGCAAACTTCAAAATGTATTGGTTATGAAAGAATGATAAACCTAAAAGTTAACTGAAATCTGTATAGAAAAAAAAATGCACTTCAAACTATGGCGTTTTATTTTTAACATAAATTCAGCTCAGAAAAAATACTTCAGCTTTTTTAAGCCTCTTAGCTTATTGACTATGAAAAAGAGAAAAAACCTTCCATTTCAGGTCACTGTGAAGTTCTGCATTAAGCTAAAAGGAATAAGACAAACAAATCGATTCATCAAAACTTCCAATATTACAGCTTGCATCTGTTTTGTTTGTGTTAAGTTAAAAGCTGGGATTAATTTTTCTGGTTTACATTAAATGTCGCACAGGAAATAGTCATAAAACATTCATATAGAATACAAACAGTCTCTTGCCACCACATTAAAAAACAACACACTGTAATAGTAACTGATTGTAAGGCTTAGCTGTAAAATACAATACACAGTCATTTAATAAAGTTTTCACAATTCCCTGAAGACACTAATGTAAATTAATGAGGTTTTAACACGTGTAACTGCCAACAACACTGTAAAAACAACTGTCCAAATATGTGAACCTTAACCCTACAAACAATGAGTAATAATCTGAGCACTAACGTAATATTTAGTTCCCAGCGTAACATATTATCGCTGCCTGAAACTTGCAGTTATTGTTTTTATGTTCACCAAATAGAAAGAAAAACCTTTCTATAATTTCAGCTCCTCCAAAGTAAGAATGTGCTGCTTTTCTGTGTTTATAAAACTAAATAACTCATGGTTTTGCCTCATGAATGACATTTTTCGCCATTTTCTGACTTTTTTTCTGAATACCAAAGGTTCATTGAGAAAATATTCAGCATTATTAGAAAATAACAGCCATTTTGCCAGTTTGTTATTTTTATGTGTGTGAACTGATTTTATAACTGTAACTATGATTAAATTCATTGTCAAATAACTTGTAGATTATTTTTTTCCAATTGGACAACGATCTGTTTAATCTACAAAATGTTGAAAATAGTGAAAAATGTCCATCCCAGTTTCCCATAGTCTGAAGTTACATCTGACCAAGGGTCTAAAACCCAAACATTTTTAGTTTACAATGATATAAAACTGAGAAAAGAAACAAATTCTCACATTGGAGAGGCAACAATCACATAAAAAGGTAAGAGTTTTTGTTTTTTTGTAGTTGTTTTTTTTTTTTTTTTTTGCTTAAGTTATCTATTGGCGAAAAGGCTATCAATTGATTTTCTTTTAATTCCAGCATGTTCCAGTTCGTTCAGGTGTTTCAAGTCAGATTCACCGAACTCTCTTAATTGCACAAACTTGCAACAACAACCTGATCGCTTTTACCGGATTTAATCATTAGCATTCATCAACTCTCCTATGTAAGGCTGCCTTTCATTCACAACAATGTCACACAACAGTTAAAAGAATCACACAACACAAAGCTTCAAAAACAACACATCCAGCAGAGACAGAAGTCGTATTGAAGTACCCACAAATTTTAAAAAGGCTAATAATAGTGCATCTTTAAGTGGCGAGTCATCAGAGGCTACATGAAGTTAAATGCTGAATATTAGTTAAATGCAATCCATGACTAATGCGAGTCAATAAAGGGGACGACACTGAGAGACTAGAGCGATTTGAAGCCTGCAGCAGGTTTTATAACGGAGGACGAACGTGGACAGAGACCTGCAGAGGCCCTGAGGCATCGAGAGGAGGGAGGGAAGCTGCTGTGATGAAATCTGCCATTATAAGAATGAAATAGTCAATATTAAGTCCAAAAAATGCTCTCAGTAACTCGGCAGCCATGATGACGATTTTAAATCTGCAATGAGTTTATTGGAGATATTTATTTTTTAATTATGTCAGTTTCAGTATCTGTTCAGGTTCAGCCACTATAATCCTGAAGGCCAACAAGTGTTTCCTCCCCGTTAAAGAAAATCTGTTCACGCCATGTGTGACAGGTCTGAAACACTAAACATGAAGGCTACAAATTCTCCTAAATGTCTCTGTGTTTCCTCCTGACTGAAGGAAAACTAAATTGACGCAACCTGCAAAAACTGCAGGTGGAAACTGCTACATTTGATAAATGAGCCCATTGTACTTTTCATGTGAGAACAATAGAAATTTAGAGATTTTTATAAATACGTTTCTGAGCGGTGCAAACATTCGATCGCTTTTATTGTGGAACAGGAAGGGTTTGTGTTTAACAGCAAAAAAATCAGTAAATAAGAAGAGGATCAGTGGTAAACCAAGTTTTAAGCAGTGAGTCTTAGCTCTGGTTATAGTACAGATGATGTCACCTGTCCTCAATGTTCTCTACCAAACCTTAGTCCACACAGTCTAAAGGTAGACCTCCATGTGGTCTTTGATTATAATCAGGTCTAGGTTCTATATTAATACTGTGAAAGTATCAAAGGTCTCAGTCCACAGAGAAATGTTCACAGCCTGTATTCAGAAACTGAGCCTTAAAAACAGCCGTCAGGACTTCAGCAACTTTGTGATGTCACAACAAAGCAGCCACCACCCTCAGCCACACAGCCCAAGCCCAGACCACCTGGACCCATCATCCAAACCCTGGAGGATTTGGTTTCTCTGAGTGTTTTACCCATTTCTTTATTGGATCACTCAGAAAAACTGACCTGTTGTTAGTAGAGCTCCAGAGGGAAGAGAGGAGATGTAACACTACAGCGAGACAAAAATATCTTATCATCACTTCAAATAAAACATGAGAATCTAAAATATGGGACCTTTAAATTGTTATGTTTTCACAATTATTTGAACCAATTTATATTTGACAACGTATTGTAAAATGACATTTTGCATAACTGCTCAACAACAGTGATTGTTCCTGGTTTGGCTGATTCTGGCTTGAAACCAGTGATTAGTCAGAATCATCTTATTTAATCTCAATCACCTGTGTAAAGTCAGTGTTTAAAGATCGATGCCTGATGAGGTGAATCTAATCATATAACACCAGAGCAAACCCACGTCAGGAGCAGCTGGAGAATGACACTGGTGGAAACGAGTCCAGTGTTTGTGTGCAGGCGGCCATCTTGTGAAGATGTACCTACGTCTCTGGGCTGGTGGCCGTAGCCACGCCCAGGATCTTGTTGTACTGAGTGAAGATGGCGTCGAAGACTTCATCTCTGTGAATCATTGCACCGAACACCATTGGCTGCAACAGTAAAGATGAACATTAGATTCTGATGATTTTACACTTAATCAAGTAATTTAGTTGTATTCAAACGTTATATAACTTTAAATAATTCATATTTGCCGCTATTGTTGCATTACATATTTGTAGCCACACCTTGAATCTACAATCAAACAGTGTAAAGTGACTCTAGTCAAGTTATCTTATATCTCCAGGCTGAACAAACTCATCCATTATCGATACCGCTGATCCCTAAGTTGGCAACTTTAATTTAAACACCCGTGGGTGTGCAGCAGCTTTAAAAATGTACACACAAATTATAGATTTTAGATATAGTATATACGGTGTAAGTACTTGTAATACTTACTACTAATTTAATTATAATTCTATTTATAAAGCACCTCATTAATGAGGTGGATTTACAGAAAGGCTGTACGTCAATATAAATACAGGGAGCAGCTACTCCATGAAGTGTCAAGGTTGTGTTCTTACAAACCAAAAGATTTGGGTTTAAGTGGTTTAAGTGATGTTTTGAACACAGTAGTTTAGTTTATATTTATTCCACTTGGTTTTCCGACGCCCCCTGTGGCCACACCTGGTAACTGCAGGTGTGTGTTTGTGAAACAGTAAACTACAAAGACTATATGATTTCATCACTGGGTCATGGGCTTCATCACCATTGTGACCTCACTCAGAGTAAACGTCTCTCTGCCCTCCTCGCACCATGACCCGTACGTCTTAATGTTTATTTATTTTACGCTTTTACAGACGTGCGAACATATTTTAACGTTAACATCAGATCAGACCACGCCTCCTGTCGAGGCTCCTCCCACCGACCTCTTACCTTCTGGGTGGATGGTGTCGCTATGGAGATGCCCATCCCAGATCCAGGCAGCACCGACAAAACTTTGTACTGTGAGGAACCAAGAGGGAAAATTAAAAACATATTAATCTTTATTTGCATGACTCAGTATCACAGCTCAGACTGGACGACGTCAACATTTGTAAACAGCAGAGGAAACAACTACGAAGTGTTGGTGAGGTTTAAAGACATGGATGAAAGTTACAGTGATGTAAATACCTGTGCTGGCACATTTTCATGGGAGTTGTTGTCTTCGCTCACAAATTAATCGTCATATTACAGCTATGAAGCTTTCGGTTTCTTACAGCAACTGTTTTAATTAGCTTGTATATTTGTATAGTTTCATGTTTGCTCCCAGACCAATAAAAGAAGAGGCAGTAACAGTCATAGACCAAGTGGGGAATAAATGACCAGGAACAGAAATTAGTCAAAAAATTTAAATATCATGGAAAAGTAAATTTTTTTCTGTAATTCAATTCAAAAAGGTTCATTATTGTTCAGGCTCCTTTAGCAGGAATGATGTGATCAATGCAGGTCGCTTTGATATCGGCCTTCAGCTCGTCTGGATCGTTGGGTCGGGTGTTTCTCATCAATACCCCATAGATTATCTATGGGGCTCAGGTCCGACCAGTTGGCTGGACAATCAAGACCAGTAGCATCATGGTCGGTAAACCAGTTAGTGGTGGCTGTGGCTCTGTGGTGCCGAGTCCTCCACAAAGCTCGTCAGCAGATGACACATGAAGCCTCTAAAATCTAAAAATCGACGCTGCGCCGACTTTGGACTTGATCAAACACAGTGGAGCAACAGCTGCAGATATAATGGACCCAAACCATCACTCTGGACTTGAAGCAGCTTAGACTCTGAGCCATGAAATGAAAAGCTACTTTCATCTGAAAAGAGGTCTTCCTCTTCCTCCTCTTCTTTGTTGAGAGTCTTGGCACCAGGCTTGTGACAGTTGTCGTCCATTTCCTTTTCTTCTCCAGGCTTCAGCCGTCTCTGCTGTTTGTCCACACTTTTCCCTTCCAGTCAATTTTCCATGAATATACTTGGACACAGACCTCTGTCAACAGCCAGACCTTTCAGCCATGACCTTCTGTGGCTTATCCTCCTTGTGAAGGGCATGTTTTCTGAACTAGACTCAAAGACACCTGGTATTTTTCCTTCTGAACTGCACTGTAATTTAACCAAACTCTAATTGAAATGTTCTAATATTTTGAGATACTGGAGTTTTTAATTTTCGTGAGCTGTAAACATCGAAATGAAAACAAGAAAAGGCTTGAACTATTTCACTCTGCATGTAATAAATCTAGAATAAATGAAAGTTTAACTTTAAATTTTTCCTTTTTGAGATGCACCTGTATATTGAATGAAGCAGCCGTGCAGCAGACAGACAGACAGACTGGACGTACCTTCTGGATTTCTTTGATGTCCAGCAGTTTGATGACTTTGTTCCTCTTGGAGGATCCAGACCTGGAGCTGGAGCTTTCGAAACACAGATAACTGAGGAAACAGAGGAGGCTCAGTTAACCGGGATCAGCTTGAGACACAGCATCAGCCCCAGCATGGCCGTTTTATGATGCTCTTAATTTAGTCATTTTTAACATTACTATAAAAAAAATGAGACATAAATTTAATAAAAAGTGGAAACAAAGACCCTGATGGAAAGTATTATAATAAAAGATGAACAGAAATGAATCAAAATGGACAAATGAGCTCATCACTGTTAAAAAACATTGAACGGCCTGATGCAGACTCACTTCTCGGTGACGTAGAGGACTCCGTTGCGGATGTAGTCTGTCGGTGTCTTCCTGTCTCGGTTGATGAGGCAGCAGCGCCAGCCGTTCTCACACACTGAAACAACAACAACACAATAGTTAAACACACACCTGGGTCTTATACACACTGTAAAAATTCAGACCCATGGGGTCATTTAGTCTGTTCTATCTTAAAAATATTCTTAGGGTCCCGAAATGTTTATATCACTGTTATTTACTGTTTCAATCTTCTCTTCTTTTTTTATGGCATGTTATTTTGGCTCTTTATATTTTAAGAAATTAATTTTTTTGACTCAAAAGTACAAACAAATAAATCACATTGTAAAAAGGTCCCATAGTTTTTTTTTTTCTTTTTTGAAGTGTTGATTCACAAGAAGATATATTTATGGTTTTAAGAACCAAAAACCATCTCAGTGTTGTTTTACATCTCCTCTCTCAGGCTGAGCTCTGAGCTCAGGTCAGTCAGCCAATCAGAAGAGAGGATCTGAGCCTCTCCTCTGATTGGCTGACTGTTTTCTAACTGATCTAATAAAAGTATTTCAAGTAAAACATTAAGATAAACCAAATCCTGCAAGGTTGGACTATGGGTCTGGTTTCTGAATACAGACTGTGAGCATTTCTCTGTGGACATCTACCTTTAGACCATATGGACCTTTAACATCTACCTTTAGACCGTATGGACCTTTAACATCTACCTTTAGACCATATGGACCTTTAACATCTACCTTTAGACTGTATGGACCTTTAACATCTACTTTTAGACCGTATGGACCTTTAAGTTGTTTCACAGAGAAGAAAATTGATGTAAAACATAATTTTCTCTTTTTTTACATCTAACTTCTAAATGGCTCATGACGGATTTGTCTGTTGACCTCCTCCCTTGCGGCTCCATCCTCACCTGTCAGGGGATGCTCGCTCTCCGGCAGGTTGAAGACTTCGTGAAAAGCTCCTCTCTTGGTGCTGTAGTATCGTCCTCCGTCCTCGTCCCGGCTACCACCCAGGGGAGCTGCGGAGCTGAGGCTGCCTCGTCCCCCCGCCGCAGGAACCTGAGCAGGTGGACGGATGTACAAAATGTACAAAAAAAACTTCAAATTGTGTGGGAGCCCCAAGAGTTTATGCAAATAATAGATCACGAGTGATATTAGGTCATTGCAGATATGTGTGTCAGCTAATAAATGAAAATCAAATGCTGAAAAATATGTTTTGCAGCAGTGTCAATCAACAGTAAAATGTCCTGCACAGCTCAGTTTTTGGTCCCAACTGTTCAAAGAATAAAACAAATTTATAGGAACTTTATAAAAGAAATGTTTATTTGTGTTATGGTTGTGTGTGTTGTGTTAAGAAAACTGACACTGACCAATCAGATTTTTTAAACTCTCAAATATCAATATAGAAAATAATCAACGTCATAATTTACCATGTCTCATCTTACCTGAACTTAGGCCTCACGTCTGAACAGAGGTACATCTGAAAATTCAGCCGATATCTAACCTAAATCTGTCCTGAGGGGGCTACAGGGAAGGTCAAAGGTCATGGGAGTCATTAAGATCTACAGAGGAACAGGACATCTGTCAAGATCTTTCATTCTATCACTATAGATCAGAATAACAGCAGCTCATTATCTGACGACTCTACATCTCTGACTATATTCAACACAACACACACAGCAGGATCCTACCTGTTCACACTCAGACAGCTGAGAGAGGAAAACACGACAACTCAGAACTGAAACCAGACTGACCAGAGACCATCGACTGGCACCAGTAAGAACCAGTCTACTGGGTTTAAGATCCAGTTTGTGGCGGTAAAACTGATTATCTTCTCTGCAGGTCTCTAAAGTTTCTTTACCTAAATAATTAAATATTAAATACCAGTGTTTTTATGAGAAAAATAAAAATATTGAATTTTTTATATATTTTATGTATATATAAATAAATAACAACCATAAAATTTGCAGGAAGAAAATTTATAAATCCTCCAAATTGTGTTTGAACCCCAACATAATAATTTAATAGAGCGCGAGTGATATTAGCTCAGGAGTAAGTAAGTAAAATAAATATCTAGATAGTAAATATCTGCAAAACTAGTTACATTCACATCAGCCTCCCAGAGGAAACACTAGTTTCTGTCCCAAATTTCAAGGTAATCCATCAAATAACGAGAATAATAGAGAGCAGCGGATTGTCACGAATGATTGTCGCATATATTCAGATATAAAAAGTATTATAATTATCATCATACGTGATGTAGCCTCAGTGTCCTGACAGGAAGTCAGACAGCACCGCAGGACTCGTCTCCTCCCGTCATGTGACTCAGGGACTCCAGACCAGCGCTGTGATCTGCTGAGCTGTGTTTGTGTCATGTGATGTGAGTTCGTACTGACCCGTCGGCTCAGGGTGGTGCTGCTTCGCTCCTTCAGCTGCAGGTCGGTGGGTAAATTGCTCCAGATGATGTAGGGGGTGTCGAAACGCTGCCTCAGCTTGGGACAGCTCTTAAAGATGAAGTCGATGATGAAGAACTTTATACCTGCGTACATGGCTGAAGGAGGAGAGGAGGAGGAGGAGGAGGAGGAGGAAGACTGATCAGACACAGAACTGAATCCGAAGGACAACTCCTCATGTTCCCACATGTGTAAATATAATAACAATATAATCTGATTGTGTGTTTATAAACTTGTTTTTGAGTCAATCTGCCCAGAAAAATCACTAGATCACTTTAATCCAACAGGTTTCTGAACACATTGAATGATCCTCTATAAGAGTGAGGTGTGTAAGTGTGTAAGTATTTTTATTACAGTGTTTATAATGTAAACTGTATTTGTTTTTCTGTAGTGCCAAAAATATGACATAGCACCTCTCATTATGAATCAACAGCAGCACAAACATAGAAAAAACATCACGCAGGTAGGACTGTTGTGTGTAAGGCTGCGGCTTTAGGTGTTCCTAATAAACTGACTAAATGTGTATATATGGAAAATTTACCTATGATGAATCCCAGCAGTTTGTAGGGCAGCAGGCAGGAGGAGATGAAGGCCAGCCACAGACCGACGTACAGCTTCTGAGTCAACTCCGGCTGCACCCACATGAACAAACTGCACACAACACACACACACACACACACACACACAGTATTTAATATCTGTGTATGGACCATCAGCTCTGTTTGACCTGGGGTGTGTGTGCAGACAAACTCACTTCTTTATCTTCTCCAGGATGTTGGCCATCTTCCCAAACAGATTCTGTGAGGATGAAACAAACAAAAAAAAAAAAAGTTTGTGTATGTGTGAGAGTGTGTGCTCTGTTCCTGCAAAGATCTTTGAGTGTAAATTCTTAGGTTTCTTTTTTATTGTTTTTACAGAAACTATATTAACAAAACTAACATTGTGTAATTTAACATGTGATCTGGAGATGAAAGAAACACAAACACAAGTAACCCATTTTTTCCTGCTCTCAAAAAATGACATTTAATAGTTGTAGATTTTTTTACAAACTTATTCTTCTCCTTCGGTTAGAAAGACGTAAAGTTTCCAGGATACTGTGAACTTTAGTCCAAAACTGAAATATCTGAAAATGATCTGCAACCAGTTTGATTTGAATAAGGTCTCTGTTGGGAAGAGAAAAAAAACCTTCATGCTTGTTGTGGATGGATCTGAGCTGCTTGTAAGGCAGGTCAACATGTGGTACAGTCCAAATCCATACCTGCTTTATGCTCTATTTTCCTCTAAATGTTGTTTTGAAGACTTGAAACTAGAGGCTGAGACCATAAGCTCATTAGGAAAACGTTTACTGAGAAGTAGGGGCATTTTCCCATAGACTTCAATACAATCTGATCTATTTTTACAACAAGTACAACCTGATGGTCATTAGATAGAATGAAGGTTTGAGGTTCCTTAGCATTGGCTTCACTACCATCTATGTTCCTATGATCAGTTCTGTCCTTGCTCTTAGGTTTTATTGTCCTTTTGCTTGTTTGTTTGTTTGTTTGACCCCAGTTGTGGTTTTGCTTCACCTTGAGTTGCACTGCTTCAGATATTTATTGTCAACTTTCTGTTCAGGCTTCGGTTTAGGGACATAAAATATCCGATGCGAGGTGTCGGCCGGGACGTGGAGCCTCACCTGTGCCTTCTGAGCCACGTCCAGAACCAGCTGGAACTTCTCCGACACCGTCAGGTCTTCTTTAGGAGGCTCCTGGACAAAGGGAGTCAAGTGAGGTCACATCCTGACACCTGTACATCACCTGAGCACATCTGACAGTAAAAACACAACCACTCATCCAGATTTTAAACGGTAATTAAATCAATTATTCATTTTTTAAAAAATCTGTTGAGGTCGTTCCTCCAGTTTCTCGCCCGTGTAATGATGAAACTTGTCCAGCAGGTGGAGCTGTTTAATTATCGGAGCAGCTTCATCGGCTCGTTCACCAGTTCAGGTGAGATACCAGCTCACTGTCAAACACATCATTCAGTCGATACTGAGGGAAATCACATGTGTGATGAGGTGAAGCGTGATTTCTCACCACAGGCTCCGACACTTCAGGTACGATGCTCCACTGGATCCTCCACCCTCTGACAGCAGTGCATCATGGGAACAAACAGGTACATGAGAGATCATCTTACATTCACTACACATCTAGATTCGTATCCAGGTTCGTATCAGGAAGTTTTTAAATCACAGACGAGGTGTCATGTGTTTTCTGATCATCTGATTCTGTTTGATGCCAAAAGTCCACTTCATGAAACAAAGAATCATGAATAAATAATTCAAAATAAATCAAGTTACCAAAACAAGAAACTTTTCTGTGTAGTCCAATTTAAAACCATAACTTTCCTAAAATAAACGTGATGCAGAAAGAAAAGCTAAGAGCTCAGTGCCACATCATTGTTTTTTTTATCTGGTGCCGTTTCGGGCCATGTGATTGGCTGACAGAGAGGGGGCGGGGTCAGCACTGACCTGGAGATGAGGTAATTTAAGGACAGACGGAGGATGGCGAGGAACAGGAACATGGGGACGGCCCAGCCGTGCCACGCTGCATACATGTAAACCTGAATTTAAATTGTCAACAGTTACTTTTATAACTCATTAAATAATATTTTATATAATTTCATCATTTTAATTACTGCATTTCATACTATAAACTATAAAACCATATTATCATCATTCATTTTTTTAAAAATACAGCAGCCTTAAGGACATTCTTCAAATTGTTGACACATAAATAAACTAAAAAAAAAAATCTATCTGCTAAATTATAACTAAACTATAACTAATAACTAAATTATAATCTATTCTGAAAGAGTCATTAAATATTCAAAGACTGTTTTTAAAGTGTTACCTATACATTAAAGACAATCCATTTATTCAACTAAAATTAATTCACGAGGTACATTAATTACATGTAGTTATTTCTTCTAATTCAAAAGATGGGAGAGATTTTTAAAATATAGCATTGGGTTTACAAAATAAAATAAGATTGACAATATTTACTGGTTCTTGGTTTTATAATATAAATAAATCTGAGCAAAACAACTACATTTTTTTTTTTTTTTTTTTTTTTATTAACAATAATCAAAACAGTGTTTTATTGTTTGTTGTGACTGTGTTGTCAGTGTTTCCCCTCCTCAGAGAAACACTGAGCTCTGAGTGTGTGTGGACTCACGATGAAGGCGATGGCCGACGTGTAGACGGAGTACCAGCTGGACAAAGCAGAGAGGTTCCTCATGAAGTTGGTCACAGGTCTGAATCCCCGCTCTGGAAACAAGACAACAAAACAACTGACCGATCACAGACTGAGACTTTATCAGGACAGAGAGACGAGAAAGAGACTGAGACCATAAACTCATTAGGAAAACGTTTACTGAGCTAATAAATCAAGGGAGAAGTAGGGACATTTTCCCATAGACTTCAATACAATCTGACTTCTTTAACAACCAGTGGAGTCGCCCCCTGATGGTCATTAGAGAGAATGAAGGTTTAAGGCTCTTCAGCATCAGCTTCACTTTTCAGACCCACGTCTACGTCCACTTTTAGAAACAGTCTGTAGCTACAATTTATATACGTGTGGTCAAACCATAACTAGTAACTAGTTATTATAGTTTTTATTAATTATAGTCTAGATCTAAAATGGTGTCAATCAAAACCCTCTTTAAATAGATTTACAAATCTGAACTAGATAAACAGTTAGAATGGACTGTTTCGTTTTAGATTTGTAAAAACAAAAAAGTCACATGAAAACTGGTTTGGGTCAAAATGTCTTGGACCAAAGACTATTTTTTCCCCTCGTCTACGATTATCTATGATTGACTTAGATATTTGTTTATTTAATATTGAGCTTGTTAAGTTTGTCTTTTCACTGAGGCTGTTGTGTTATTGGGGTTGAGAGGGAGGGTTTTTCATCAGTTTATTCAAAATGAACAAAAAGCAAATAAACATAGTTCATGGGGGGAAAAATGAATAAAAACTCACTGAGTCGTCTCATGTTTTCAGTCAACCTGTGGAGCAGAAACCAGTTGATTACTTTAAATAAAGACAGAGTCAGTTACGCGTTTAATTACTTAAAGTGTCTGATTAAAGTGTGTCTCTGTCCTGTAAACTCTCAGTACAGAGGGTCTGGTCCTCCTCACCTCTTCCCACTCAGCGGCTCCTCCGTCTCCACCGTCTGCTCCTCCGGCTGGAAGCGAAAGTCTTCAATGTAAACACCGAAACGGTCATAAAGCCACTTCAGGAAACTGTCGGACAGAGTGTCCTTCTGTTTGTCTAAGGAGGGAAAAGGGACAGAGTTCGACTACATGAATCCAGAACTTTGTCCTGTGCGAGTGCTGGAGGATTGAAATCAAAGAACCCGGGACGAATAAAACCAAAACTGGCTGAGACACAGGAAGTAAAGGAAACAAACAAACAAAAAATATGACGCAAACATTTATAAATCTTCAGTCACATCTAGTTGGACCAGCTCCTTGACCTCAGTCCTTCAGCCCTATGCTCCTTCTCTGTCATCACCATCCCTGAAACCAGACCATCTGAGTCCAGACTGCTCTGGTCTGTGTTCCCTGAGGATGAACCAGCTCCTGAAGTCTCTCAGTTATCTAGAGTCTACGTCCACTTTCATAAACATGGATACAACATATGAACGTGTGGTAAAACAACTACAGTTATTGTTGTTCTTAATAATTATTTTAAATAATGCAACACCACCACCGCCGCTATCACCTCAGTAATAACCTGAATTAAAAGCTCTCAGAAAAAACTAGACTTTATGGCTGAGCTGTTTTACATTGTACTGTATGGCTGTACCTAATAAACTGGTCAGTAATTTCACCACTTTTCCTCATGAGCATCAAGCACAGGTGAACACTTGCACTTGAACTTGAACTCACCTGTACCACTGCCTACAGGTGCAGGAGGAGGGGGCGGGGCTTTAGGAGTCTGAGAGGGCGAGTCTTCAAGTCTGAGAAGTTTCCAAAACAGACAAACAATCAGCTGCACTGCCGTGTCCAACCAGCTCATTAAATAAAGTTTTCTTATAATAATAATAATCACCTGGCTCTCAAGGCGTCGTTGACCTTCTGCTCCAGCTCGATTCGTCGGCAGCGCTCCTTCTCCAGCTCCTGTCTCAGCGAGTCCACGTTGGACTCTTCTTTCAGCTTCCTCAGCTCCTCCTCTGAAACAGGCGGACGGTCACATGATCACGAAATGGAGCCTAAACATCCTTTTTATTACAGATTAAAAGTTTTTAACTAAGGAACAAACAAGTGTGATGATCTGCTGTTGTTTGCCCTCAGCTCAGACTCACAGGCTCATGTTTAGTGGGTCAACAGTTTTCATTTACGTTCAGATTTTTATTCCTTTACACACCTGCAGATCTTCCTCACATTTACATTTGTTTTTAAACACAACTAAATCTCAGCGCACATTCATAGATTTTTGCTCATTAAAAAAATCTGACTCCATATTTACAGATTGTTGGAGACATTGACAAATGTCTCAACTCTCCACACGTCTGCAGGTCTGCCTCCCTTTCTCAGTGAATCCACTAATAGATTTAGTCTTTATCATTTAGTAGATTCCTGCTGCCTGTTTAAAACCTCTAACAATAGCAAATGACAAGAGGCTAAATTGGGATTTTGATTTAATTGCTCTGAATAATATCTTTATTGAAAGAAACACAGTGACCTTATTTTGCCTGTGTGTCGTAGTGTCAGACGAGGTCAGCAGGGTTATTAATAGCTGTGTGTGTGCGTGTGTGTTACGTAAAACTGACAGATATTGACGGATTACCCAGCATGCTGTTGTGTGCTGTGTGGTGTTTGACTCCAAACTGATGTGAGAAGCCACAATGACCCAACAGCCGTTCAGCACGAGCACTTCCATTAAAAATTTACTCAGACACTTTTAATTTATTTCAGATTTTGCACCTGAGAGTTCAGCCCTGAGCTGAGGCTGATGTAGACGTCAGGTTTCGCCAAGAACAAAGATGATGAGACAATATCTCCTGTTCTGCTGCATCGACTCTTACAACCGCCCTCCAGTCTCAGTGTTATGGGAGTGCGAGCCTAAATCTGCATCTTTTTCTAAAGCTTTCGACCGCGTCTCACTGTCTTCCTCAGAAAGCAGGGTTTGGCTCAGTGGCATAATAAATGGTGCAGCCTCTCCCCCACCCCACTATAATCAATACAATTGTAATAATATTATTATTATATTAAAATTATTATATAATATTACTGAATTGTTGTAATTATTTTTATTATTATTATCTGTTTTTATTTATCATTATTAACATGTCTGTGTGTATATATATGTCTGTGCATGTAAAAGACTTGATAACATTCTGCTTTTTAACATTATTCTAACAACATTAAGATCTATTGTCCCATTGTTATTAACATCACTGATAGCATTGTTATTATTATCATCATCATTGTTATTATTGTTATTACTGTTATTATTGTTACTATTATTATTGTTGTAATACATTCTTTTCAACAGAGATAGACTGGTTTTCATTAAATTTGGGCATTTAAAGGGTTTGTTTTAATTAATCTGTTAAATAATAATAATCTGTTAATCTGTTGTTAATCTGATGTTAAATAATATGAATAAAAAATGGTGATGACCAACATATCGTTCACTGACTGTTACAGAACCAGCTCCTGTGATTTGTCAGCAGCTAAATGTCGTCTGGAAAAAAAAAAACAAGAGGAGGATAAATATTTTACTCCAGACATGACTCCCTGAAATAATTCCTGTCTAAATGACGCTCTACTGTGTCTGAAATGTTAAAAGTCGCTTTATTCAGTTGGTTCTGGTTCGAGATCAAATAAATCTGCAAAAAGAGATACTGAAGCAACCATGTGACATGACAAATTCACATTATTCTTTTTGAAAACAAAGAAACTCCCAGTCAGAGTACTCACGTAAGAAGTGTTTCTCTAACAGGGCGATTTCTAGGTGACCTTTGACCTCATTCAAATCTGTCCTGGAGTCGTCTTGGAGAGCTACAGAAAATGATCCTGGTCCAGCCTGGGAGACAAACACAGAAAAATGGAAAATGATACAACAACAGTGAAATAAAATCAGTTACAAGAACCTGAACTGATGGATGGTGGTTCTTGTTCTGTGCTGGGAGCCACAGGGTTCAATCCTGGGTCCTCCTGGATTTACACTCAACGATTACTTAACCAGGCAAGAACCTGCTGACATTATGAATCAGTAGTAGATATTTTCTCATTGTTTCTTCTAAATTTGTTTATAAAAAAAGAAAAGTACATGGTTTTCTGAAGGTTCGCGTTGCTTAACAAGACACCTTTGAGTAAAACACAATACAAGTGTCAACCCACCATGACGTCACCCATTGTTTTGTGAGCTGCTGTTGTTAACAAACCTTTACCAAATATCATTGAAACTGATTTGGAACAGTGAACATACCAAAAATATCTGTTGAAACAGTTTTCAAGCTCAGACCAGCATTGGAAAGACTTTTTATTGTTTTATTGCTTCATAAAAGTTTCTTTCTAAACTCCTGGTTGTTGTATTTCTCAGATCGTCTCCATCACAGTTCAGACATTTGTGTTTTTGTACCTGGGCGTCACTCGGCTGCTCCACCTCCCCTTCCCTCAGCTCCTCCGGCTCTCTGATGGACAGGCGAGGTTTCATCGCCGCCTCTTCGGCACATTCAGTGTCAGACGTGTTGGGCGACTCGGCCAGATCCAGGAACTCGTCCCGTCTCTGGCCCCGGAACCGGATCCTGTCCAGACGCTTCAGCATGGTGGGCGGCACGGAGCCGGTCTCTACCTGAACATGACCGACGACTGAGAGGGGGCAGAGAAAACACAAACACTGAGAAAATGATCCACAAAACATCCAATGTTTGTTTCCATGGTGACAGTCAGTCAGATGGGGATCCAAGTTAGCAGCTTAGCACCAGGGATGGTGGTGTTTGTTGATCCACCACTTCAGCCCAAATTATTGGACGCATTTCTATGAAAATTTGCACAAATATTCGTGGTACCCAGATGAAGAGTTCTACTGACTTCAGTTATCCCAACTTTTCACTATGACACCACCATGAGGTAGAAATCTTTGTTTTTAATGAAATAGCTCGAAAGCCACTGGATGGTTTGCCATGCAATTTGGTTCAGACATTCATGTTCCCCTTAGGATTAACTGCAATTCGCGTCAACCTCCTGAAGGGACCATGAATGTCTGTGCCGCTACATAGCAATCCATCAAATAACTGTTGAGACATTTTACTCAAAACCACAAAAAACCTCATGGTGGCACAAGAGGAAAAGTCAGGGGATCATGAAAACCAGCGTTAGGGTTATACCAGGGGGATTTCATCCTGTGAGGAACATGAATGTCAATCACACAGTAGCCAAACCCCCTAATTCATCCCCTGCTTTATTGTCTGTTTTCCTCTAAATGGACCATGATTTTAAAAAAAATGAACATCATGTTGTATTGAAGACTTAAAACTAGAGACTGAGACCATAAACTCATTAGGAAAACGTTTACTGAGCTAATAAATCAAGGGAGAAGTAGGGACATTTTCCCATAGACTTCAATACAATTTGACTTCTTACGACCAGTGGAGTCGCCCCCTGATGGTCATTAGAGAGAATGAAGGTTTAAGGCTCTTCAGCATTGGCTTCACTTTACAGACCCAGAGTCTACGTCCACTTTTATTAACAGTCTGTGGTCTTGAATTGGCTGCGTAAAAGGTTCTCGGTCAGACTTTAGTAACAGCCACAATGTAGTCATCCAGATTTGCTAAAGCATCTGTATATAACTCTATATAAAAAAAAGATCCCTAAACTTCTTACATATCATCCCAAAGGGGTAAAGAGTGACTGCTCCAGGTTTCATCACAGTCCAAGACCATTGTTGTCAAGTCATTTCACTTCAAACCACAAAATTGAACTTCACAGTGATGCTACAAGAGGAGAGTGGATCACCAAGGTCTGTGGGATTCATCCTCTGGGGACCATGAATGTCTGCAAAAAATGTTATTCTTGCAGTAAGTTGTTGAGACGTTTTAATTCAAACCAAACTGGTGGACGGACTCACACACAGACCAACAGTCATCCCTGGAGACCAGGATGGATAAAATCTGGACTGACTTTGTGTTTGGGAAGTTGTGTGTTTCCCAGTCACTTCAGTACAGTTTGATGACATGACACAGGTGGTAGCTACAGCCCTGATCTGAAACCTGTGGGTGAAGACAGTTGACTGTGCAGGTGTGTTCAGTCTGAAGGTCTCTGGGCTGTCTGACTGGTCTGACTGCTGCTAGTGGAAACTGATTCTGTATCTGCAAAACATCAGCACTGTCTCATCTATTGACTGACATCTGACACATTTCAGAGGCAAATATTGTCAAAGGTCAAGGTTTTCATACAGAATAACACAGCAGTCAGCAGTGTGATGAACACAACACCAGCTTTTACTTGCTATAATAAAAATTATAAATAGAGAAAGAAGTAAAAGGTGATAACATTTAAAACCACAATATAAAGACTCTACAGACTAGTAGGTGTCTGTGAAATTATGATGCATTTGTTCCATTCAAAAATCTACCAATTCAATTTATTCAATTCTGATTCATTTTTTTTGTAAATTGTGGTGCAAAGACCTGTCTCACGCCAAAACAGTTCTCAGGTTCATTTGAATTAAAACTTGTTGGAATACTTAACACTTGTTTAAGATTAAACTTCCCAAAGGTACATACATACAGTCATTAAAAGCAGCTCCACAGTAAAACGCTGAAGCATTGATGCATCAGCATTAACAATCGAATCTATTCAATCCGATCTCTAAAGTATTTTACTGAGGTAATAGGATGCATTTCTTCCTTCACAGGGGTGAAGTACTTATTCCAGGAATGTGGGCGACAAAGAGGCCGACTGGTCTGACTGCTTGTAATGATTATTGTGTCTTTCTTTAGCTGCACACATTAAAATACTGTCCGATGAGCCTGGCTGTTAACACAACTGAGCGATTTTAAACTGACAGAGATTTACAGGCTGTTGATTGACTGCCTTGACAGAGCGCGGTCGGATTAACCTCTCATCCATCACAGAATATCGTCAGGGAGGCGTCTGATCAGCCCCACAGTCATTCATCAGCAAGACAACCAGGTCTGATGTACAGGGAGAGTCATGCAGAGATGAGGTACTGAGGGTCTGACCCCTGCAGAGCCCTGGTCCTGGAAAGTACCTGGAAAACCTGCTACCATGAGGAGGGGGGGGGGGGGGGGGCAATAGGGGCCTGGCAATAATTGTAAACCCCTCAAGAGGTTAATCCAACCATGTCTGGATGATCAATAAAAACTGTTGGTGCCTAAAACCTTTGCACAGTCAACAAACTGGATTCAATGCTTTTCAAGACTTTTCAAGGCCTGCAGACAACCTGCCACCTCAACTGGTGACAGCCAATCAGCTGCCGTTCACCAGCCAACCTCAGGGAGGGTCCTGAAGGAGCCCGGCTGGTCCGTGAGGTCCCGTTTGGACACGAGTGGACACCTTCAGAAGACCAGGATGACGAGGGTAGGAAGCGAGGAAGGAAGGAAAAGATGTGACAAAGTAGGTGTGTCTCACCGTGAACCGAAGCCGGAGCAAACTTTGCTTCTTTCTCTCCAAACCCGCTCCAAACCGGGTCAAATCCGCTCCAAACCGGTCTGGGCTCCTCTCAGACTCGTTCCACACCGCCCTCCCTCTTCTGCCCCGACCCTGAGTCCAGCTGTTGGGGGGTATTAGGGGGTAAATCCGGACCGTGCTTCTCTACCTGACACAATAATCACCGCTGTGGGCGGGGTGACCAGCGGCCGCTGAACCAGGAAGTGACGCCATCACGCTGCGCTCTTAACGCGAGCGTCTGACGTCAGGCAGGAGGAACCTAAATAAACACTTCCCTGTTTCTGGGGGAAGTTTGAAGTAGTTTGCCACAGTTCAGGTCAGTTGTAGTTAATGTGTCGTGACCGTGAAGAGGTGAAGAACTAAATTCACCTTTTCAGGCTGATAAAAGCCCGCGGTGTCTGAGCGGAGGGGCGGACATGGTCTCCACGGTCCAGAACACCGACGTGAAGCAGGTAAGACTCACCTGAGGCAGGTTAACTCTGACCCTAACCTCCTCAAAGACGATGAGACATTTAAGTTCACGCCCCTGCAGAAAAACTCCAGCCCAGCTCAAAAATCAGAGAAATCATGCAGTATCCTCTGCTGTTTCCCAGGGTTTTACACCAGACTACATTCAAATAACGATGAATTTATATACAACCTTCACTACTTCTTGGAAAACATTAAGTGGATGTCATACCTTGAGACATTAGTGACTTCTATTAAATTCGGGATAGAAATATTTCATGCAACCAAACTTCGCAATAAAACTTTAACTCTATATCTTGCACACGCTTTACCCGAGTGAAAAGTGGCATACTTGTAAAAACGTTGATTGAAATATGGAAACGTGGTTGCAGAGAGTATCTAACATATGCCGATTTCGAGAACGTGACCTAAACATCTCAAAACACCTTAAGTAATTTATTAATTGTGACATAACCTTAACCAATTAGCGATGCAATTCTAAAATTGCAGATTTTAGTGATGGAGATTTGGAGCATGGAGTATGAGGCTAAAATTCAAAACAGTCTCTGCAAAGACTGCAGGGATCCTGAAACAAAACAAGCAAATCTGTTCTTTGAAAACGTGAGAAAATATAAAATCACATGGTATTCACTCACATGCAATACTCTGTGGAAGAATGCTAAAGTTAAAATGTCTACATGACTTTTAATTGTATTGAACAGCATGTTTACTCAAGTGTAAGAATCAAGTTCAATGTTAAAGTACAGTTGTATTGTATTTATTGGGAACTTAATGCAAATTATAATAAGCACATGAAAATGATAGATTAGCTCCACCTTTACCAATGGAACATTAAAGTGATGTCCACATGAATAAATTATAATCTACTTTTTGGTACTCTACTTGTATCTGAGTATTTCTGCTCTGTACTTTTGTATCGTTTACTGAAGCATAAGATCCTAATACCTGCTGATGTTTCTGTTCTGGACTCTGCCCAGACCAGATCCTCTCAGGGGCCTCTGATCTGATCTAGGTTGGTTCTGTCTCCTCTGCAGAAGGATGCCGATCGTTCAGTGGTTGTTGCAGTAACGTCTCGTGCAGTGTTTGAATGTGGAGCCGATGATGATGATGATGACGTGTACGAAGTGGGCAGGGCTTTCCCGCTGCTGCAGGTCAGAGTTCAACAGTGACAACAGTTTAAAACCTTCAGATACAACTGTTGCTTGCGTTCATGCGGATACATCATTATTAGACTAGATGCCAGAACAGTGATATTCATTCATTCCAGATGGTTAAAGAGTAAAATCTTGTCATTGTGAAAACACACCAACGATTTTCATTATCAATTACACAGTATTTATATCTATGTCTCATTTAGTCTGTGAAACAACAAAAAATTATCTGAACTGAAGTTAAACTGGATCTGTCACACAATTAAAGTTTCTTAGCTGCAGCTGATAAAATCTACCTGGAGACAAAAAAACGTCAACATTGGGTAGAAGTGAGAAGCTGCTGACGTTCGCTGACTGTTTCCTACTTTAGTTTTTGTCAATAGTAAAATAATCAGTAGTGATAAAAGGTTCTTTTTCACAACTGGGAACCAAATCCAACTAAAACTGGCTATCTGAACCCAATGCCACGTACATAGTCACCAAATGTGGACTAATCCGCCACTGAAAATAGTCCCCAACAAAAGCATCTATATATTTGTGAGGAGTTTTTAAAGATGTAGCCACAGACAGGACAGGGGAGGTAAAATGTATTAAGAGAAGGACTTTGTTGACAACAAGAAGAAAAATATAGAATAACACCTGTAGCATATCAGAAAATTTGAACTTGTATTTTTGTTTCCATCTTCAGGCGCTGCAGAGAGTGAATGAGCGTCTGCTGGAGGAGAATCCTGCCGAGACGCTGCTGTTCGACATCGTCCTCATCACCACCGACAGGGAGCAGCAGCAGCAGAGCGCTCGCATCATCAGCAGCACCAGACATCATGGTAACTTAACTTTAACCTTCACCGGACACATCACAGCCTGTAGCTGGTCGGTGTTGTGGCTCCTCATCCCGGCAGTGACCGTGCTGACTGCCTGTCGCGGCCTCACCGCCGCTCTGTTGCAGGCCTTGAAGTCAGCAGGTTTTGTTTTTCCTGCGAGGAGGATTTCACCGAGGGTTTGATGAAAAATAACGTGCGGCTCTTCCTGTCGACAGAGGGAGATGAGGCGTCGCGGGCATCACAGAAAGGTTATTTTCTGATATTTTCTTCCATGTGATGTGAGTTTTTACAGCTGATCACAGACTCTGTCAGATCTTAGAGGAAAGGTCAAACATTTTTGAGACTAAAGCAACTTAAGCATCATGTCTGGGTAAAGATCTATGAAAAGTGCTATATTCTGTGACTTTATCCCTAAAATATTACAAAATATTATTTTCTTTCCTTAAAATATTATAAATTTACTCTCAAAGTTTTCACTTTACTTTTCTTAAAATGTTGCAACTTCAATCTCAAAATATTTACAATTTTAGTCTTGAAATAAAACTTTTTTCTATTTCTGAAATCCCTAAAATATTTTAAGTTTATGTACTTTACTTTTATTTACTACTACTTTATTTACAATATTAACACTATATTAACACAATACTATGACTCAAAATGTTCAACTTTATTTTCACTATAATAAAATTTTTTACCAGAAAATTTCCTTTAAAATATTTAAACATTATTATGACTTTATTCTGGGGAAAAAGAAAATATTGACTTTTAAAAAAACTTTAAATCTCAGTTTACGTCTAATTCAGCCTGTATTGATGATGTATTGATAATCTATTGATAATGTGACTCATCCTTGTCCTGGTCCAGGTTTTCTCTCGGCGCTGCTCGACCAGCCCACAGCTTCCTGTCCGTCGGAGCAGCTCAGAGTTTTATTCTGCGGGGACGCTGTCATTCAGCCCGACTCCGGCCCAACGCTGGTGAGCCGTCAGGCTGCTCAGGTGCTGATTCGTCGTCTTTAATCTTTCTTTTCCTGATTCAAAACCAGGTCTTTGAGGCGCGATTCACTCTCTTCCTCTGCAGAGTTTCTCGGCTCAGTTGGGTGAGATGCAGCGGAGGTTCAGCGTGGTCGACAGCCCTCTCAGCGTCATCATGGTAACGTCACGTGGCGGCAGGGAAAGCTGCTGCTCCGCGCTGCACGCGCTGCGGTCCCGTGGTGTCAGTGTGGACGAGGCCTACTGCCTGGCCGGGGCCCCAAGGGGCCCCATCATGTCCCTGCTCCAACCTCACTTCCTGCTCAGCGATGGCTTCAGCAGCCTGGAGGAGTGATGACATCATGACGGGATGAACTGTCACGCAACTGAAAGACCATCATCGTATCTTTACAAGAAGCTGCCAGATCAAACAAGTTGCTCTGTTTTAACCCGTTGATCTGTTATGATGAGTCAACTGTTACTGTCACTTTTCTGTTCCCCGCCTCCATCCATCTGATTGGTCGATGTTAAGGCGGTACTTAATGTGGTGTTGTGAGGTAGAACAACCTAAGGCCACTTTAGAGGAACACTGGGACAAGCTGAGCCGCTGTGGACAGGCTCAGCAGAAAAAACCTGTTTTAGACACTTTTAAAAGGCCAAAACGATCCATGATCTCTTCAAATCTACGTCTCATTGAGAAGATTTTCAACACTTTCACAACGTACGCACAAGCACAGCGACAGCGCACACTGTATTACACTGCAGCCGTGGGTATCCTTTAAAACCTCAAACTTCCTCTCTAAGGGTCCCTGGAATCCTCTCAAGCACCTCTGCAACCTCCCCAAGGATCCCTGGTGCCTCTTTAAGGAAAACGTAACCCTCCCCTTTCCTCCTTATATGACCCCTGAATTTTCTTTAACAACTATAGAAACACCTGATGGACCCCTGGCTCTTCTTCAGTTACCCCTAGAATGGACCTTTGGACTCTCATAGACCAACAGAACCTAATTTGATGCCATTAAACATTGAAGAAACTAAAACGTACATTGAACCCCTGCGGGAAAAAAACCCTGCACATCCTTTTCTCTGCTGCCTCCGTCCACAGCGGCTCATCACTCAGCTTCTGTACCTCCTGACTTCAGGTACCTAACACCCCCCACGTTAAATAACCCAAACTATCCCTTCAAGGCTGTTGACAGGTTTAGATTAAATCGGAGAATTTATTTTTGAATGTTTCTGTGTTTGAGGGTCCAGGTGCAGGAGATAAAGATGGTTCATCCACACTGTGGCCTTTGTTGCTGGTTACTGTCATTTGTTTGGGAACAGACTGGCTGTGGCATTTACAGGTCAAACAATTCCCAATAATGTGTGAAAAAAATATTAAAGAGAAAAGGGGAAATGCAGAGATTGTGGTTTGTTTTGTAGCTGTAATGTGTAAAGTTCACCAGCAGGTGGCAGCTTCAGGCAGTAAAACTTGTAGAGGATGAAGCAGAGTTTAAGACATAACCACACATGAAAAAGGTCATATAGAAAAACGTGCTGAATAATTAATCCGTCTATGGCCGGTGCATTCAAGAAGGTTACAGGGGTCCTTGAAAAGGCTCCAAGGAAGTTTGGAAAGATCCAGGGGTTTAATGGACGTTTAGTTATAGATGTCCTTATAAGCTTTTTGTCCTTAGAGAGGCACCAGGGATCCTTGGGGATGTTGCAGAGGTGCTTGAGAGGATTCCAGGGATCCTTGGAGAGGAGATTTGAGGGAGGGGTCTCAAGTCGTTCTAGGGATGTTTGAAGTAGGTTTATATGTTTTTTAGGTCGATTTAAGGACATTAAAGAAGGTTCTGTTGATCCTTTGTGAAGATGCACCAACGGTCCTTACTTAAGTCTCTAAGTCTCACAAGGGATTGTATTTGTCCTTGATGAGGTTCCAGTTGTATCTATGCAGCACGAGTGGTCCTTATTTATGCTACAAGGGTCCCTGAGGAGGTTCTAGAGATCCTTATAAAGATACAGCTGTGTTTGAGGTGGTTCCCTGGCTCCTTGAGGAGGTTCCAGGGTCCTTATGTGTTCTTGCAGCTGATTTACTCTTTATCCCGATGGTTCTTGGTTCTTTTCTGCACTTTCCTTCTTTAATATCCGCTGGAGTCTCTAGTGATCCTTGAGGAGGTATAGGGGATTCCTTGAGGCGGCCCATTGAGGGATTTTTGAGGAACATGTAAGAGATGATAAATATTAATGAAAGCAACAGTCTGAGATAGAGTGTAGGTAAAAATCCTGCATGTTAATGTGATGCTTCAGTCACCACAGGCTGTAAAGCAGACAGAGGCTGAGCTGATCATCAGAAGACGTTCACTCATCTCTGCTGCTGCAAATTAAAACATGTCGGGTGAAATGAAGCAGCTCAGTGCAGCTGTCTTCTCCTGACACTGTCACACAGACCGAGTGTTTGTTTTCATTATCCTGATCGTCCAGCTCCACCTCCTGAACACAAACACATCCTTAATTTAAATAATGAAGCTGCAGGAAGCTTCATCATATCTGGTCTCCAGTGCCTCAAGGTGATACTGGAGTCAGTTTTTCCCTTTCTGCCAAAACACTCAACCATCTCCAAGGATCTTGTTGCCACAATAATTTCACTTTAGATGATTTTTATTTTATAAAACCGTGTCGATAAGTGGAAAACTCCAATAATCCCACTGGCTCCAGATGTTACACAAGCTCGTATTTGTCTTTAAACAGATCAGTGAATCCCTTTGGATGCCACCGCTTTAGTCATTCTTCACATTCCTGACAAGGTTGTAGGCATCACTGAGATGGCGTCAGTCATCCTTGAGGAGGGGTCAAGCATTAGGGGTGTGTTTTCTCTGTGTGTGTGTGTGTGGGTGTGTGTGTGTGGGGGGGGGGGGGGTCCAAGGACCTTTAGGATCCACGATGAGAACATTTGAAACTGGAGTTAAATGTGAGGGAGGAAACCAGCAGATGCAGCATCACTGTCCACACAGCTGCCTGAGGGCAAACTAAATTTAATAATGAGTAAATTATTAATAGCGTTGTGTGTCCACCGCTGCTCCTCCGTCATCCCTTGAGGTTTGGATGACGTCACGCCTTGGCTCATCCGTCAGGGCTGCAGATGACAACACGTCCGATTAAACAAACAATGCAGGAAAAACGTAAAACACTCAAAGCTGATAATGTAAAAATAAAGGCACTGATGAGTTGATGGCCCCCGACAGAGGCCTGGACTCAGACTAGACCACAAAGACAATCAGCACCAACATCAACAGAGCATAAAGATGTTGTTTTAAATGATCCTGGAAAATAAAGTAATAAAGTATGTGTTGATAAAACGTCAGAATATCATGACAGCAATGATCCTCTGCTCCTTCTGCTCTCAGCCACAGGCAGGAAGGTCGGTGTGGAGGGATGTGATGACGAAGAGGATGAGGAGGAGGAGGAGGATGTTGAAGCATCTGTTGGATCCTGAAGCAAACTGAGGGGCAGCATCAGTGGGAAAATTACAGTGACAGAACATGTCAGAGAAGTTAGGAAATATGTCAGTGGAGATAAAATGTGGCTCAGTGACCCAGTCAGTGTTTTTGTGGCTATTTCATCACATTTTTATGCCTTAAAAACTAAAACTCTGAGTCAAAATTAGCGGCTGTCACAGCACTGCTCAATCCCAATCTCCAGATTTCTCCAAAAAACTCTGACCAATTTCTTGACCATTTAAAAAAAAAAAATCACAAATCATCACAGTTTTTGTTTATTCATTTAACTGTTTCATTAGATTCTCAACTATTAAATGTCAAGAAATCCTGATCCCCTGATATTTAAACTCAATTTACATTTTTTACATTTAAAAATGTTTCACTTCTGAAAACTCAAGTTCCCAGAAACATCATCTATCATCCATTGTGTTCTTATGTTTACTTTTTTGTAATATCGAACAGAACTCGTTTTAGAGTCACAAGCAAGAAAATCAGCTGAGTTGATGGATAAAATCATCCTTTTTGACCTCACCTGTTGCCAGGTGAGGTCATGTGCCTGGATCATCTCCTTTGGTCTCGTGGTTCCTGAGAGGCAGACTGATGTTCAGATGTTCACTCTGACCGGAGGCGGGGATTTCTAACTAACTAACTGAGTGAGACCAGCAGCCGGTCGGACCGGGCCAGTCCCCCTCAGGGGCCCAGGCTGACCTCCGTGACTCCCATTGGACGACTGGAGAAGTTTTTATGTTTTAACTAAAGGATCTGCAACACATCTGTAACTTCACTTTGATTATAATCACAATTATAATCAGAAACTGCCTGATAACAATGTTGTAAAGACCCCCAGACACCTAGAAACCACTCACAAACCACCAAAACCATGTAACAACACCATAGCAAGCACTCAGCAACCACTACAGTCACATGGCAACATAACAACCGCTTAGCAACCACACACCATAGCAACAACATCACAGCCACGTGTTCATCACCCCTGAGGAGCCATCCAGCAACTTCTACAGCCATCGGCACTATAGCAACCACCTAGCAACCACCCCAGCTATGTACACCCTAGTCATGTTTAACAGAAACCACTTAGCAACCACTCTTGGCACCTTTCAGATTCAGATGAATCCAGATGTTGAGATTAAACAGCAGCAGAGGATTCATGCAGCTCCCTGTCTGAGGGGTGAGGTGGGGGGGTGGGGGGGGGGGGGTCCTTCCTCAGTCCTTCACACTGCAAAAGAAAAATGTCCCGCCAACATGTTTTAATCTCCAGGTCGCTCCATGAGGCTTTTATTCTGAAACTTTGACACTTTGCTTTATTCTAAATTCTAAGTTTCATCAGATTTTTGGGGTTAAATTCTGGAAATAATGTGATTAAAATCATGATTAATGTCCTTCTGAAGTAACACCACAAGGTTTAAGTTTTAATTTAAAAATCAGACATTAAGTTTAATTTTATTCCATCAAACGAGATCATATCTGTTAATAAACTGAGAATCAGATCAGTTTCAGAGTCTCATCATATCAAATGAATTAAAACCTTAATTTGCAATAACATTACATGTTCTTCTACCTAACAATTAAATAGATGAGTTCATGGGTTAATTTTACTTTAAAATCGCATTAATACAATTCATCAGTAATGTAATTAAGATATTTTAATGGGATTTTAAAGGGATAATTAATGTGACGTTTACTGACCCCTTCACTGTCATCTTACTGTTGAAGTTGTGGATATTTTTTGCAGCGGACTCTCTCTCTCTCTCTCTCTCTCTCTCTCTCTCTCTCTCTCTCTCACACACACACACACACACACGCAGACAGACTGACAGGCAGATGGACAAACTGTGTCTCCTGCTGGAGCTCAAGGACTGAAGGACACCGTGAAGCGCAGCTGCTAAGCGGCTTTAATCGGCTAATTTGGCCCCGGTGGCCTTTAGCAGGCTGCAGGTAAACGCACCCGGAGCCCGACCACACACCCACCGCTGTCTGAAGCCCCTCAGACAGAAAACACGACCCGGGTGCTCTTCACTCCACAACAAGGGCTTCAGCCGCGCAGACGAGCACTTTGTCTTTGATGCGTCTCTGATCAAACTTCGCTTGTTTCCTCTGAGTTTGTTCGTGGCACCAAATGCTGTCACTGAGGAAGACACGCGGAGCTTCATCACCGTCGATTTAATCGGTGTAAGTTGATGTTTTAAAGCGTCTTCACTTCGTGAATAAGACCGAATTCCACCCGCGTCGTTGGGTTTTACGCGGAGCTTTTGCGTAAAGTGCGCACGGGAGCGCGCTGGAGCAGCCGCGTCTGAGCGGAGTCTCCATGACACTATGATGGGACCCCAGCGCGGGAACCGCAGCCCGGCTCGGTCTACATGAGAGCCCGGCGGCCGCGCTGCTCTGGCTCGGACCGGGACGGAGCGGAGGAGCCGCGGCGGAGATGGCGGCCAACCTGAGCGTGGCGGCGGAGGCGCGGGTCCCGGAGGCGGCCGCGGCCGCGGCTGCGGGCGCGGGACGCAACCTGCCCGCCCTGGTGTTCGGGGTCCTGCTGATCGTGGTGATCATCTGCGGGAACCTGCTGGTGTGTCTGAGCGTTTTCACCGAGAAGGCGCTGAAGACCACCACCAACTACTTCATCGTCAGTCTGGCGGTGGCGGATCTGATGCTCGCGGTGCTCGTGCTGCCGCTCTTCGTCTTCTCAGAGGTGAGTCCATCCACTGGGCCACAGCGTCGGTGGAGACGTTACAGGTCAGTCCCAGCACAGCTGAGACACTTTACTAGGCCCCTCAACTGTTTCGGGGGCCCCTCAGAGCTGTTTGAGTCTTCAGAGTGCAACCAACAGCTTAATCAAAAGATTAAGGTACTTAATGTCTGAATTAAGGGATTGCTGCCATGGCATTCAGGGGTTTTATACACCTTTATGCCTTGATTATTCCCTTAAAATCCCATTAAAACGTCTTAATTACACTAATCATATATATCATCATATAGGTAAATTAATGGGATTTTAAGGAAAAACATTAAGGGATTCAGTTTCATATGGTTCATAAAATGATAAAGATGTTGCTGCTGCAGATGGAAACAACAGGTTAAAAGTCACACTGCTGTTTAAAAACTGTGACCTTTTGTTCTTGCAGCTCAGTTCATTTCAGTTCAGGCCTCTATCGAGAGGATTCGATTGCGTTTCACCCCAAGGAAAACTAAAAACACAAAAAATGGAAATGATAAGTCGAACAGGGAAATAAAAACTGAGAATTTAAAGCTGTTTTTAGACTCAGGGTGAATAAAAAAACCAGTGTCTGTGACCTCAGATGGATGTCAGACTCTTTAACGGGGGAAATTGTCCAGATTTGTTGTGATTTTACCTGTTTGTGTTGATAAAAGTGAACATGAGTGAACAAGGAAACACGATGAGCAAACCTTTCCCAGCTCATGTTATAAAATACTAGACAACAGCAACGGCCAGTGGTTGAAAGCAACTAAGCACATTTACTAAGGTAGGAGGAAATAATTGGAAATGATTGTTTTTACTCCTTTAGTTTAGTTACTCTTTAGTTACTTTACAAATTCAGAATAAATACAAAGGATATGATAAGTTTATGAAATTCTGTGCCCTGTTTTAGATTAAACCACCCAACAGTTTATACAAGTAGAGCTGAAATGATTTGTTGATTCATTCATTTATAGGATATTAAATGACGACAAATATCTTCCAGCATTTCACTTATTTCTTTCACCTGGTTTCATTTCATGACCCTCGGGTTGGAAAACGCTGGTTTAAAGGATCAGTCCAGTGATTTTAGAGCCAAAAATCCAGAGGTGGCCTCAGTTTGTAGAAACTAAATGGCTCCAACAAATGTCAGAGCTTTGACCACATCACACAGTCTTCCTCAGCGAGACTCGCCTCTATAACTTTTTGTCCACGTTGGTTGGTTTGAGAGAGCTGAGTTCGACAGAACCGTCTCAATCAAGGTCCACTTACTCGCTTGCTTTGGAGCTTTTAAATGTATCTCATGATCTTCATCGGCAGACGGGCCAGAGCTCAGAATAATGAACAAAAACTGTAACGTGCTCAAAAGCTCTGACACATTAGTAAGCGGACCTTTAGTGGAAGTTGTCAGCTGTTTGTGTTGGACTTCATTCAGCAGGCTCCTCCAAAACCGTCGTAGTTTTAACGTTTTAACTCGTACAATATTGGTTTGTATCTTATTTATTCTTAGTTTAGTTGAAATTATTTTTTTGTGCACTTGAATTTCCAGATTTAACTCGATTTTTATTAGTATTATTTATTGTTTGTTTGTTTGTTGTCTTATGGGGCCTCAGTGTTTATAAACCCTGCTCGTTGTCCTGCAGGTGAGGTCAATTTTAAATTTAGAGGTGACTGTCCCTTTAAGAGTCAGCTCTGAACTCCAGGTGACCTCCTGTTGAAGCCCCGCCTCCTCCTCCTCTGACGCCACTAAGTAGACAAACACAATAGTCGCACATTTAACATCATGTTCTCTCTGTTTTTTTTTTTGTTCTCCACACAACAACAACGTCTTTAATTATTTCACCTGTTTTATTTTTCTCTCGTTAACTCTGAGAGTTAACTCTGTTTTTTATTGTTTATTTCCTTTAACTCAGTGGAGACAAAGCTTTGTTTTTGATTGACACACTTGTCCCTCGAACGTTTGTCCTTGTCTCAGTGAAATCAGTCGGTCTTTGTCTCTCGGCGCTCAGGGAACAACAGTCTGTACATTCCTCCTCAGGTCGGCTCTCGTCCAGGGGCCACAGGTCAGCTGGGGGCCCCTCATTCACAATAGTCACTTCATTTAATTATTCGACATATTTTCCTGTTGTTTCTTCCTCGCAGGTTATCGCTCTGTCATCTAAACTGTCTTTGTCTTTGTCATCTCCACTAACATTTAACTACAGAAACTAAACTAACGACTCAGCCACGTTTCAGCTTTAAGAAATTAGACCTTCATATATGTCAGTGTGTCATCTGCAAAATGTACGGGAACGCAGGGAAATGTCCCCTGGCAGTGTTTTCTTATTGTAAAGTTGGTACATCAGTGTGTGTGTGCAGTATTTTGGTGCCTCTTTTTACAAATGATCTTATTATATATAATGAGCTGATTATATGTTTTTGTATGTAAATGTTGAATCAGCAATGTAACGACGCCTGGAAGATAAATGTAGTGGAGAAGCTCAAAAATACCTTGAGTAAATGTGATAAGTTCGATTATCTGTCTGTCAGCGTTGTAGAAAAAGTAAAAATTACCACGTTGTAAAAAAAACTAGTTACTTGTACTTTACTTGAATATGTTTTCATTTTCTGATTTATACTTAGGAAATAATAACTTTTTACTCCACTACAGTTTTGTGACAGCTGTAGCTACTGTTTAATTAGCATATATAGTTTTCACATAAAGAAAACACAATGAGTTCATTTAAAAAAAAAAAAAATCATTGAATATTAAATATTAAACCATTGATATTCTCTTATAGCAGCTTCTGGTACATTTCCCCCTTGAAATTTCTCACATGGTTTCATTCAAATTAATGAATGTTCAATGCCCAAAGATGTTAATTTTATATTTCATAGAATGGTGAAATATGAGATAATACATTTGTGTAGCAAAACCTCAACCATTGATAGTTTTACAACCTTCAGATTTATTTTCTGTACCATTGGAGGGACCAGACCCTTAGGTTGGGAACCATTTGGTCATACTGCGTCTTGTACTGCAGGTCGATCGCCCGCTCTTTCTCTTGCATTTCCCGTCTCTCTCCACTTTCGCTGTCAAATACTTTTATTAAAAAATGCTTTTAAAATGCTGCTTAAACGCTCATTATACTCACTGTTGGAAGAACAATTCAAACCCTGATGTAAAAATACCCAAAGAAATATAATCTGAAAAATGTACTTCATGAATTCATTCAAGTAAAAATACAGATTCTGCAGTAAAATGAGATGTTTCATTATTATACTTGACTTTGGTATATTAATATACTCATGCAACAAAGCTTCTGTAGCACTTTACTGGTTTACTCGCTGCTCGAGGTGGAGCTGGTTTTACCTTTCTATACAGTTAGATAGTTTAGTCCAGTGGTGTCAAACCTAGGGGTCCGGGCCCTCCAAAGGGGTCACCAGATAAATCTGAGGGGTTGGGGAGATGATTAATGGGAAGGGAGAGGAGAATAAAAAGTTGTGCACTTAAACTCTGTCAATTCTTGGACATTTTCATAATGAAATATTCAAAAATTTTACTCAAGTTCAGACGTTAAACGTCTCTTTGGAGGAAACATTAACAACTCATAAATGTGAAACATGACAAGGAGCTGAGATGCACTTCTTTTTTGTAAAATAATAAGGTTAGGGACTTCTGGTGTAATCCATTGAATTTTATAAACATATATATTTTGTTTAGATCTGTGAAGTAGCTACAACTGTCAGATCAAAGTAAAAAAGAAAAATGCAATATTTCCCACGCACAGTGAAGTAGAAGAATAAGGTCACATAGGATAAAACTTAATTCTAACACAAGTTCTTCAAAATTGCACTTAAGTACAGTGACTGTGTAAGTTAATGTGTGTGAGTCGGAGTCAGAGCGACTGTCTGTACCGTCTGTGTCAGTTTCAGGACGGCGTGTGGACCCTCAGCACCACCATCTGTGACGGTCTGATGACCATGGACGTGATGCTGTGCACCGCCTCCATCTTCAACCTCTGCGCCATCAGCATCGACAGGTCAGTCAGTCACCTGTCCAGGTTCGCACAACTGATGGGACGACACAGCAAAGACACAACAAGTAAAGTAAAGTTTGCTCCAGTTCATGTGACAATATCATTCAGGTGATGACGTGTACAAATGGAGAAAAAGGTCATAGACTCACCAGAATGAGTATTACATGAGTGTGTATTTACTCTTAATGTAAATCTGGACTGTATTTGTTGATATACACACTCAGTTTAATAGCTACACCAGGCTCAAAATAATGGAGTCCTGCAGTAAATCCTCCTCATAAATCTGTTTATAAAAGTGGACAAAGACTCTGCATTTGAAAAGTGAAGCCAGTGCTGAAGAGCTATAAACCTGCGTTCTGTCTAATGACCATTAATGATGACTCCACTGGAGGCTGAATTCAAAAGCTGAACCGGACGCTGATACCACTTGTAGGGAGAAGATACAGATGATTTCACTGCCACTCTGCAATCAAATCAAACTACTGCAGAAATATCAAGGGAAACTCAGAGCAGTACATTCAAAGGAAGAGGTCAAAGTTCAGCCGTAACTCACTGACTCCGTGTCAAAGCCAGGCTTTTAATCAGCCTGGGGTCAGGGTCATCCAGGAACATCTGGCTGATGAATCAAACTGGGACCCTGAGCGGTCTGTCAGGGACACAGAGGACGCCTCGCTGAGGGTTTCAGATCTCCACCTGAAGGTCATCAGGGTCAGACAGTCACACCAGAGTTCACTGATGTGGAAATATGACGATGATCTTTTGTATATTTCCTGTAAAAGCTGCAAAAGAAGAAAAATCAGAGCAGACAGAACAATTTAAAGCCCTAAATGAAGGATGCGTCTGCAGTGATGAACTGCCAGCTTCGCTCTGTGCTCGTTAGTTTGACTCAATGAGATTATCTGAACCCTCGGCTGATGTTGAAGGATGAAACTCTGAGCTGAAAACCTGGGGCAGCTTCTCAAATCTGATGTCCCGACTCAAGAAAATATGATTACATTAGAGACTGATGGAGGCAGCGAAGCTAACGTGGACTGATGGTGATTATCTGAAGCTTTTTGAAGCAGTTAGAGATTTAACTGGAGGACAGAGTCTGAATAATTCAGACGGAGAAGGAACCAGATCCTGACGGTCTGCAGAGAGTCCACCTGCTGCTGGAGTCCAGGCTGAAGAGGGAAATCTGGCCTCTCTGCAGGTTTGATGGGTTTAAGAGCAAACTGACTGATGACCTGCTGTCATTCATAGATGGATTATTAAACAGGGCCAGGGGCCCTAGAGATCATGGGGCCCCAGAGCCAGAGCCTCTGAATGAAGTTACTTTTATTAACATTTCTTGTTGGAAAGTCAAAGAGGTCAGTCTAATGCTTTTATTGCTGATCTCAGTCCTTTATTTGCTTTTGGTGAAGGGCTAGTGATCTTAGCTTAGCATAAAAACAGATGGAAACAGGTAGCCTGCGACAACCTCCACCTTTGAACACCTGTAAAGCTCTGATTAAAAATCAGTACAAAAACTGAAACGTAAATATGACACGTTTCTATTTTACAGAGGAATATTTAATAATATATACATATATTGTCGTCTATTTCTTTGTAAGTGAACAGTAAGTTCAGTCTGTCACAAAACCTCCAACAAAAGGCTGAACTTTTGTTTTTACATGTTTGTATGGTATGAGGGACAAGTAGCTTATAAAATAAATAAATGTGGAAATAAAGATAGAAATAAATTAATTGTAAGGTAAAAATACAGACATAATTTTTTTTATTTTGTATTTATCTATGTATGTAATTGTTTATTTCTGCATTTGTTTATTTATACTTATGTTATATTTTGTCCCTCATAGAATGGATGTTAATAATGATGTGAGCTTTAAAGGTGCAGGTGTGTTGAGATTTGTTTCCTCTGGACAGAGCCAGGCTTTATGCTAAGCTAAGCTAACCAGCTGCCGGCTGTAGCTTCATATTCAGTGGACAGATTGGACTGGGAGTTGTATCAATCTTCTCCAGATCGTTAACATAGGTGAAGAACATCCTGTGAAACACTCTATTACAAGTAAATGTGATCAGGTAATTTTTATTTTTACCATGAATCTTGAAAAAAGTCATGTTGAGTGACAGCTCCTTCTTAAAGGTCTTATCACCAGTGAGCATCTGTGGTGGATGAGGACCTTTATGCCTTAAGGTGCTGATGTTGATCAGACATGAGGCTTAAATGATATTTTCCTGCAGCTGCAACTGTCCATGTTGAGTAGATATCATCATCTGATCACGAGGGTTTGTAGTAAATCATGACTGTGCAGAGATGAGATGTGGAGTACTTCCTCTACAAGATACAGAGGTGTATCTGAAGAGATGTCGATGAAATAATCTGAATGAAACTCATCTCACTCTTCAGGGTCATGTCTGTCATGATTTATGACAAATGCTGTTTGATTTGATGAGTTGAGGATGGAGCTTTTGCTGAAGATCTTTTTCCATATAGTTTTTCTTTTTAAAAAATATGTTTATGAAGCAGGAGAAACTAAATTTAAATTAGATAAAAAAGCCATAATTGAATTTTATATGGATTATAGATGTTTTAATGAACTGGATCACATACACCATGTAATGTACATATATATATATATATATCTCAATGGAGTGAACTTACTGTCGAGTCACAAACTTGTTTATTGTCCTTATTCAGTACCTTGTCATTTCACAAAATAATGTTCAATGTGGAACAAAATGCCAGGGGGAAGTAATCGGAAAAGCACAAAGAGAAAATGGAGCGAAGCTGCTGTTAATGAGATCATGGTTAGCTTTCACTTAGCATTTCACCTTTAGCCCTGTTTTTACTCTCGGCCTTTTCACGTGGATGAGTGAACGCCACTTTGTTGTGTGAACCTGCATAAGAATCACTCAAACATAACGAGATCGAATAATGAAACTTCTGGCCCAGTATACGTCAGTGACCCCGGCTCAAGTCTGGCCCAGATCTGGGCAGATTCCAGTTGTTATCCTCTGGCATCAGCTCACAATTACACTGTATATGGGCCAGACTGGGGCAGTGGAACCAGGTGTTTACTGGGCCAGAAGAAAACAAGTATGTGATTTATGTTGTTAGGTGACATGACCGTTTGTTGTTGTACAAGATTGTAAAGTTTCTCACTTGCTGCAGGTTCATCGCCGTGTCGATCCCTCTCAACTACAACAGGAAGCACGTGGACATGCGGCAGACGGTGCTGCTATCAGCCACCTGGATCTTGGCCCTGGCGGTGGCCTCGCCCGTCATGTTTGGTATCAACAACGTGCCTGGTCGCGACCCCAGCGAGTGTAAGCTGGAGAACGATGACTACGTCCTCTACTCGTCCGTGTGCTCCTTCTTCATCCCCTGTCCCATCATGCTGCTGCTGTACTGTGGCATGTTTCGTGGCCTGCGGCGCTGGGAGGAGGCGCGTAAAGCCAAGCTGAGGAACAGCATCCAGGCCTGTCGCAAGCTGCAGGAGGCCGCCGCCTCACTGCCGCCGCTGGCTTCGCTGCCGCCGCCGCTGCCGCCCATCATAGAGAGGGAACTGACAGATACTCCAGATGAACCGTCCACCTTCCCGTCTGCAGATCGGCCCTTTCACTCATCAGAGTACAAAGACGGCCCTGTGCGGACGGTGAGCTTTGCAGAGATCAGGTACAACCCTGATCCTCACAGGAGGAAGAGGGCCAAGATCAACAGCCGGGAGAGGAAGGCCATGAAGGTGCTTCCTGTCGTTGTGGGTGAGTTCAGCAACATTGGTGCTGTTTGATAACCTACCATACCATACCATATATAAAAAGGATCCAAAGAACAATTGTGACAAATACCTCAAGTTGCCTCACAATGAAGTTATGAGTTCTGGGTCCCGGGGCCAATGAAGCGTGAAGATTTTTGTGCAGAATGAAAAGTCTTTAAGGTCCAAAACTGCAGCAATGCTTGTTGTACTAAAACATTTATTGTGAGACTTACATGTTCTACATTTTTTTGTTTGAGTTCAATCACAGCACAGTCCACTTTTGCCTCAACAGCAACAATATTAAAAAAACAACCTTTTGTGACAGCAGTCGTGTGGGAACCTGGATCATCAAGAACACCTTCCAACACACCGTCCAACTGGCCAACAGCTCAGACCAGTCACAAACCTGTTGCATTAAATGGCAGGGAACCATTTAACTGGAAATGTGGCCAATTATTTAAATTGATCAGGCAATTTAGAAATAAAATCTGGTTTAATCCATACAGTGTTTGTCCATCTGAAGACATCCTGAACTCACAGAAATATAAACAAATATGATGTCAACACCCACCCAGACATGTAGGCTACATGAACAGTGGTATAATGGGTGACTGTGGGCACCTGAACGCCTCACCTCCATCTCTGATGTCTGTTCAGACGCACTAACACATCAGTTAGAAAAGGTTGGCCTATTAATAGCCAGCCAGGCCTAATGCGTAGAAGTGCTTCCCTTTAGCACACAGCAGCTAATCCTGCAGGTCCTTAATCTGAAATCCAATTATTACGTAAGTCCTGGTCAGACACGATTCTCAGTGTGCAGGTAATTCTCGTGAATATCTGGCTTCATTACGTTCCCTGACAGTTCAGGTGGTGGCTTAACAATATAAAGACCTGCATTGGTGGTGTATATATAAATGGAAAAACAGTTCCTGGACTAAAATAGAATCAGATAAAATAACGCAGTTGGTCCCAGGTTTCTTCACTCTAGTTCTCCACAGTTTCCTGGAAACATTCAAGTGAAAGATTCTGACAACTGCCCATCAACTATCATTGTGCTCTGTAAGATAGAAGTTCAGGAGGGCGCTTAGATCGGGAGGTTAATTGGTGCATAGATAGCAAGCTGGTGGATTGGTAAATTAACTAGGTTGTTGGGAAGGAAGGTGCTGAAGATAGATTGGTAAAGCTGGTACATACAGTGAAGCTCTGATCCTGTTAGTTCATCTGACTCAATGACAGGTTGGTTGGTTGGTTTGTAGGATGGTAGAGAGCAAGTAGAGCTGGTAGACTGGTAGATAAAGAGCTGGTAGGCTACAGGTGAGATTGTATGTTGGTAGATAGTTGAGCTTGTGAAGTATGTAAGACTGATTAACTGCTTGGTAGTTTGGTAGATCAGTGGGTAGGAAGACTGATAAATAAGAAGGTTGATAAATTGGTATGTAATGTGGTAAATTGCTGGGTAGATACTGTAGGTAGGTACATTTGTAGATTGACAGGAAGGTAAACTAGCAAATAGGTGGTAAATTGGTAGTTTGGTTGGTTGGTTTGAAGGTAGTTAAGGTACTTGGCAGGTAGATTTAGATTTAGATTGGTTAAGACATTGGTAGGTAGGTGTGTAGGTTGGTCAATGTTTAGGTGAGTTCGTAGACTGATAGGTCAAAGGGTAATATTTGGTTGGTCGGCAGATAGGTCGGTAACCAGTTTGGATAGCTTGGTGAATTGGTGGTGAAGTCATGTGTTGATAGGTAGGTCAGCAGTAAGTTGGTGGGTAGGTTGGTAAAGTTTCGATTGATTAGCTCATTATTTGGTTGCAACAGTCAGCAGCCAAATTGGTGGGCAGGTAAGTTAGAAGGTGGCTTGGTCGGCAGCTTGGTGCATTAGACAGTACAGGGATCGGGAAGTTGACAGGTAAATAGGGCTATGGGTTGGTTGGTTGGTTTCTGGGGACAAGTTGTGTTAAAAATTGAAAGTTGCACTTTCTCACAGTGTCAATATAAAAATATGAAATTGTTAAACCCAGAAAGGTTTGTGTTTGTCTTCTGGGCCAGAAACAAATGAACAGTAAATGTTTCCGAAATTTCAAGGCAGATATTTTTCCGCTTCTATTGTTTGAGCTAAGCTAAGCTAAACAGTTAGAGGGGAAGAAAAGGTTTCTCTAAATCCTGGTAAATTTAAAGTGAGGTTCTTGGCGTTTCTGTCTTCTGATCTCTTGAGTTTTTCCTTCCTTCAGGTGCCTTCCTGTTCTGCTGGACTCCGTTCTTTGTCCTCCACACGATGCGAGCTCGCTGTCAGGACTGCCACGTCCCACCTGCCCTGATGAGCGTGGTCACGTGGCTCGGGTACGTCAACAGTGCTCTGAACCCCGTCATCTATACTGTCTTCAACACAGAGTTTAGGAACTTCTTCAAAAAGTTTCTTCACCGCTGCTTCTCGTAGAACGGCGTCGCTACTGCTCCATGGACAATTTTGAAACGCACAACAGTTGCAATAGTCGCCGCTGACTGTTGATTTAGTGTCTTTAGTCTGTGAATGTTGCCATTGTTTCCTTCCTCTGTGAGGGCGTTGTTTTTTTTGTTTTTTTTTACATGTGACGACAGCAAAGTTTGTTTGAGCTTCATGTTCCCTGTTAAGAAGCTTCAGCCTGATGAACAAACTGTTCGTAGGGTCTGCAACACATCTACATCACATTACCAAGAAAAAAATATTTTATATGTGGAAATTCATCTTTTCTGAATAAAAGTTTTCACTAAAATTCAGGTTGTGTGGTTGGTAATGTGTTCAGAAATGATCTTACCACCAGGAGCCGTCCTAAATGGCACAAATGACCTATTAAGAACTAATCACAGAGCTTATACCAGCTACTTTTAGTAAAAAAAAAACAAATTCTCCTGAATTTAAAGAAGTGTGGTTGACTGCGGATGAGCTCACATTATGTTTCCTGAATGAACTTCCTCAATATGTCCACAATGACTGGTCTGATGGGTGTGTGTCAGTTACTGTGAAATAAGATATTAATCATCACACAGGAGCATGAAGAACAAATTAAATTAGATAGATAGATAGATAGATAGATAGATAGATAGATAGATAGATAGATAGATAGATAGATAGATAGATAGATAGATAGATAGATAGATAGAAAATCATAGATATTTTATAAAGTGTCAGAGGTTTCATTCATGAAACAACATAAAATATTAATTGAATATTTCATTTGGTATAAAATACCCTCAGCCTGTGATATTTTGATGTAATAATTTTACCTCAACTAAGGAAAGGTCATAAATCAGCTTTATTTAAATATTTATTGTAGTTGATGATTATTTAATGTGCACTTGCCCAAACATGTCTGAAGACGACGATTCGCAACGAATAATCCTGCCAGACGCCTCAGGATGAGATTATCAGATTATAGCATCAATTGTTCAAGACATCATCTCCAGCGTTGCCACAGATTGTTGGCTGAATCAATCCATATTAAGTGGCTGCCATCACAACATGGTTTTTGAGGTTTGTTGTAACTCGACTTCTACAAAACACTAATGTGATGAGAGACTAACTGCTGCCTGTGAGCAGGATTCAGGAGTCTTGAATTTCTCCCAGATTTAGGAGACACTTGGAGCTAAAATGGCCTTTAAGTGAAACTAGATTTTTGGCAACAAGTGATAGTTATGGGTAAATGCTACAGTTTAGCATAGGTAGAGTACATTAGCTAGCTGATTAGCTATCTGATTCTGGCAGAAGTCATTAGCTAGCGGTCATTTCAGACCAACTAAAACAAAATGTTGCTTGTTCCCTCAATAGTTGCATAACCTCACTTTAAAGGAGCTTTAAAGTTTTGCTACATATGCTATATAGCTAATGTTAACATCAACAGATGCTCACAGTCCAGAAATGTGAGATCAGTATCAAACTTTATTCCTTTACGCAGGAAATGGCGTTCTCCGGTGGTGGAAAACAACGCATCATTTCCTGTACTGAAGTTAGCACGCTATTTGGCTAGCTGCAACCTGGCAGGCCCATTTTGTCACTGTATGATTGCAAGTTACTGTAGCATCCATTTTGCTCTAAAGAAATAGTGCTTTTCAAACAGCCACAGTTTAGCGTTTGACTCATAGTGCTGTCACACAGGTGGAGCACATTCAGTTAGCAACCTGATTCTAGCATTAGCCATGAGCAGGTATTCCTACCTGACCAAGTAAAGCTGTCACAAAAAAAGCAAAAGTCAATGGGAAAATGTCTCTACTTCTCACTTGATTTATCACATCAGTAAACACTTTCTTTGCAGGTTATGGTCTCAATCGCTAGTTTCAAGTCTTCTTCAATAAGACATGTTTGTTTTTGAAATGATGGTCAATTTAGAGGAAAACAGATCATAAATCAGGGTATGCATTAGGGGGTGTGGCTACCATGTGATTGACAGACTGTACCATCCAATCAGGATAGAGTACAGAGCAGGTCAGATCCACCCCTCACTCCTCCTCAGCTCCACCTTCTCCACCAAGTATGGTTTCTTCTGTTTAAAAAAAAAAAAAAAAAAAAAAAAAAGATGGCAACTTCAAAACAGCAGTTTACAAACCAAGGGTTGCCATTTGAGCTAACCTGGTTTTCTATGTCATAGTTTCAAAAATCACTCTTGCACTGTCTTCAATGGTTCAAAAATTAAGGGTATTTTGGTAACTACACCCAACAGTGATGTCACAGTGCACCGCCACACCTGGAGTACACGACTACGTCATGGCCACAAGGTGAGACACTGAACCACTAGAGAAGAAGAACAAAAACAATCTGCGGTTGTTAGGCTGCTCTTTCAACTTTTTAGAGCTGCTCATTATATTCCAGAGCTGCTCAGCGTCCCTACAGGATCTGGACCTGCACAAAGTCATCTGAAGGTCTTTAAAGTTTGATGACAAAGACATGAGGCTTTAAAAGCTTCTCAGCAGATTTGATCAGACTCAAACGAGCTGAAAGCTCAGAGGACGGGCCGACAATAGCAAAACACTCCTGATGCCTCTGGTGTTTCTTTTAGGATCGTTTTGGTCACAGCCTCTGCACAGGTGGACGAAGCTTGTAGTGTTATGTCAGTAAAAAAAAAACGGTTTCCTTTGTTTAGGTTTCCTATGTTTACAGATCAGGCCACCTGGATGTTAACGTAGGAAATGTCTGGTCCTCGGAGGGGTACCCCTTCACTGTCAGCGAGCAGCAGCAGACGTCGGAGCGCCGCTGGGACTGAGACACAGCAGAATCAAATGTCATCATGTCTAAGGTGATTCATCAGGAATTGCTCTGACAGATCACCTGAGTGCTGACTGTTAGAAATATATAAAGACCTAAACTGCCCTAAACAAAAATGAGACCAAAAACACAGAATCATGTCCGGTGGGAAACCTGCAGGAGGAGCGATGCTGCATTTTGCCTCTGAGACTAGTCGGATAAAAATAAAACAGCACCTGAAATCTGCATTTCATTCATAAATTAAACATCTGTGGATATGAATAAAGACAAGTCTGTTCTGAATCCAGCTGACAGAAGAAAAGACAGTGACAGAGGAAATAAGGTATGATAGAAAACAGATCAGTGAAGAAGCTAAAGAAAGGAAATTGCTGATACATCGTAGAAAACCTTCCCAGATTTTTAATTTTTATCCTTTGGAGATATTTGGTTTTGTTTTGTTCAGGTTCACTGGACATAACATTATGACCACCTGTCTAATACTGTGTAGGTTCCCCTTTTACAGCCCTGACCCTGGAGGCCTGGACTCCTCTAGACCTCTGAAGCTGAGCTGTGGTATCTGGACCCAGACCTTAGCAGCAGATCCTTTAAGTCCTGAAGTTGTGAGGTGGAGCCTCCATGGATCAGACTTGTTGGTCCAGCTCATCCCACAAATGCTGGACTGGACTGAGATCTGGGGGATTTGGAGCCAAGTCAACACCTTGAACTGGTTGTTGTTCCTCAAAGCTCCTGAACCATTGTTGCAGTGACAGGGAGCATTATCCTGCTGAAAGAGGCCACTGCCATTAGGGAAGACTGTTTCCATGAAGGGGGGGACTTGGTCTGAACCATGTTTAGGGAGGTGGGACGAGTCAAAGGAACATCCACATGAATGGACCCAAGGTTTCCCAGCAGGACATTGACCACAGCATCACACTGACTCCACCAGCTGCTCTTCTTCCCATAATGCATCCTGGTGCCAGGTCTTCTCCAGACCACCTTCTTCATTGCTCCATGGTCCAGTTCTGATGCTCCTGTGTCCATTGTAGGATCTTCTGGTGGTGGACAGGGGTCAGCATGGACACCTTGACCAGTCACACCTTTCTATCAGAACCAGCATGAACTTCTTCAGCAGTCTGAGCTCCACTAGCTCTCATGTTAGATCAGACCACAGGGTCCAGCCTTCACTCCCCACCACCATCACTGAGCCTTGACCCCTGACCCTGTCTGTGGTCCAGTGGTTCTCCCTCCTTGGACCACTTCTGGTAGGTCCTGACCACTGCAGCCCAGGAACATCCCACAGAGCTGCAGTGTTGGAGAAGCTCTGACCCAGTCGTCTCATCACAGTTTGGTCAAAGTCAAAGTCCCTCACATCCTCACACTTGACCATTTTTCCTCCTTCAACACACCTTCACCTGTCGGTGGTCATAATGTTATAGCTGATCTGTGGTTATGGCTGCAGGGTGCATTAATGTATATCAATGACATCACAGTACTCATCCATTTTGCTCATTTATCATCAAAAAATAAATATAAAACAAGTAAATTTAATTCATTAAAAAAACCCAAAAATGATCTCAATTTGCAAATTATTTTCAATAATAATAAACAACAATGCAGCCATTATAATGATGACTGAACCAGAACGTAGGATATTAAACTGCAAGATTTGAATTCTCTTCGAGTCAAAACGAAGCAGTTACCATTAACAACAATATTTAACTGCCAATATAATCAATGTAATGTGCAACTTGAACTTCCAAGCCAACTTTAACATGTCATTCGTCGTTAGCTCATTTCAAATGAAACAGCAGCTTTGGTTTCTGTGTATTTTAAATACTTGCAGCTCTGGACTTCCCGTACAACACTGATACAACTTTTTGTTCAGTCATCATAACAAACTCCGGAGCCTTGATGTCCTGAAAGATGACAATAAACCTTCACATTTACAAATAAAAAATTACAAACATTATTTTAAAGGGAAAGAAAAACCTTTCACATCTGACATTTTGAAACATGAATCACAATAAAAAACAAAAGAAATACCATGATAACATTTACAAAAGACAATAAATAATCCACATCAATGTACTGGCCAGGACGGGGTGGGGCTTTAATTCAATATTATTTTTTATTTTATTGATGTGTTTGACCTTAATTTAACCAGGAGATTCCTGGATTCTCTGGAGATTTAATTCTGCTTATCAAAAGGTAAAATGGCAGCAAGATAACGTCTCAAAGAGACAAAAGCCACTGAGGGAAGATAAGGAATAAAAAACTGTCATTATGGTCACGGATAAGAAAATTCATTTGCGTAATGGGGAAAATAATTGATCAATAAAGCCTAAAGTGAATGTGTTACAATCTGACTTTTACACTTCGTGATGATGAATTCATGTTGTGATAATTATTAATTTTTTCCACGTTTGGTTCATGTACAGTTCAGTGTGATTTTCTGTTTCCAAAAGTCGACTGTATTGAAGTCAATGGGAAAACTCCCAGTGCAGTTTATAAATAACAGGTTCGGATCACAGACCTTCTGTTCGTTGCAGTCTAGGGGGAAACTTTTCACAGTAAAAGCTCCAGTAGGAAGATGTTAAGTGGAACACCCTCCTCTTAAGCCTCCTAAGAACTTCCTCTCTGCAGCAGCTGACAACGGCGATGACGTGGGAATGACCTGCGACACCTTCACTTCACTTTGTCCATGTCCATGGCTGTGATTTGCTCCTCCTCCTGGATGGCCACGCCCCCTGCGGTCTGACAGCAGGTGTGCTGATGATCCTTCCAGTCCTACGGAGGAGAAAACAAACTGATCTGCGAGTCTCTTCACAGATTCATACTGTTACTATTCATGTGTCTTCATGCTTTGACGAGGTGACGTTTCAGGAAGTCGTGAAGTGAGAAGAGAGATGTTTTTTTGTTTTAATGATGGAGCCCTAGACTAGTCAATGCTGACAATGCTCACAACCTTTATGATTTCTACAAGAACGAATATGCAGCTTCTTTTGCTCTAACAGCTCCACAGAATGTGCATCACAAGACAGCAGAGGGTTTTCAGTCTAATCCTTTTATATTATATTTATATCATCAAAACTGGATAAGGCTGGTAAATAAACATATATCTGTAAAGTGTATTATGTAAGTATTGTATCTATAAACAGGGCGGTACAGTGGTACAGTGGTTAGTGCTGTCACAGCAAAAAGGTTCTGGGTTTGATTCCTGGGGTCATTCTGTGTGGAGTTTGCATCTTGTGCCTGTGTGTGTTCCCTCCAGGTTTGGCTTCCTCCCACAGTCCAAAGACATGCAGGGTAATTGCTGACTCTAAATTGCCCCTCGGTGCGAGTGTGAATGGCTGTTTGTCTCTGTATGTCGGCCCTGTGATAGACTGGCGACCTGTCCGGGATGTACCTCGCCCTCGCCCCAATGTCAGCTGAGATTAAGCCGTGTACTACTCTCATCTAATGCTGTAACTGTCAGGAACACACACACAACCACAGCCTGGCTCCAAACTGCTAACTGCTGCTAATAGCTAATATAATAGCTAATAACTGCTGCCAATAGCCTAAAACAATTCAGTGGGAGTTTAGACAGATCAGAGAGAGATGTTCATGTCAAGAATTACAATTAGGCTGTTTGTTTCTTCTTATCTGTCTAATGATGCGTGTAACTCTGCTAATCTTGGCTGAGACACCCTTGAGTTTTGCTTCTTGTTGAAATAAATGTTAGAGCATTAACATAATAATCCATGACTGTAGTCCACAGGGTCGTTCAGGTGAGTCTTACCTTCCTCTGGCAGAAGGTGGAGCAGTAGTTGACTTTGTGACAGCCGGTACACTCGCTCATCGCCATGCGGCCACAGTTCACACACATCTGCTACAGAGGCAACACAGTAAGACACACAAAGTTTTAAATTAGAGGGAAAAAAAGAAAAACACAGAAATGTCTCATTTAAATTTCTCATTAAGCTTCTCACAGGCCCTCTCATTTATCTAGTGGCCCTACTCCCAACTCGAGGGGCCCAACCCCCAGACTGGGAACCACTGGACTACACCACCTGAGCAGCTCCACCTGGTGCAGCTACAACAATAAAATGCTTCAGTTTTAAAAATCCAATAATGTCAGATATTATAATAATCAGTCACTGGGGACATTTTACTGCAGGGATTTTAAAATAGCTGCGTACGAGAGAAAGGTGTGCAGGATATAGGACAGATAAATAAAGTGGGTCAGGTGTATTTCTTCTATAAAAGCCTCAGTGTAAAGATGAAGTGGAAACATACTGTTGTTATTTATATGTGAGAGGCGTGCTTGTGTTGATTTTATTTAGTTGTTTATTTTTACTCTGGATATTTTTCCTCAAACAACTACATTATGTTTCTTTGACAGTAGCTTTATACACAAGCCACGACACGTGACAGTTGTGTAGTTTGGAGGGTCGGATGAAAGTAGAGCTTTGAGGGCTGAAAAATGAATGTGTGTGTGTCATACGTTGATGATGATCTCAGTAATGTCAGAGCTTCTCTTGGCCTCAGAGTCGTCTGGCTGCTGAAAGGAAATCTGGTTCTGAAACGAATGACTGAAACCACACTGGAGATACAGACACAGACACACACACAGCACAACAACATGTTTATGTCTCTATTCAGTTTAAAGCTGGAATCACAACACTGCTTACAGATGGTGAGTCTCGAACAGACTATGCTCTACTATACAATATCATACTATTACATACCATACAACACTATTCTATATATAATTCTATTATGTACCATACCATACTACACCATACTATACCATAATCATACTGTTCTTTACAATACTCTAATAATATAACAATAATATTCTACTATTATATACTATATCATACTATATCTATATCATATTATTTCATACTGTTTAATACTACACCATACTACATTATTATATACCACACCATGCACTATACCATACTATACCATGCCATACTATATACTATACCATATACTACACCATGGTAAAGCATACTATACTATTATATACCACATCATATTATGCTACAGGTGAGACTGAACTGATTTGAGTCTTATGTGTTATGTCATGAAGGAACTGTATCATTTTTATTATTAATTATCATGTGTAATAATTTAATTTCTGGTTAATGCTGCTGTTATAAATCTTAGACTCTGTTGTGTGTGCGTGTGTGTGTGTGTGTTCTCACCTCCTTCCTGCCCCCCTGACCTTTGAGCCCTGGCGTATCCCCTCCTGAGTTTTTGGCCTGTTCAATCAGAGCCTTCAGCTGCTGCACGTTGCTCAGCAGCGTGTTGGCCATCTCCTCCAGGTACAGCCAGGTGTTCTTCTGCCCCTCGGTCACCGCCGGCCCTGCCCCCCCCACGGGCTCCACCTCCAGCCCGCTCACCAGCCCTGCTGATGGAGATGCTGCCGCTGCCGTCGTCGTCACCGCCAACTTGGCCTGAACGGGCTGAGGAGTCACGGCCAAAGCCGGCAATGCTGTCAACACTGAGAGGAGAAAAAGAAGTTGAGGGGATGTCATGATTGAGCTTCTGCAGTGACAGTTTCTGAGGCTTACGTCAATCCCACAGTTTCACTACCTGCAGCTTCAACAATGCAGTGAAGCACGAAGAATCAAACAGCAGGAAAACAGGTGGTCTGAGCAGATCCAGGTTAGTGTGTCTGTGCTTCCTCCATACATTCGCTCCTGACCCACATACACCACTTAACGTCTCTGACAGCTCAGAGCTCCACTGAGAACAGACCAGTCCAAAAATAACTGGACATCCATCTCCGACTGTGGTCTAACATGTCCTGGGGAAAACTGTGTGTGTGTTCTGGCAGGTAACTGAAGGTTTATATTTTGCAAAATATAATATATGGAAAATTTCCCAGTATTTTTCTAGAAAGAAGCTGTGTGACTGTTAATTTTAAGGTCATTTTACTCAGTTATGTTAAAAGCGAGGGAGGTTGCCCACATTTTCTGGCAGAAATAATAAAAAAAGATGAATAATAATAATAATAATAATAATAATGTTATTTTACTGTTACAGTTTTCCTTAAAAGTTGCCAGAACCTAACGTAGACAAAACAAGAATGGGGTAGATTTGCTTTTAGAGGTGAAGGGACCACAGGTAAGGAAAAAAAAAACAAAAAAAACATACTAATAGTTCAATAACTGATGTTTGCATTATAATGTAAATCATGTACTAGCCCCATGACCCTGTCTGTGGTCCAGTGGTTTTCCTTCCCTGGACCACTTCTATTGGTCCTGACCTCTGCAGCCCGGGAACATCCCACAGAGCTGCAGTGTTGGAGAAGCTCTGACCTAGTCACATCACAGTCTGGTCAAAGTCAAAGTCGCTCACGTCACATTCACCCATTTTTCCTGCTTCAACACGTGGACTTCAGGACTAATTGTTCAGCTGCCTCATATGTCCACCACTAACAGATGGTAAACATCTGGTAAACACTTTGACTGTGGTCATAATGTTATGGCTGATTGGTATAAAACTGCTTCCTCTCCTGATATTAATCCTTATTGCACCAGGGCATTAGTTTGACATCAGATGAGCTCCCTGCATCTCCATATTTAAACCTGAGCTAAAGACACATTTTCATTCATAGACATTTTTAGCTCACTAACCTTCTACTTCTTTTTATGTCTATACTGTGTATTTGCTCCGTTCATTTTCTTGTTTTTGTTGTATGTTCATATGTTTCTTTATATAGTGTATTTACTTTGTTTTCTTCTGCTTAAAACACTGCCACACCTCAAAACGCTGCTTCGATTGCCAATATGAGCAAAGACTTAGTGACACGTTCAACAGCTTGTGTGTGTGTGTGTGTGTGTGTTTGTTGCCCTGCAGTCAAATGAAAACACCAGCAGCTCTTCAGCCCTGTGTTGGTTAAAAAATATCTGATCTGTGATGGTTTCCAACATTTAAATTACAGATATTTTCCTGTTTGAGTTCTAGATGAAATCTCATCAGTTTGTGTGTTTGCCACCTGGTCACAACAGTCAATATTAATTATCAGCCCCAGAAAACAGAAAACAGCCCCCTCAGTGTTGTGTAGAGTAAGGAGAGAGAGGAGATGTGGGAACATCCCTGATTGGTGCATTAAGGAGTAGGTTATCTTTAGGTGGAGAAATCAGGGCGGCGAACCGTGGTGGTGCCTCATTATTCACCCACAGAGCCACGCTCTCCTGAGAGCTCATTACAGTTACACAACAGCCAATCAGAAAGCCTTGTTGGATGATGGATCAGTTTCAGGTCTGCAGCAATGCAGGGGTCTACGGGAAACCCCTTTACAAATCATTTATTAGAGGGACATGGAGATGGATACAGTGCCAGCACTCGGCTGTGCTGCTCACACAGACTGTTAAAACTATAAAAGTGGACGTGGACTCTGGGTCTGAGGCAAAAGCCTTAAACCTGCATTCTATCTAATGACCATCAGGGGGCGACTCTGAAAGTCAGATTGCATTGAAGTCTATGGAAAATGGTTCTATTTCTCAAATACGATTTCTTCTGGTTTGAAAAAAAAAATCAAGATGGCAACAGCCAAATTATAAACTGGGAGCTTCAAACTAATGGGTGACGTCATGGCGGGTTGACACTTGGTCTCTACTGGGAAGTTTGTCTAAAACTCTTCTCCTGTCTGAAGTCATGAATATTGACTTGAACTATTCATTTGTAAGGACTTTTTTCAGTCAGATCCTAAACCTCAGTTATAATGGTCACCAAACAGTTTAAATAGGGTCTGTTAGTCTGGACTTTTCTATGACATGGCCCCTGAAGTCTGACTTTAGGTCTGTGAGTAGAAAGAGGACTGAGCTGTTTGACTTCTCTTAGTATTTTTTAAAAAGGAAAATTCAACTGCTCATGTTTATCTGCTCCGGACAATCAGGATAGAGTACAGAGCAGGTCAGACTCACTCCTCCTCAGCTCCACCTTCTCCTCCAAACATAGTTTCTTCTGGTTTCAAAAGACCAAGATGGCCGACGGACAAATTACAAACCGGAGGCTTCAAAACAGCAGCTCACAAACCAGTGGGTGGGTTGACACTTGGCTGCTAACGTGTCCCAGTGGCCCCTCAGTATTGCAGCAAAAAAAATTCACCCTGAAGTCAAACAGTCATTTTCCCCGTAGACCAACATTACAAAAGAGATGCTCATAGAACTCATAGGAAAGAAACATTCAGGTTTCACTCTTTCTGTTATAATTTTTTATTCATGGAGTTTTTTTCTTTGTTCAACTTTCCCACAGGATAGAAAGGTTTTATTTTGTAAAATCTATAGACCGAGGAAACACCTCCCAACCCAAGACTTGATGATGGACAGTGATCAGAATAAGTACCTGCAGTGCTGGCGAACACTTCGCTCTGCGCTGAGCCTTCTGAGATGATGGCGGCGGCAGCAGCGGCGGCGGTAGCGTCACCAGTCGGAGTGCGGTCGAAGGTCAAGGCTCCGGCGGTGGTGAACTGTCCTGATGGGGACACGGTGACTGTTGGTGAAGGACAGACATGTTCAGAAGTTCACACCACAGAACCAATGGAAACTTTCAAGAATTTTCCAGGAGCACAAACATCAATACAGTCTTTTAGAAGATGACAATGAATAATTTTAAGGTCATTTTTAAAAGGTCAAAGGTCAAGAAAATATGACTAATGTAGGACATTTTTCCTTTGACGTACATGTGGTCCCAGGGGTCAGGGTGATGTTTTTGGTGGCAGGAAGTTCCTTTTTAGGAAGGACAAGCGGAGGCTCGGTGTCTTTCTTCCGTCTCTTGTACGGGACAAAGAGGCGAACTGGACCAGTCTGACCCAAGCAGAGAGGAAACAGACAAACTGATGAAATCAACATCCAACAACAACAGTCAAGATGCTTTTTACAGTAACTAAAATATGAACCTGTTTTTACTCCAAAACTATTCTTCACTGAACTGAAGTAGCTATGGTTGAGAAATAGTAAATACTGTCGAAGCCGTACAAGAAAATTATAGAAAATTATTATAATAATAATAATCTTATACACTAAATCAAAAACAAGGAAAAAAATGCAAACTGGTGAAAAGATTATTTAAATTGGGAAGAATGTAATCAAAGTATAAGTAAAACAGATTATTAATCTAACCAGAAATATAATTATATTCTACAGTGTCACTCTATAGAACAAAATATTTATCCCAGTTTCTCAGAGTCAACAGTGATGTCAAATGTCTTCTTGTGTCCAACTGACACACAATCCCAAACCCACCTGTTTAGAATACAGAGGTGCCACCACAATAGCAATATTAATGTTAATGTTAAGGTCAGATAATGTGCCCACATACAGACCACAGTTTAAACCAGGTGGAGCTGATGATAGTGACAGAAAGACAAAAATTAACTTTTTACCATATTTATGTTTTCTGCTGCCAGAGATTCTCCATCCTTTGGACACTGGAGAGAGAGAGTGAGAGAGAGAGGCATACAAACTGAGATCTGCTGAACTCATGCATGGTTATCATATAAGAGGCCTCATTTTGAGCTGAACTCAGTCCACAGTGCCCAGTGTCAGTCCGTTAAAATATGGCCTATAACTTCAGAGGAAACAGATGCCTAAAACAAGTCCTTCAGGTAAAAAGCTCAACCTGATCTACACTGACTCACCGCTGTCAGGTCGTCACAGCAGGCTGCACAGGTACAGGAGGCAGCATGGGGGTTCAGGATACGCTCCTACACACACGCACATGCACAAGCACATACACACACACACACACACACACACACACACACACACACACACACACAGATTCACAGTTAAACTCTAGACTTCAACTTGTGTTCAGAATCAGCTATTCTGCATGAAAAATGTAAAAGTGCTTGGTATAGTGTGAAACTGTGTAGTACAGCAGTAGTAATGTAGTAGTGCAGTGTATTACTATAGAGCTATATATTATTATAGAGTAGTAATAGTGGCACCTGTATGAGGCAGAGCAGAGGCCTCCCAGCGTATCGGATGCTCCTCTTCCAGTCTTTGCTGCTCGCTCTTCCTGCCAGACCTTCGAACTCAGTGGGCGTGAACCACTGCTGATTGTGTTTGATGCAACGACCTTTACCCCCTGAACACAACACACAGTTAGTGTGGGTAATAGTTGGACAAATTACCCTAGAAGTAAGGGTCTGATTGATGTTCTGACAGTTCAAATCAACTCTGTTGCTCAAACCATCAGTAGAGACAAACAGCTGTGTTAGTGTTAGTTGGGAATTATTGCAGCTCACTGACATGAACAGGACATGATCAGTAAAGAGGAATCTTCAGGTAGGAATTTGGAGACAGTAGATTGAAACACTGGTTGAGCCTGAAGTGAAGCCAAGTTTAAAAACCAACCTGACCAGAGACTATGTTCGTCTCGAGTGTTTCAGACCGAGGACAACGCGAACCACCTAACTAACCAAACATCCCCAAAAACCAAGGGCTACTAGTACTACTATAGCTAAAGCAAAGCAGCAAGGAGTCAATTTGACCGGGAATTTAACCGGGGTCTGAAAATGATTAAATATCTGTCTTATCCGCTTAGCTTATCCGTCACATCCACGAACACTGGCCAAACGTCATCAAACGCATCACAAGTCTCAGTCATGGTGCCATTATAGTAAAACTTGTCACTCCCTGTTGCGATTCTCTTTAATTGACCTGGTCTTCAGCCTCTGGTCAATGATTTTGTCCATTGTCAGTTTGATAGTTAACAGGCTGATAACAGGAGACATTTAGCTCAATCCCGGAGCAGGCTGATTTAATATTGAATACAACATGTAGCCCAACACTACTCGGTAGCTCTGTGGTCACTCTCAGATTGAGAAACACAACATTTAACAGGAGATTTGAACTATTTACTTTTTTACTCACGGACCACACTTTGAGAAAAACTGATCTGGAGGGATACGTATGTTAGCTCTCAGTACAGGTGAGCTGATCACCTGATCCCAGTCGGTTCTTGTAAAGGACTCCGCTGGTGTTCCTGCAGCGGACTGGCAACTCGTTGTTGTAGACTGAAGGGTCCCAATTGTACTTAGTACAGGAGTCTTTGTCCTGGGGTGGGGTCAGTGGGGTGGGCGTGGTCTGTGGACCTAAGAAACACACAGGAGGATGAAACAAACACTGATCAGCCTCAGATTTAGATTTGTTATTTACCTCGATACAATATGGACGCCTAAAGAGACAGCAGGACCTTCTCAGTGATGTAACACACACACACACACACATACACACACCTGGTGCGATGGCAGTGGCAGACTTGAGACCGGTTGCCTCAACAATGCTCCCGTCGGTGTGAACCACGATCAAAGTGGCCTTCTGGGTACTCAGACCTTCACCCAGCTGGAGGGTCGTCCTCCCACTCTGTTACACCAACACACACACACACACACACACACACACACACACACACACACACACACACACACAATAAACACAAATATGGTGCAGTATGGAGGAGGTACAGCGTTTGACAGCAAAGGAGTTGAAAGCATAGGAAGTCCAGGGATGGAGGTTTTAGTTGGCCTTTAGATTAAACATGTTAGACATCATCATCATCATCATCAAATTCAATTGGGATAAAAAAAGGTGTCAGTAATTTAAATCAGAACTCTACAGATGTGTACGATTGTCTACGATTGACATTAATGTATATAAATAATTGAAACATGTACCTTAAATCCCTGCTGAGCTATATTTCTCTCTGAAACAGATCTACTTAGACAGCCCGTAAATATAGGGGGATAGTAATCACATGCAGAGGTGTGACCATCAGTGTGTGTGTTGATCTACCAGCACGTGTTCAGGGAGGCTTCCCGACGTGGCGACGGTCGTGGTGAAAACATTGTCCTCTGCAGCCTGAACATCCCCCACTGTCACCGCCGTCACCTCTGATCAACAACAAGAGAGTCAAATATTTCATCATCACATACAACCTCAAATCAGTATCACTGCTACAATAATTCACCTGTCAAGAAAAGATAAAATTATATTGTCACAGCCAAAGTTGAAGTGTTATGTTATGATGGCAGCATGAAGGACGTCACAGGGCAATAAGGGATTCAATTCATATCACAGAAACAAGACCTATTTTCTATTTACCATGAGTGCCACAATATGTGTTTAAATCAATAAAATAACTTTAAATTTATTAACAGACTTTCCAGTTAATTTTCAACTGTATTTCAGTATTCAATATTTCAGACATCACTCCGGGAAAACTCAATTCACAATTTCACATTAATTTACAAAGACATGAATAATGTGTGTAAATTATTTTTATTTCACATCTTATACCTTTTATAAATCAGCTCTAAAAGTTGAAATTTTATTTTATTTATTCTAATAATTGTCATCAACCCCACTTACATGTTTCCACCTCAATTATTTTGTGCCACAGCAGTAATGTATGCAGCCATGTTGTGTTATGTTGTGATTTTCTACTTACTTAACTAAATCAGAAAAGTAAAAATAAAATAAAATAAAATAAATATCAATGTATTCTTTAGCTTTCCCGAACTTGGGGGCATTTGATAATTTAAATAGGATATGTGCGCTATGAGGTATACACAGACGTTATAGGCTATCGATACATTACAAACCGTAAATTGCAAAATAATTAAATGGAGTTTGGCAGCACGCGAAACGCTGCATTGTACAACGGACACGCTGAAGCTACGTTGGTTTACTTATTGCTTAAGAGCTGTGCAGTTTCATGTGAGAATATTTACTGTGTCACTTTAATGAACAGGACATATTAAATTCACCTGTCTGTCTCTAAATACAGTCATTGGTCTGTAGTTTCCCATTTTACAAAAGAAGCGAACTGACACTGTCATCATTTTTGTATTTTAGCGCCACCACGCACATCAGCGGCCTAATGCTAGCTAAAGCCCGCCTCACCTGCAAACGCCGCCTCGGCCTCGTCTGAGTTCGGCAGGGACTCGGCTCCCATGTCGATGTTTCCCGGTTCCGCCATCACCGCCATCGTGGTGACTTCGGCCTCCGACTCGGTATCCGAGCCCACTCCCTCCACCGGCGGCCCGTCGATGGGCGGTTCATCCAGCCCGAGTGCCTTCGTGGCCGAGTCCGCTTCGTCCATTCTTCCGCCGAACGACAAGAGCCGAATGAGACCGAGCAGCAGCGGGGCAGAGCGCGGTCCGAGCGCAGCCGAGCCCGGTACGAACCGGGGAGGGGACTGCAATTACGGAGCGCGTTACTGATGATAGATAAATTAGTAAAGTTTCCTTCGAAATGGAAGGAAAAGTCAAAGAGTCGGGAGACCAGACGCCGAGGGAGGAAGACCGCCCGACTGTTAGTTTTTTTTTCATGAAGTCGAGGAAAGAGATGCACCGGATATTCCCGGAGAATCACGAGTCGACCCGAAGCGACACACAGTGGCCAAAATCTAGACATTTTATTACTTAAATGTTACTGTGTTTATCGTCTTTAAATGTATTTTGTCTTGGGTTAATAATTTCCGTTCGTTTATATGCTGATGTGAAAGACTCAAGGGGTAATTGTGAATTGATCTCAAACTTCTACTACTGAAAATAGTAAATAAAACATTTGGTCAAATAAATCATATATTGAGAAACACTATAAAAGTAGATCCTCCTTAATGTTTTAAACAGTTTGCAAATTCAATTTCATGAAATGGGCTAGAGCTGTGCAGCAAAGATGAAATATAATAGTTTTCCAATCAGGACCTAAGTGATATTGTACAACTGCAACTTAGTCATGTATTTATAGTATTTCCAATACTCATTGTAGTGAACATGACCCTGTATTTACCCATCAGAACCATTTCACTACAACAGCATTGATATGTTTGCGTTATGAGATAAAATAGACAGAAATTGTAATTGAAAATAAGATCTACATAAAATCTAAATGGGAACTTGGTATTTCTAAAATCCTGGTTTCAGCCCTGTGTGTAAGGTACAAAAGTAACTGATTAATATGGGTATTAAAACTTTTTCAGGTGAAATGACAATGACGTGATGTATTGTTGTAGTTTTGTTATATTCTTTATCAAAATAAAATCTCTCATTATAAATATGATTATGAAATTCAAAATGTGCACTTTTTAAATTGAACACTATGAAAAGGAAAGTCATAAAATATTGCCAGTATGTTTCACATAGTTCCCAGAATCATAATTAATCATGTAAAAAAAGAGGTTTCACAATTAAAAGTATTTATTGCATATGTTTTGATAATAAAATAAATCATTTTAAATGTCTGCTGTGGCTGATCAGCAGCCAAGAGTCTGGAATGTCAACACATAAAGAAAGTAAACTTTCAACCCTTTCTCCCCCAGTGTCTTTCTGAAAGAAAAGATAACGTTATAAACCAAATGTTCCTGTAAACCACGAACAGAGCAAGTCCCCACTTTTCAAATGAGTAGTTTTTATCTAAAACTGATCAAACTAAATTAAAACACAATTGAAAAACACTGGTGTTGTAATGTTGTTAAGGAATCGTGTCCACTATGAACATTTGCCTGTATCCCTGTCTCCTGACCATTTTATAACATTAAAATGTCATTTGTTTCAGTTCCACACTACATACAAATAAGCAGACAGTGAATATTCTATATTAACTTTAAATAAAAACAGTGTCTTTGCTGCAAAAAAAAAAGAAAAGAAAAAGAAAAAGAAAAACGTCCTCAAAAACTTCACTGTCCAAACAGTAAATAAAATAATGTGGGTTGGCATCAGTCAACTTTGACCATTAATACCACTGCCAATTAAACTCTGCAAAAACAAAAAACACAACATTTCTTGACCTCTCTGTAGCTGTTTCACCACCAAGATTTAAATTATGCAGCTGTGAATTTCTTTGAACATTGCTTTGAAACATCAACAGCACTCTCAATTTTTAGTTTTTTTAGTTTGTGATATATATTTAAGGAATTTTGCAGAGTGGACAGAGTGGACTAACAGCAATTCAAAACCTGCTTTACATTAATGTGTAGTCTGGGACTGAGATGGTTACTTGTAATTGTCATAATTGACAGGTTCTTCAGCCTATTGCACTCAGATGTGGTGGGTCCCACAGCCCCACGTTCAGACTCGTCCATCTCTTTTCTGATATTGCGACTTTGTGTCTTGCAACAGGAAACAGAAAACTGCAGAAAACTCTGAAGTTCAGTTGTTTTTGTTTTGTTTTAGAGACTCTAGCGGCATGACCTTTCAATGTGCCCTCGCTGGTCAGTACAACAATTAAAAAATAATGTTTTCTCTCCATTCCCTCACTTTGATGCAGAATAAAAAAATCTTCTTCTGTGCAGGAAAACCACAGAGATGATTTCAATATATCAAATATGTCAGAGTCAAAAGTCTCAGCTCCACATCAGGTTCGGCTTCTGGCTGATCTGGTTTTCATGTCAGCGTTGAATCCTGGAGACCATGTAGTAGAGCAAGAAGAAGACCAGAACCAGGCCTCCGGAGACGTAGCAGAGGATACGGCGATTTTCTCTGCCAGATCGCACCATGGTGGAGAAACGCTTCACACTGCCGCTCAGCAGTCCCGTCGCACTGAGGAAGTTTGAGTCCTGAAAGGAATAGGAACAGATATTTGAGAAGAGAAAAGATACCTGTTACGTAAAGCTAAACATGTTCCCTTCATAAAAATAAAAAAATAAAAAAAATCTAAAAAAGTCTCAAGGTCCATTCTAAGGCTGCAACTAACAATCTAATAAACAATATGTTCTGGATGAACTAATTGATTGTTTGGTCTGTAAAATGTCAGGAAAAACACTGTCCCAGAGCTGAAAGCCAGAGATTCAAATTCTCATTTTGTCCAAAACCCAAAATATAAATTTTATATGTAATTTACATGTAATACAGACAAGAAACAAATGCTCACATCTGAAAATCTTTTTAGTTGAGAAGTGAATAGGATAAATAGTTGAAAATTGACAAATTGACTTTTCTTGCATTTTTATCATTGAACTGGTCTGTGAACCATAGCAATCACAAAAACTCAGAGACACACCACTTGATAAAGTGTAATATCTGGTGTTAATTCAGGCCACAGCACATCTCTAATACTTTCTAACTCTCTAACTTTTGTCAAGACCTTCCCAAAAGCACAGTGTGGAGGAACCTTTATGAACACGATTATTGATCATTTTGTACCATTCAACCGGTACAGCTCCCACGAGGCTTTAAAAGTGTAGCCCACTGACGGTTCAGGAGCATGGAATACAATTTTCAGAATCAGACAGTGAGTCTTTCCAAACGAAAACAACTGTTAATTATATTTTCCTATATTGTTTCATGGATCAGATGGACTCACCATGCCGTCCAGATACTCATTCTGATCCTCAGCCTCCCTGTCGATGTCGTACGCCAGCTGTCAGATACAGAGGCAAGTTTTTGTTTTAGTTTATTTTTGTTTCGTTTTTAGAAAAGGAAAGATTAGCAGCATAAAACACAACTATAGACAGAAGAGAGAACATGAAACCAGATTTTTGAGAGGGGAACATACAACAGTGAAAGGTTCAGAACAGCAAAAGTTTTACAACTGAATGTCACTTTTTCAAGATGCATTACAATCTGTACATGACACACAACCCTCTGTCCTTAGACCATCTGTGCTAATTTATATCAATGCCACATTAATACTAACAGGTGTGTCAATTAAATCATGAAACTGTCGGATGAATAAAAGTAACTGTTGTTTTCACTCACAGATTTCAGTCTGGAGACTTTGGTGGCCAGGTTGTCAGCCAGACGTTTGTTTTCAGCATCCAGCAAATCATCCACAGAGCCATGACCTGGAAAGACATGAACATGAACATCGGATTAGAAAAGAAGCAGCAGTTTGCTGACTTTATGTAGCAGTGCAGGCAGGTGAACCCAGTTATGGATCCAATCCATATGAGTAAATGAGTAAAATAAGGGTGCTTAATCATATTATCACAAAATGCTGTAAGTCCAATTGAATAGATCTATACATGTATTGTTTATTTAACAGTGACTATTCACAATGTAATTATTACACCAGATATAATTAAAAGCTAATTTTCATCCCTGGTCTGAGGCAACAAGCAATGCACAGGTCACAGATATAAAAGATAAAGGTAAGTTGTGGTGAATTAAAACCTTAGACTGAAAACACAAGAAGATGATATAAAAGCAAGAGAAAGACAAACTCAAATACAAGTAAACACATAGAGTTTACTACTGAGGAGTATGTAAATAATCACAATAATATTTATATAAGAAAAACACATTTCATGGAAGAAATTTCCTTTTAGATATTTAATCATCTTCAGATAAGTAATGACATAAAGATAATTAATAATCTTGACCATTTCGGCCGCAGCCCGCCAAAACTAAGCCCCGCCTCCTGGCGTCTTGATCGCCATCTCCTTCAAATACATGCCATTACATCGCTCTTGTATTTCCCAATGCACCTAATAACCCACTTGGTGAGTTATAATCTTTTAAAATACAAAGAGAAGATTTTTACACGGAACCAATGTAAACAACGAAATTTTAGAGCTTCCTGGTATCAATCTGACGTCATCGCACGCACACGTCACCAAACGCATCGGGCACAACGGTCTCTAACGGCGCCAACGGCTCCAATTGACTTTCAGTTATCGTTTTGTTCCGTGGTAAGTTTCCAGGAGTTCATTTTAATTAATTTATTATTGCTATGTGTATTTATTATGCCGCGTTACCTTGGTTAACTAGACACGCTTTTGTTCCTCACTTGTAGTATTTGGCTACTACAGTTTTAATTAACTGTGCTAGAAACGGCGCTAATAGCATCACTTAACGTTCGGCCGCCATTTTGCTAATATCTGAGTAAGCTAACTAGGCTGCGTTGCCCTGCTGAATTAGACATCCTCCCTTGTGGTAATAAAGACGGACATGAAAAACAAATTCACAACTGATTTGTACACCGACAAGCACGGACAGACCAGACAGAGCAGCTAGAGTTATTCAGACTCAGGGGGGAAATGAGAAACATCCACATATCTGTTAACTTTGCCTCCATACTGTTTCAGTTACTATGGCTACGAAGCTCTAAGTAACTGTCTCTCTGAAGCCATTTAATGATTCAATTACATTTTTTTTTAGAAAAGTATGCTCTTGCAAAAAGCACGAATGAACGAAATGTACCTCAATACTAAAATCTGGTGTTTGGTAAACATAATCAAAGAAGACGAAGCCTCAGAGCCACTCAAAAGAATAGCTTTCACTAGAAGTGAGAGAGACGCAAGAAATCTATAACGACATGATGTAAGAGTTCTGTTAAATTCTGGGGGAGGACCCTGATTCCCCCACGCCTCTTTCCAAGTCTGCTGTTCAATTTTAAAAAATAACAGGCGTCCATCTAAATGTATTCTACACTAACTATAATAACCGTGTACCAAGACACATTTGTGATGAACGCTTAACGTGTGTCCAGTGCTCTGTCCAACCGAGATGGGGGCCTTAAAAACAAAATTACCCAGACAAGCAGAGACAAATACTTAACTATAAGCAATATAATAGTATTCTGACAGTGAAAATTTGTTGTTATATATTTTGTCTTTCGGTAATTTGAAGTAAACAAACCAACTTTTCTCAGTCAGTTACTCACTGACACTGTAAAGTGAAACCGTAACTGTGCACACATTAAGTCTAAGGTTGTGTGATAGCTCTATTATCTTATATATAATTTTAAATGATATCATAGTCGTCCAGACCTGTTTCGACTTAGCACATCTATCCTTAATGCACTTTAGCAGCTAACTCCTCAGCTAGCTAAGCGGGCTAAGTTCCAGGCTTTTTTTTCGGCACTAAGTGAACTAACTACGGATCCAGACATGAAACGCAACCGTTGACCGCATCGTCCTTTAGGCTCAACACTCCGTCCCTCTGCTTAACGTTAATTCTGTGCCGCTGGAGACGGTTAACGGCTGAATATTTAGAAGTGAATACGTGTCGAAGAGCAGTACCTCTATTCCAGTCCGCCATGTTGGTGAATGACGTCAGGATCAGCTGTTTACAGATTTGATTGACGTTGCCACTCCTCCCGCCCCCCACCATCCCTTAAAGCAAACAGCGTTGAGTTGCGTGTGTAAATGTTTTTCTCATGACTCTCGTTCTCGTGGTCCAGCATCAGTAACCGGAAAAGAAAAAGCGTGATAAAAAGGATTATGAAACACAATTCTAAAATTTGGTATTATTTTTATTCCAAACTAACATTGTTACCTTGTTGTTTTGTTCCTTATTTATGTCCAAGCTATACATGTCCCAGGGACAAAACGCAGTACTGCAGCATTTAATTTGAAATAATATTATTTTAGATAAATATAACTGATGAGACAACATTTTACATTTGGAAAATGAAGTACAAATCTTTTATTTATACTGGTGCTCAATGTGATAAAATGATATTGACCTGAAGAAAAAACACATTTACCAAGAATTCAGACAAACATTTTTACAAAAAATGAAAAAGACAGAAATAAGAAAAGCAGATGAATTACATGATGAATTTACATTTTGTTTACATTTTGCATTTTGTTTGCAGTAGATTACAACATCCACTTTCTGTAGTTTCCTGTTGAGACAGGGTCAGGAAACTAAATCTCTGAGACAGCTAACTATATTGTCCAGTTCAATCATTTGTTTTGTTGTTTTTGTTGTAAACCCAGCTCCCAGTTGTACCACTCAAATTTGTACAACAGTAAAATACAGTGGATAATTGGTTTTCCTGTGTGCTCTGATAGCAGTGTGTTGACTATGTGTAACCACTGGGTGGCAGCAAACACAAACTGTACATACTGGTGAGCTGACCCCAGGTCAGTTTACCCAGTGCTGACTGAACCAATTCACCCAGAATTAATTTATTTCACAGACCTTAATCTTCTCATGGGATGAATTTATTTATTTGAATTATAACTGTCTGAAACACCCCCAGATCTGAGTTGCAACATGCAGTCAAGTGTTTACTTGATTAAAAAAATACATACAAATGTGTATCAATCATGGTTTTGTTAGCAGAATGAAACCAGTGCTCTGACTCACTGGAGAATGTGTGAGGATGAGTCTAGTCCCTCACTGATCTAGCCAATTAAAATACTACAGTGGTGTTCCCTGTTAGAGTGTGGGGTCAAAGGTCACTCTAGCTCAGTGTGAAAACACTATCATGCAAATATGAAACAGCGTTATCACTGTGTGTGTGTGTGTGTGTGTGTGTGTGTGTGTGTGTGTGTGTGTGTGTGTTAGAGAGAGAGAGTTCAGTTAATCCTCCTGTTTCTCTATGTACTGTAATCCACCTTTGTGTGTGTGAGTGTGAGTCACGTGTGTGTGTGTGCCACCTGACGTCAGCCTGAATCATTGCTGCTCAGAGGGTGGGGGGAAGGGAAGTGTGTGAGTTTTGTCTGTATGTGTGTAACAAACAGTTGTAACAATAGTTGTGAACAACAACTAATGTAGTCAGAGGCAAAAGAGCAGGATAGACGTTACCATTAGTTGGTTGCAAGGATGTTTCTTAGTTTTTGTTAGGATGTGCTCGCTGGTTGCAAGATTTTTTTGGTGGTTGCGTTAGGATGCTCACTTGTTACTGGGGGGTTTTCTGGTGATTGCTCCCTTAGTTGTAAAGAACACACTGACCTTCCTCTCTTCAGTTTTACATATTCTCTCAAGTCTGTTTAAAGCTGGTGTGGTCTTCTCTGTCTGAAGGTGGTAGGTTTAGATATGATTCATGGAACTGTGTGGACCTTGTGTGTAGAGCAGCAGCAGGTCTAGAGTGTAGACCTCTTGTGTGTATACCTGGTGTGTGTAGACCAGGAATTTGAAGACCCAGTGTGTCCCTCTCAGCAGGAGGAGCTGCAGCAACAGTAGTCTCTCTGGCGCTCCCTGAAGCCACAGATTGTCTAATTAGATTAAGCAAGGCTTTCCTCAGATAATCATTTAGCCAGCTCCTGTTTTTTCCTCCGATGGAGCACTGCTTGTGACTGAGAGCTTGCTGAAGGTCAAACTGAATTTCTGAACAACAGGTTGGTTTTGGGAGTAAATTGTGGTCTAGGAGCAGGTCTTCAGACAGTGGCTGGGTTATGGGCTGTTTCTGGAGCTGTGTGTATGACGCTGCTGCTCACAGTAATCGGACCGCTGCTAACACCTGCTGCTGCTAACAGGAGGCGATGGGGGAAGTTTCTGTAAGTAAAGCCTTTCTCCTTCTCAGTACTGCAGTAATGAAGTGACAATAATGTTTCATCAGAAATGACTGGCTCCAAAGATTTCTCTGTCAAAAATCTTGAATCCTGAATGTGTTTCCTTAGTGTGGAGGGTTGCAGAGTTTATTCTGCTCATAGACACAGCTATCGTTAGTATAGGATCATCTACTGCTGTGATGTTTAGTTCATTAGTAAGTAGTAAAAATCCAAGTTACCTTGTTGCAGCTTCTATAATATGGAAATTTACAGCCCTTATGTGTTTGCTTTTGTGAACTGAGTTTGTCTTCTGACTGTTGGATAGAGCTTTAGTTTTATACAGTGAGCTTTATTCACCAGTTTGCTAGTCATGACTTCTGTTCAGTAGCTCTTTTTTCTCTCTCCTTCAGCCTTAAGGTTGCTCCTCTCTCACTCAGATTAAGCCTCGGCTGACTGATTGACACAGATTACAGTTGAAGGCGCAGAGGTCACAACCTGTGAGGAACAAATATAAAGGCTTTCAGTTCACACACCGGCATGCACACCACCCAACGCCACACATAGACATTTTCAGGCTGAGTCTGTTACAGTCAGAGCTGTTTGGTTACCCAAGGTTATAGGACATAGCAGTCTGCTGGATGGAGGCTGGGTTAGATATGTTGGGTCTTCAGTTTCCTGGTTGACTGAGTAATTTTCTCTCACACAGCCCATTACTAACAATGATGAGGTGAGACAATGGAGCAAGCACAAAACTAGACACTTCTATGAATGTTGAGTCTAACCAGGAGATTCCAAAACTAAATAAACTTTCCATGTTGTTTTCCTGATATTTTTCATCCTCCTGTTTCGCTGGATAAAGAGACTTTTAAAATAATATTCTGTCATGCAGCAGTCAATATCTGTCATAAAATTTGTTCTTACCTTGACTTAATGTTTACTCCTGGTGCTTGCACTGGGTTAGGAACTGTACTCAGAGCTGTGGTTAGATCTGGGGCTAGAACGGATATATTATGGGTGATGGAACAGTTACTTATTCTTACATGACAGTTTTCCAGATCAGTTCAACAAAAGCTCAACAAAAGCCACATTAAACATTGAATTAAACAATGCAAAATTCCATTTCCTTCCTAACTGACTACAAAACAGTCTGGTTGATATTTGAATGTGGTTTTCTTTGTCCATATTCTGATGAATCATATCAATGATACACTGACATATGATTTTATAAATACATGGCTGAGAGTCAACCCCCACAAAATACACAATCCATCAAACAAATAACTTTTATGATCATTATAATTATGCCACAATTTATTTATTTTACTGTTCAGTTATATTTTCAATTAAATCCTTCTAAAAGATGTTATTTATAATAATCACACACTAAATCCCCCTTTCTTCGTTGACAATGTTTTGCCAGAAAAAGGTGTAAAGAATCAGTCCCAAATGTAATTAGCACTTAATAGTTGAGTGTAATCTCCCTCATTCCCTGAACCAGTACTGAGGACATGACCTTGGTGTCCTGCCCATAGTTCCAACTGTGAAGTCTAGTCACGTCCTTTGTGTGGTTATATTTCTGCATTTGTCCCCAAGAGTTACACACTTGTTTTCCAATGAGGCCAATGAAATAACCTGGTCTGTCTATCCCCCTACAGTCACAGAGTCCCTGTAAGACAAGATCTGCACCTCAGGCCCACCACTGAGTCTGTGTTTAACGGGAAGGCCTCTGTCAAGTCCCAGAGGAGAAGACATGGCCAATAACTCTTTTCGTGGGTCTAAATACGGCCGACGTGATGAGGCCAACCATGACGCAGAGTCCAGCTGCTCACTGCAGGAGCTGCGCTCGCTTATGGAGTTGAGAGGAGCAGAAGCACAGACCAAGATCCAAAAATGTTACGGAGATGTTAACGGACTGTGTGCCAGACTGAGGACGTCACCTGTCGAGGGTAAATATGTTCAGAAACTCTGCTTCTGTGTTCAGTTTGTGTCTCCATGGATAATGCAGGTAAAGCAACAGGGCTGACTTCCTACTACAGCATCACAGCACCACAAATGTAAATCAGAAATCAGCTACAGGCAATGTGATGCACCACTCTAAATTCATTAAACCACTAGAAGACACATAAAGTTTAGTCTGTACTTTACTCTGGCTTCAGGGACTGTTGACTGTGTCAAAGTCAACTATAACCCGCAGAGTCTGTTGATCGTCCTCTGCTCTGTGTCGGCTTTAGGGCATAACATTGTGTTCCAGACTGTAAATACAGCATTTAAATTAAGAAAAGTTCAAGTGGGGGACTCACAGCAGCAAGAGCTGAATGGATTATCTAGTTTCTGAAGCAGATTCAGTGATGTGAAGTGGACTAAAATTAAACCATTTTGTTGGGATTGTCCAACATTGGCAGTGAGCTGTGAGGAATCCTTTGAGTATGCTGCCAGAAAAATCACAGTGTGTTTTTAACTTTTGATGAAGCCGTCATCTGATTGGTCCCGGTGCTGATAGTGACCTTGAATAGTGGATTGGGTATGATGTCACTGACCCACATTAAAACTGTTTTCAGATTGATTTCCCTCCTTCCATACATCCCTTGGTTTCAGTTCATCTCTATAAAAGTCAACAAGACATAATCCATCATGTGCAATATTCGCCATGCTTTATTGTTGAGTGAAGTTGTGCTATTGTGCTGATTGTAGACAGTGGACTCAGTGTTCCTCAGTGGACCCAGTGTGTCTCATATGTCTGCCCTTTGACATTTTATTCCTCATCATTAATTCATTCAGTATGTCCGTCTTGCACGCGCTTGGTAAACACCTTCAGTGTTTCGACTCCTGCTGACAGTGAGCAGTAAAATGTCAGCAGCAGCTTGAAATCAGTGGAAAATCCATCACACTGCTTTACTTCTCTGCATCTCTGGGGTGACAGGAGCTAGATTCATTAACTTTCAGTGTAATCGCACTTACCTGAAAGCACAGCGCATGTGAGAGTGAGTTTCAGTTTCAGACAATGTGAACAGAAGTGCTGGGTTAAAAACCTGCTGAGACTGACCGAGTCAGCTGTAGTGTGTCCAAAGGGACCTGAGCGCGTCCCGACATGTTGTGCTGCTCCACAGAGGAAACCAGTCTGCAGCTCTGCACACCGCACTACTCCAGAGACACAAACAGCAGGAATGAACCACCATGTGTCACCTTCAAATGAATGGAATTAATGAATGTTATCTGCTCAAATACACTTGAACTACATTAAGATAAGATCAGGTTTACTTCAGTTTGTATAAGTAGGCAGTAAAATTGTGGTTATATAGAGGATAACAGTATATTCAGAGGATCAGACAGAGTATGTATATATATATATATGTATGTATATATATGTATGTATGTATATATGTGTGTGTATGTGTGTGTGTGTGTATATATATATATATATATATACACACACACACACTAGAGTGCATGACACAGCCTGTTGCTCTAATACACTGAAAATGTAGGCATGGTTTGAACACTAAAGTTTTTTCATCATTCATGCAGTAGTTTGAATTTAAAAAAAAAAAGACTTGTGTACACACAACGTTTGAGCTCATGCGTTTCATCCTCTAAAAACATGAAAAAACACTTTGTGGAGCTCTGAACTTATTTGCAGTCGAGTCACAACAACACATTTGTGTCCTGGGCAGGTTAATCTAGCAAGGACTGTGTCCTGGAGCATTAAGACTGTAGGCTTTTAGTAATAATTAACTAGATTTATTCTCTCTTGTCTGACATAAGGTGGACAGTGAGCACATCAGCCTAGCTGAATTTATTTACAGTATAAAAGCAGCATTCAAACAATATTGAGTATTGCACACTAAAATGTAATGAAGCCACCATTGGTCCAATTTTTGTATACAAATTCAATCGTGTTGGGATGGAAAGTTCTCCCTCCAACATCTGCAGCAACAATACGACATACTAGACTTTGTCAGTGATAGGATGATGAAAACCTGGATTTATTCCCGTCATCGTCTCTGGTGTGTGTCTCTTTGTGTAGGCTGTTTTTGTTTGTTTTGTAGGCTTGTAAAAGCTGTGTGCACACTACCTCTGTTTTTCTTTCTTATCCTCACGTCCTTCAGCTCGGTTTCCTTCTACAACAAACAGCTGTGTGGAAGATCAGATTATCATGAGCAATCTGTGGAAACTGCAATCTCCCATAAATTTTATTTATTATTATTATTATTATTTTTTAGTGGTTAGACCACTTTGTTCCTCAGTTTAGAACATATGAGGAGGTTTGGATTAAGGGCTATTTCACCTCAACACATTAAATATAAATGCAGAGAAGGACATGTAGAGTGACCATGTTGTCTTTGTGTCTCCGGTTACAGGTTTAGATGGAAACTTGGAGGACATCAGCAGAAGGAAAAAGGAGTTTGGACAGAATGTCATTCCTCCTAAAAAGCCAAAAACCTTTTTGCAGTTAGTGTGGGAAGCCCTGCAGGATGTCACACTCATCATCCTGGAAGTGGCAGCCGTCATTTCTCTAGGCCTTTCTTTCTACAGACCGCCAGATGCTGAGAGACAGCGTGAGTTCATCTTTTTTATTTTTATGTCACACTCTAAACATCCATCTAAATATCTAATGAACCTGTGTGTGTCTCACTGATTAGCATTCTTACAGGGACAGGACAAAGTCATATCAGCTGTATATATGTATGATTACACTAGTTAATAAAACTCATGTTCACACAGTGAGAAGCTGAGCTTCAACGTTTTATCGGTAGACATTTATTCAATTTCAAATACACATTTTAAATATTACTGATGTTATTACTTTTAGAATATCATTAATATATCAACCATGGCCTCTGCCTAGTTACACAACTGTCAAGCTCACCTGCAGAGCAGCTGCCTCAGAATAAAACAGAACAACATAAAATAAAATTTAAATATAAGTCAACTGTCAGGTTTTATGCCTTAAACTCACTTTAATGCCCTTACCATCAACTTATATAGCTTATATACAATTATCAAGTGTGATGTTAAACATCTGATTTACTGACAGTCAGAGGAAAGTTTGCCTTCTCAAAGCTTGTTGGATGCACTCATAGGTTCATCTCTGGTTGTCTGTCAGCAGAGACTCCGGTTCACTCTCTGCTTCTCTCACACTCTTTCTTCTGCAACTCAGTTGTCTGATGTGTAAATGTTAGGCTCCATCACTGTCAGAAAGATCAGTTCACCAAAACCAGGCTGGATCCGACTCTGGTCACAAGGACAATCGAGAGGGAGAGTCAGTTGTCTGCAGGTTTGGTCCATGATGTGTCTGTATATTGTGCTGGACTAGTATTTGTCACACAAGGTAAATAAATTCAGCCCATGTGTAGGACAGGGTACTAAATGTCTCCTCTGTGACAACAAACAATCTGGTGTTAGCTGCTGCTTTTAAATGATCATTTTCACTTGTGCTGGCTCACTGACAGCCCAGACTGGAGGTCCCACAGGAGTCCCTGAACATGCATTCATAAAATTACATCTGGTTTACCTGACAGCCTGCACTATCATCATCATCATCATCATGATCATCTCATAACAAGCTACAAGAGTGCAGATTCTTTTCAGTGTAAAGGACCAACTTCTGACTAGGAGAAGTTATTACACATTACACAGAATCAGAGAAGGTTTTGAGTCACAACCTTTCAGTGACATGTGAAGGTCAGAGGTCACTTGCTCTGGATGCAGGGGAACATGTAATTAATGCTGACATATGATCAGAAATCTCAATCTCCATCCCACATTCTCTCTGCTCAGACTGTGGCAGTGCAGCCGGTGGTGTGGAGGATGAGGGTGAGGCAGAAGCTGGATGGATCGAAGGTGCTGCCATCCTGCTGTCCGTGGTATGTGTGGTCCTGGTGACGGCTTTCAATGACTGGAGCAAAGAAAAGCAGTTCCGCGGTCTCCAGAGCCGCATCGAGCAGGAGCAGAAGTTCACCGTGGTCCGACGGGGGCAGGTGATCCAGATCAATGTGTCTGAGATTGTTGTCGGAGACATTGCGCAGGTCAAATACGGTGAGAGAACAAAAACCTTGTACATCAACAAGTCACACACACACCTCAAGTGATTAGGGGGATATCAAACCTCTAAACATGGGTTGCAAAATACTCTCAATGAGTCATTCTTTTATTAGGTCGTTTCTGATAATAATCTTAATTTTGCCATTTAATTATATTGTATTCTTTTCTCAAAGCAAGGAATCAAAAGAAGTGTCGTTTTGATATCAATAGTCCCCTTCTGGTTGAAAGACATGTTTTCAAATTAAACCTAGAGCCCATGATCATCCTCACGACCAATTCTTTAAAAAAGACTAATGGACATTTTCTGATGACCTCTGTTTAGAGGAATTCTTTTAGTTTTCTAATGGTGATAGAATTAATTTTGTCATTTCAGAATCACAATAAGTCGTCTAGGGATAAGACCCTGTTTTTACCTCGTATTAAAATGTGATCTTTACCTGGATAAGAAAAATTAATTTTAAGGCAAGGTGTAAATGGATTAGAATAGGATCAGACCTGCCTGACCCCCTCTGGACATAGTCTGGGTCACATTGGTCTAAATGAAATCTTTCACTACAGCTGATTTGTTGCTACCTCACATTACTTTAGCTCTGGAGGACAGAGATTTGATCTCAATGAGGATGAGAGGAGCAAAAAGGTTTCAGATTATTTGTTTATTATCTTGATAACGTAAATGGTAACGTGAACATCAGAGCTGTATATTGTGTTAACATTTCAGTGACCTCTGATTCATAAAACAGTCAGAGGTTATAACCCACAGCAGAGTGTTCATGTACTCATGTTGTAATTATAATATCATTATTTTATGATAATTACAAAAATTTCTTCTTCTTCTTCTTCTTCCCTTCTATTGATGCATTGGTTAAAATGTTTTTTTCCTCCAGTTAAAATGTGACCGACAAATGATTTAATGATGCTGAAACATAACGACCTGATGACGATGACCTGTTGTCACAGTGTACCTCTGTGTGTCGGTGTTCCAGGTGACCTCCTCCCTGCTGACGGCATCCTGATTCAGAGCAATGATCTCAAGATCGACGAGAGCTCTCTGACTGGGGAGTCAGATCATGTCAAGAAGAGTGTCAACGAAGACGCCATGATGCTGTCAGGTGCTTCACTCTCACATCAAATTATAGCCGTGTTCAGTATGACCTGAGCTGCTGCTGCCAGCTCTTATTATCCAGTTTCTGCAGCTGTTTTTCTGGTCTTAACTGTGAGAGTCTCTCTGGATTTCACACCTACAGACTGAACTCTTCCTGAACTGAAATGATATATTTTATGTTCATTCAAACTTTTTCATGGTAATTAATTAGGGAGCGTTCCCACAGTAACAGTACAGTGATGCTTTAAGAAAATATGATATTAGGAGGTATATTAAACATCACAGTCTACATGTCACTCTTCATTGATGATTGGCTCATCAGTCTGTGTGCTCCTGACATCAACAACCCAATCACATCCTCCTCAACTTTCTTCCAAGCCACATCAGCAAAAATGTGACATTAAGCTACTGCCAAAGTTTTAACAGTCAACTGGGGGCTTTTCCTGTTTTCTTTTTCTGCAACTCCCACTACAGTGTTGACAACTTCTGCACAGTAGCTTGTGATTTGTGTTTGCTTGTACAGAATAACTGTTGTGGACACACAGGTTGCAGCAGGGACCAGGCTCCAGAGGTGTCACAGGTTTGAACTCAGTCTGTGACATCTGTCTATCTCTCTATTAAAGGGGACACAAGATGAGCTCATGTGGCTGGATGATAACTAGTACTAACAGGAGTCTCATACCATCCTCATACATAAATGTAATATGTTGTATGCACATATGTTTAATTTTCATTCTAAAATATATGTACTTATATGCATATATATAAAAATTCTATGTGAAGCCGATTGGAAATATCTCTCTCCATCTCACTCTCTCTGTCTCTCTCTCTCTATCAGGGACCCATGTGATGGAGGGCTCTGGCAAGATGGTGGTCACCGCTGTAGGTGTGAACTCTCAGACTGGCATCATCTTCACACTGCTTGGTGCCGGCGGTGCCGGCGAGGAAGGGGATGGTGATGGCGAGGAGAAGGCTGAGAAAGAGAAAAAGAAAAAAGAGAAGGAGAAGAAGAAAGATGAGCTGAAGAAGAAAAAGAAGAAGGACAAGAAAAGTAAGTTCAGCGTACAAAAGGAACTGCTTCAGCTGGTTGCCATCCAGCTTTCACTGTGGGCCTAACTGTTAAGAGCCTGATTGGTCAGCTGTGCAGAGATGAGAAAGAAGCCATGGGTTGAACTTCTCTCTCTAGTTCTCTTTCTCAGTGGTTGCTCTTTTCATGTGAGCTACCAAGTGCAGCAGTTTGAGCATCCACCCACCTTTTCCCTCCATCTTTGAATGTGGATGTTCAGTTCAGGTGTGAGCTAAAACCACTTGCTCTGGTCTGGTGAGCCACATCCATCACACAGATATACTGATCCACACTGACCCTGAGACCCCTTTTTTTAACTGGTATTAATATGACATGAAAAACTTACTGGAAATAGACAATTTGCATTCAGGGGATGTTTGAGTTTCTCATAAAGTAGTGGACTGACCAAGAATCCAACTTTGTCTGCTTTGTTGTGGCGATACACTTGTTAATGTTTCTTTCCATGTGTATAAATAACTAATGGATATTGCATGTTTTTCTTTCACAGGTAAAAAAGATGACAAAGGCAAGAAAGGTAAGCAGCACGTCACTGCTTCATTACTGTGAGTTACTGAGTGACTGAAAGAATGTGAAGCTTGTATTGAACATGTTGGCTATATTCAGAGCACAGGTTTCTGTCCTCTGTGAGTGTGGGATGGAACCTGTGGACCAGAGTGGAAGGTGTCTGTACTGTCCCAGAGTGGAGGGGTAGATAGGTATCCCAGCATGCATTTCACATCAGTTGTGAGTCTCTACAAAGAGAGGAAGATTTGGTTCAGTGCATCCTAGTGCATCTTCAGATGTTATTGTGCTAGCAATTTGGTCTTGATTATTTTTTTTACATTTTTACATTTTGATCGCTTGTGATCGGTCATTGCTGTTGTTGTATCAAGGCCTCGTGACCCACCTGAATGAAACACTGTCATCATGTTCCTTCAGATTCTTCTTTTTAAAGGTGGTTGAAGAGATTTGTTGTATTCCCCCTCCCACAAGTGCTGTCTGTTGCCCGACAGTTTACAGATAACTTTACTTTGTTAAATATCTGTGCAGAGATGAACCTCTGCCATACCACTGATGCTGAGTCCTTTTCTGGCTGCAGCTCTTCATCCACCATGCTCACATTTAATTGTTTTCTAAATACATGACTCATGAAAGAGGCTCTGTAGTAGATACAGACACGTCAGCACAGCTGATAGGCTAGTAGAGATCATCATTCTGTTGGAGCCACATTATTAGGGTAGATAGCTGAAAAGTGGATCATGGACATCGTCAACATGAATAATGATATGAAATCGTCAGATCACCCATCCTCAGCAAACTGCGTCATACCATTCTTGGGTCTTGCGACTCCACAGTCCCAGTTCTCAGGGACAATCATCTTCATTGATTTACACACAGACTCACTCACAACCATCTCACATCTATCATTCTCTAATATTACTACAAATTTCAGTTAAAGACTCCTGATTATGTTTTGTCATCTGAAGGTGTGACTGTGGCCATTTGATGAGAAGGCTTTTGTTTGGCTGAGACTTGGAAATTGTGTCTCCCTCATAACAGAACATTTCTTTAAATTAAAGTGAATGTTTGAACATTTGTCATATGCTCATTGTCATAAGCCAGTACAGCAGGGCACCCTGTGATGCAAGACAGTTAAGTCCATCATAAAAAAAAAATCCATGGTGGTTCACAAGTGGTGGTTCAGATCAGACTGGTCAAAGATCCTGCAGGAGATCAGGGGTCTTCGGTGGATCTCAGGTTCAGACTCTTGGGTCTCCCTGGGTCCCTCTGGTCCCATGTGGTGCAGTGTGTGTCCCTGTGGTCTGAGCAGCAGCAGCAGGTGCTCCTGACTCGGTTGATGGTGATTAGGACCAAGTAGATTATTGGCCTTAAGCTCGGCAGCTGCTTTCTTCTCCTGCCTGCTGCTGCTGCCTGCCCACTAATAACCTCATTACTGAGCTGGGATCAGCACGCTCACACTCACACATATACACACACACTCAAACACACACACTTGCAGATAACCTCACTTTGTCATAGAACTACAGTGTCACTTGGCCCTATTGTAGTGTTGTTTATTGTATCAGTGATGATACAGTCTGTTTGTCGTTTCAGAGGTCTACTGTTTGAAGTTAACCAACACAGCGCAATAAACCCCAGACTGGGATTAGACAAACACCACCTCCATGTTGACCCACAACATCAAGGCCCCGCCCTTTACTGGCCGTTTTGTCACACCTTCTGACTCTGTTAACTAGAGATGAAACAGTTACTGGTTTTAGACTAAAACATGGTAGAACTTAGTTAGTGTTACTGTTTACTTTTTTTTTTAAATAACCATGATAATGATTTTTTTTACAGTTTTATATCTACTGTTAACACAAACGTTTAATGATGAACAGTCACGTTGATGATTTGTCTTGGTGACAAAATGTCATCTTAGTTTTTGATATTGTGCTTGTGGCCAGTCTTATACTTGAGGAATCACTTAAAGTCCATTAAACCGTTGCACAAAAGACCTTAGCAACCACAGTAAGGGAAAAAAAACTACCCCTGACTCCATCTTAATTGCAAACCAGGTTTGCCAGGTTTATGTTGATAAATTAAGAAAATTAACACATCCCGAGGAGAGCCTTAATGATGATGAACTGATTTTACATTACAAGTTTGACCAGCAGAACTCGGTGTGTCTAACGTTGGGTCCCTCAACTTTCCACAGCTTAAGCTCTTTGGTTTTATCACATGATCTTTCTGATCAGCTATATTCAAGCGTCCACATATCAGGTTAAATGCTCTCACCATCTGCTGAATGATGTGAAGCTTCCATCAAAACAACATGAGGATGAGATAGCAGTGCCTTCTTAAAACAGATTCCCAAAGGTGACAGCAAAGTAACGGTCTCCATGGAAACAGTAAAGTTTTACCACTATAAAATCTCCTTCACTGCTGCAAGTGGGAAGTGTTGAATTTCTCCATCTTGCCAGCTCTCTCTTAATAGGCTTTTAATGTGAAACATCTGCAGGAAGTGTTGATTTCATTGCTGGCAGCTTAACAGCCATTGAAAAATAGCAAACCCCATTTTCAACATAGCTATAAGAGAGTAGAAGACATTATTTGAAAACTGGCTTTTGCTTTTCTTTTGAGAATGTACATTAGACCAATATAAACAAAACTGGCTTGACTTGATTTGAAGTATCAGCAGCAGCAGTTTTGAATGCTTTACTGACCTCCTGTTTGTTTCTGTAGGAAAAAACAAGGACATGGAGATGGAGCCACTCAATGAGGATGGAGATCCAGAGAAGAAAAATAAAAACCTACCAAAGAAGGAGAAATCTGTCCTCCAGGGGAAGTTGACCAAACTGGCTATACAGATTGGCAAAGCAGGTACGAGAAGAGAATCAGATCAGTGAGGAAGAAGTGACAGTGAAATTAAAGAGCAAGGCATATTTGCTCCTACTCTCTGGAGTAGGAGTGAAATTGATTGATTGATTGATTGATTGATTGATTGAGGAAGATTGTTCATTGACAAAAAAAAAACAGCGATCAAACAGTTTTGACTGATTGTGTGCAGGAGGTAAAAGAGACTATTGGCCTGCATTGTTTTACATTTACATGCATTTACAACACTTTTATCCAAAGAGAAAGCTTCAGTTCAGTAGGAGACCTTGGTGTAAATACAAAGTACTACATCTGTTTAATAAGTGTAAGTTGATCAGGTAAAGTAAGCCAGAAGTGCAGAGTAAGTTGGGCACGTTAGGGCGTTAGTAAAGGATGTGCTATCTGAAGAGATGAGTCTTCAAGTGATTGTTGAAACTAGAAAGAGATGCCCTTGCTCTGATAGACTCCAGTAGCTCTTTTCACCATCAGGGAACCACAGACCAGAACAGTCTGGACTGAGATGGCCTTGTTTGCAGGGATATTTGTTGGAGGAACGCACAGCTGAGAAGGAGCATAGAGCTGAACGATCAAGTTCATGTAGATAACCTAGAGGTCACTCTGAAGGAAAACATTAGTGACTTGAACTTGATTCAGGTGACCATGGGTGGAGGTCGACGAGTAGTTGTCCCTGTTTGGGCTGATCGAAAACCACACGGGGTGCCACACTCTGTACCAGCTTAAAGGGCTTCATTATATATAAAGGGAGGCCCACCAAAAAAGCATTACTTTTCCTTGTATTTGAGGGTTACACGTTGTTTTAAGGGACAACAGTTTTTTGTTATTGCTAAATGCATAATGTTTGCATTAAAAGAAACTCTCACAGAACACAGACTCATGTCAGGTTCCTACTCTCAAATGACAAATGAGAGGCAGATCCTTCAGCTGTGAGGCTCCTCTCCTGTGGAACCAGCTCCTAGTGTGGGTCATGGAGGCAGAAAGAGTAGGCTAAGCACCAGCTACTTCTGCCTCCAGAGCTCTAGGCTGGATCTCCTCCTTTCCTCAAGGTTTCTTTTTCTGTTTTACTGTCACCAAGTGCTCTCTCATGTTTGGTCTGTAAATAATATTACCAAGACCTGCTCAATCTGAAATGTGTCCTGAGATGAACTTAGTTAATGATGTCCAACTCTCTTCTGGGGGCCATCCTTGCTGAAACTCCTACTTTCAGACAGAACTGGTTTTAGTCTTGGGTTAACTCTCAGCAGGGATTTGTATGCTTTATGAATAAATTCAAATGTATTTTATTTATATAGCGCCAACAAAGTTACCTCAAGGCACTTTACATATAGAGCAGGTCTAGACCAAACTCTTGATAAAGTTATTTAAAGGGACCCAACAAATCCCACCATGAGCAGGACTTGGCGACACTGGAAGGAAAAATTTTCTGTAAGAGGCAGAAACCTTGGACAGAACCAGGTTCAGGGTGGCCCTCTGCCTCCACCAGTTGGGTTGAGAGAGACAGAGAGAGAAGGAGAAACAAGAACACAATAGAATACAAGCAAAACATACAGATGTAAAGAGTATTAATGATGATGGCAATGACTGATACTAATAATAACTAACCTCTGTCTCTCTGTGTCCTCAGGTCTGTTGATGTCCACTCTCACTGTCATCATCCTCATTAGTCGCTTCCTGATCGATACCTTCTGGATCCAGGGGGTTCCCTGGTCCAATGAGTGCTTGCCCATCTATGTGCAGTTCTTTGTCAAGTTCTTCATCATCGGTGTGACAGTTCTGGTGGTGGCCGTGCCTGAAGGTCTCCCTCTGGCCGTCACCATCTCCCTGGCCTACTCAGTCAAGGTCTGCTTGTATACAGAATTAAACAGCCTTGTTTTATGTCTAATATAATATGTTAAATAACAGATTTCAGATCATTTATTATTATTTACAAATTTTCCAGTATTTATTATTCCCCTTGGAGTAGTGACCCTGCAAACAATCCTGGCTCAAACACAGTTCTTGCAGTGAATGTCAAGTAAATTCAGAGTAAAGCACTCAGGTTCAGGTGCCCCTGCTCTCCTCTTTTGTCAGAAAATGATGAAAGACAACAACCTTGTTCGCCACCTCGATGCCTGTGAGACAATGGGCAACGCCACTGCCATCTGCTCCGACAAGACAGGCACACTCACTATGAACCGCATGACAGTGGTGCAGACCTACATTGCAGGATCCTACTACAAACAGTTGCCAGAGCCGAGCAAGATTCCTGCCAAGATACTGGACCTGCTCATCCTGGGCATCGGGGTCAACTGCGCCTACACCACCAAGATTATGGTGAGCTGTAAAAATAGCTGTCCATTCAGGAAGCTCTGTGATCTAAGCATGTGACTAAGAGAGCAGGTTGGTTTGGAGAGGTGCCACAGCAGCTCAGGACTCATCTGATCACTGCCTCCCAGATCCACTGCACAAATCAGAGCATTGAAGAAACAAACAGGCTCAGCTGCAAGAGTTAATTAAGTTCCAACAAGTGTGTTTTTTAATCAATCGGTCTACTACTGAGATGGTTATAAGCAATAATTCCCATTCAATAAAAGGGTCATGATGCAAAATAGAAAGTCAAAACATTACTTCTACAGAAAATATAGAGTTTTATTTATTTTATTGTGAAATGAAATGTTTAACATCCAACACTGGGAAAGTAAATGAAGTATAATCTGAACCTATAAAAGTCTTTGTTGAATGTTAGCCACATTGATGTTGTTGCTGCTGAATTAAGAAGTTAAATTTCCAAACCAAGAAAAGAAGCCGATTTAACATCCTTTCTGCCTACAGCCTCCAGAGAAGGAGGGCGGGCTTCCTCGCCAGGTGGGAAACAAGACTGAATGTGCCTTACTGGGCCTCGCCCGCGACCTGCACCGAGACTACCAGAGCATCCGCAACGAAATCCCAGAGGAGAAACTGTTCAAGGTCTACACCTTTAACTCTGCAAGGAAGTCCATGAGTACCGTGCTGAAGAACCATGATGGCAGCTACCGAATGTTCAGCAAGGGGGCCTCTGAGATCCTGCTCAAGAAGTAGGTTTACTGCTGCTGCTGGTGACGTGGCTCTGTGCTCGGCTCAGAACACAGTCATATGACTGTCCTGTGGTTCCAGGTGCTGTAAGATCCTGATAGCCAGCGGTGAATCCAAAGACCTCAAACCTCGGGACCGAGATCACCTGGTGAAGAAGGTGATTGAGCCAATGGCGTCAGAGGGCCTAAGGACCATCTGCCTCGCCTACAGAGACTTCCCCGCCGACGATGGAGAGCCTGACTGGGACAACGAGGCCCACATCCTCTCCAGCCTCACCTGCATCGCTGTGGTTGGCATTGAAGACCCTGTGCGACCTGAGGTATGTCAGCCTTATCAATCACAGTAAAAATACACAGGGTACAAGTCAGTACTCAACACCTGAAGTGGAGCCTCCTAAAACACAATGGTTCTTATTTTAAGACTCTCGGGAAACCACATATTCTCTCAGCAGTAACCTGGGCTGGTCATCTGTCATTTGTCCAGAGCACTCCGTCGACCACAACACTCACTGTGCTAGTTTTTTTCTGCTACTGTTTTTGTCAGGTACCAGAAGCCATCAGAAAGTGCCAGCGGGCCGGGATCACTGTCCGCATGGTGACTGGAGACAACATCAACACTGCTCGGGCCATTGCCATCAAATGCGGCATCCTGCATCCCGGAGATGACTTCTTGTGTATTGAGGGCAAAGAGTTCAACCGCCAGATCCGGAATGAGCTGGGAGAGGTCAGAGAAACACACAACTGATTCTGTCCCATTATACCATCACAGTAGATTTGACGACGCTATGACCTTCCCTTTAGCTCCACTAATGATGAGACTCATCAGGATGTTTGTTCATTTTGTGTTTGTCATGAACACTGCAGCCTTTAGAAGCAGTTTTGTTTATGGATTTTCCCTTCTGACCCCTTAAAGGTGGGGATCATCACTGCTGTGGGGAACACTTCCACCATTATATTCTCATGAACTGAAATTGAATTAAATCAATGTTTTACCAGTAAAATAACTGTCTCTGCAGATTGAGCAGGAGCGTATTGATAAGATTTGGCCAAAGCTGAGAGTCCTTGCCAGATCGTCACCAACGGACAAACACACTCTGGTCAAAGGTGAGCTCAACTTCTAAGAGGGTGGGGGGTTGTCAGAGAGATGTGGGGTTTGGACTCAGTGAAAGTTATACTATCCATCCACATACAGAGACAAACAACCATTCACGCTCACACTCATTTTTAGCGTCACCATTAACCTGAATGTACATGTGTTTGGACTGTGGAAGGAAGGATTGAGATAAAGCAAATTCACACATGCCAGGCAAAGTGTGTTACATACATTTAAACATTAAAATCATCACAAAACTTTCAAGTAAATAAAGAAAATGTGAGCATAAAACTAATTTAGAGTTAGTCGTGATTTAATTTAAAAACAAATAAAAGTGATGAGCAGCACAGAAGACAAAGGTTTTAGCTGATCCTCTCTGTGTGTCGTCCTCTCAGGCATCATCGACAGCACGGTGCTGGAGCAGAGGCAGGTTGTTGCAGTTACTGGAGATGGAACAAATGATGGACCCGCTCTCAAGAAAGCGGATGTCGGCTTCGCCATGGTAACAACTGATGTCAAACCGCTGCTTCTAGTTCTTCTAGCTCTCTCTCTCTCTCTCTCTCTCTCTCACTCACTATAATATGAAAAATAACTTGAAAGAAAAAAAGATCCATTGTCCCAAATCCAACCACACCCCTCAATTTGTGTTGAGTGCCAGAACACGTGGGGATCCACCTAGAGTCAGCTAACTGTGTGTCGGACCATGTACATGAGAAGCATTTAGATGATCTCATCTTGTTCTTCTTATCATCCTTCACAAGCAGACACATTCAGGTTCAGAACCAGGCAAATCCTGAACCTCTTGTAGATGCACCGAGGTCTAAACCTCAGCTCAGCGTCAAGTTTAGTGTCTGTTTACTTGAGCTGACCTACAAACTGTCCTGCAGGGCATCGCAGGGACGGACGTGGCGAAGGAGGCGTCTGACATCATCCTAACTGACGACAACTTCACCAGCATTGTGAAGGCCGTGATGTGGGGCAGGAATGTCTACGACAGCATCTCCAAGTTCCTGCAGTTCCAGATCACTGTCAACGTGGTCGCCGTCATCGTGGCCTTCACCGGAGCCTGCATAACCCAGGTAGAGCCGACTGACACTGCTGCTGTTGGTATCTTGTTTCCCGACATTTTGGCAGTTAGAGCTGCTTGTGTCATAGAGTCAATTTTCAGACAGTATTGTATCAACAGCAAGGACACAGTCAACCTTAGTCACAAGTCGAGACCTTGTGTCACGTAGTGAAAGCATGGGCACATAAGGGGTTAATGAGTCCTTGATATGATTCAGAGCAAAGTCTTTTAATGCTTTGAAAGCGAGAAGGAGACTTAAAATCACAGCCAGTGTATGTTTCTATGCACTGAAGTAATGTTTTTATGTTTTGCAGTAGTTTCCTGTACCAAGTGCTTATTTACTGATTTACTGTTTTTGGTCAAGGAAGAAAACTCACTGTGAAGCTGCAAGAATTTTTAGTCTAACTGCATTTATGCTAAGTTAATGTAGTTTATATAATCAAATCCACTGTTAAATTCAGTTTGTAAATGTGGTTACTGGGCTCTGATGGTTATTTCCTTGTTTTCAAGTATGAACTTGTTCTTGTTTCCTAATCTTCTAAAACTTCAGATTGATGGGGCTGGTGGTTTCTCTGCTTACAGACTCCAACTGTAGGTGTGTGTGTGTGTTGTGTGTGTTTCTAGGATTCTCCGCTGAAAGCTGTGCAGATGTTGTGGGTCAATCTCATCATGGACACCTTTGCTTCACTGGCTCTCGCCACCGAGCCGCCAACTGAGGCGCTGCTACTCAGGAGCCCGTACGGCCGCAATAAACCGCTCATCTCCCGCACCATGATGAAGAACATCCTGGGACACGCCATTTACCAGCTGACTGTAATCTTCCTCCTGCTTTTCATTGGTCAGTGAACACACCATAGTGTGTTTGAGCTCCACAGGTCCAAAAAGAAAGAGCTGAGCTGATAAGAGGACACTAAATCACATATACTTCACACTGCTGGTTACTGCCACTCACAAGTGTGATCCCATTCAACACATGAGGCAGGGAACTTCATGATGGTTCAGTTCATATCACAGGTTCAGGTTCAGTACTTTTGGCATTTGAATATTCTGTTTGCCTTAATAAAAGTCTGTCTAAGAACATAAACACTTCAATGTGAAATCTTAATTAAAAGAACATGTTTTATAAAAGTGCACACAGAAAGTGTACTGATTCTGATATAATGGGGATTTTAATGGTTTCTAAAGAGGCAAATACCTCCTAAATTTGGTTCATAAAAATGTCCCTTAATAATACAAATCCTGCAAAAAAACATCAGAAATGTTTGACGTTTGATGTATTATAATGAACTGATTGAAGATTGAATTCATCTTGAATTATCCTCCTTTAATCCCATCAACAGAACCTCAGTTCCATCATTGTAAATGAATGTTTTGATGTGAAGAGGTGAGGTCTTGGTTTGATGTCCCCACCCCTTCAGTAACCTCTGTCCCTCACTCTCACAGGGGAGAATTTGTTTGACATTGACAGCGGCAGGAACGCCCCCCTCCATGCCCCGCCCTCCGAACACTACACCATCGTGTTCAACACGTTTGTCCTCATGCAGATCTTCAACGAGCTCAATGCCCGCAAGATCCACGGGGAGAGGAACGTCTTCGAGGGCGTGTTCAAGAACCCCATCTTCTGCTCTATCATCCTGGGAACCTTGGTCATACAGGTCAGTCATCACACCTGGTCAGATTCACAGTGTTAGATAATGGTGAGGATGGTGATGATGATGATGATGATGATGTCATGACTCGGTCCTCCTGTAGGTCATTATTGTGCAGTTTGGTGGTAAACCGTTCAGCTGTGTGAGTCTGACCATTGACCAGTGGCTGTGGTGTATCTTTCTGGGCATGGGCAGCCTCCTGTGGGGTCAGGTGAGTGGATCAACTTTATTTTGACAGTACATAGTAGACAGGAAATGAGGGGACTTGGAGTCCTGGCACATTGCAATTAGATGTTTTCTAGCATCCTTCCTCATCCTTCACTGTCATGATCTTCATCATTAGACGAACAGTTTCCAAACCTTTGGGTGGTGTCGGTAATATTTTTATAGGTAACAGAGTTAAGGAGCAGGAGGTGCTGTTGTTCTGTGACAGCGGTATGATATTTATGCTGGTCCCCCCCTCAGTTGGTGTCCAGTGTCCCCACGAACTGGCTCAAGTTCCTGAAGACCGCAGGTCATGGCACGCAGCAGGAGGAGATCCCTGAGGAGGAGCTGGAGGAGATGAAGGACCTGGATGCCATTGACCACGCTGAGATGGAGCTGAGGAGGAGCCAGGTGCTCTGGTGCCGTGGCCTCAACCGCATTCAGACACAGGTAGGTTCACCATTAAAAAGGGAATTCCACCTGAACATGGCACAACCATGTTCCACCTAAAGACAAACTTTAGTTTTATGCAAATTATTTGTTCTTGAAAATAATCACAGAAAATAATCTCCTGGATAAGCTACTGCAGACAGAGTGTGGAGAGTGTGTTTTCAATAGAGGCAGAAAGCTGAGGAGCAACTTCCCTGATGTCTCTAACTAGTGGTGCTGCTGAAGTGATCAAAGATGGACTAAGGACTCTGTTTTTCTAAATATGACTGTGCAGTAAGGAATCACAATCAAAATAAGACTAAACTGATGATGTTTACTTTTTTTTAATATGTTAACTGCAGAAACTCCATCAAAATAATGTTTTTCTTTTGTCTTGTGAACTCTGCCGCAGTGATGAAAACTCTAGACACGTTCACAGGTCACAGCTGATTCCAGCTGTTTAGACTAAAGACTAACAAGCTGTTCAGGTAACATACAGCCCCATGATGTCGGCCACAGAAGCTAATTCAGGAGCATAGTTTCTGTTTACTTCAGTTTGGACGAATGTCTAAAGTTAGTTCTGTCAAGTTTATTTGGAAGCCTGCGCCACTCACTCTGACATCTGTATGAGAGCAAACTGCTGTTATGATCCATAGTCTGAATAAAAGGGGCCAGAGTTTTCCTTTGTCGCACTCAGCTCCTCCATGAAACCCTGAACTGACCACCTCCCTCTCGTCTCTCAGATCCGTGTGGTGAACGCCTTCAGAGACAGTGTGTCTCCCTACGAAGGTCTGGAGACGCCTGAATCCCGCAGCTCCATCCACAACTTCATGAGCCACCCTGAGTTCCGCATTGAGGACTCTGAGCCTCAGATCCCCCTCATCGATGAGAACGAGGGCGAGGACGACCCCCCGACCAAACGTAACTCAATCATCGTCCCACCGCCGCTGACCGGACTCTCCAACCAGCCACCGCTCCCGTCCTCGCCCAACCAGAACAACAATGCCATGGACCGCATCGTCCCACTGCATAAGGACGGCTCTAGGTCCGGTCTGATCCCGTCTAACTCAGCGGGGCTGCCGCCGTGTCCGGGGAGCCCCCTGCACAGCCTGGAGACCTCACTATGAAGTGACCACTTCCTGTTCCAGTGGTTGGTTCTTTTTGTACTGTGTTCCTCATGGCGAGAGCGCTGCTTCCTCAGAGAGCGGAGGAATGAAAAAACATTTTAAAAACAGACTCGTCTGGTTGTTGCTCGTCAGGAGTTCACCTGCTGGTTTTCAGAGTCCAGGAAGCAGATTTGTTTCCAGATGAGATTGGTGTTTTCGTCCTTCATGATGTTTTTCTTCTTAACTTTAATGAACTCTGCAGTTGTTATTTAGGCAAAGAGTGTTTGTGAAGTGGTTAATCAATAATCAGTTTCCGATCTGTAAATATCGATGTTGATGTTCAGACGAAGTCAGGGCTCAGTTTAATCTGCAGTGTTTCTGTTTGTCAGCAGACGAGCTGATGTGAGCTGACGATGACGAGTTAAGGTTCAAGGTTAGTTTGTGTGGAGGTTTAACTTAAGGATCTGTGACTGAAATGTGTAGAGTCAGTCAGTTTTAATGAGGAGGGGGTCAGGGAGGGGTGTGTTCTTACAGAGACGTGTTTGTAGATAGAAATGTTTAAAGTAAATGTCTAATGTCTCAATTTTATTCTAGTATTTTTGTAAAAAAATGTTTTAGGTTGTTTCAAAAGGTGTAAAACCAAACGTTATTAAAAGCTCAAAAACAACATCTGGGTGTTTGTGACACGTTCAAACCGAAGAACTGATTCAACTCAACTCCAGTGATGATGTCAAACTGACTAAAACGTATTAGTGACAATGAAGAAGAGATCAGGTCACCGTTCTTCACACTTACACCTTCAGACATCGCTAAACACAGGATGACAAATTCACCTAACTAATGATATCAAAGGCTGTTTCTTTATACAGCTGGTAATACAATACAAGTTAGGGTGAGAGTTTTCACTTTAGGCTGAACCAAGGCCAAAACAACAAACAAACTCAGTCTACTCCAATACGACTGAACCAAATTCAAGAAGTAAACCTGACACAAACAGGAGAAAAGCTCTGGGGTTTGAACAGGCAACGTGCGGCCGGTTGGAACCGTCTTGGTTCAAAACTGTTCGACCTCAGGAAGGAGCCGATCAGCAGCTCATCCCGGTATCGCACACACATTTGTATACGTGACATTAACATGTCAACAAAACCGCCAGCAAAACAACAGGACACAGTCATAACACAGGTCTGGTATTATTCCAAGACTCAGGCCTCAGAGTTTGTGGTCGTTATAGACAAGGTGATGGGCGGCTGTAGACGGTGGTAACCACCATCATAAAAAAAAGAAATTAGATTTTTGGTTTTTGATTTCCACATCATCATTTTATTCTGATCCATTCAAATGATCTAGTTCAACCATTTATCCTTTACTTTTAAATAGCTATTACCATCATCTAATTACTTGGGTTGTTTAGTCATTAATTTGGAGACAATCTCACCAATGTGCCTGTTATTGCAGAAAATGTCAAGTTATGAGAAGAAACTTGTGATTTTAACAGAATAATTTCTCCGTTTTCAAGAAAATGTATTTCCAGATGAGAGAGAGTTGTAAAATAAAGTGAAAATAAGGGTTTTTCATGAGTGGTTGTTGAGATAATACTCTCAATGGTGACATCATTAAAGTCACAAGTCACAACAATTTATTCATTTTAGATTCAATTCACTGTCAATTCACAAATCACTGGATCATCTTCCTCTCTAATCTGCAGCCCTTAGCTCACTTCGATCATTAAAACTCAAACAGTTCAAGTTTAATTCGGCTAAATACAGTTTTAGATGAACTTTTTAATCTTTTAATTAATTACAAAAAGTATTTTTGATTAATTGTTTTATTTTCTTATTTTATAATTTCATGTTTAAATTTAAGACTTTTTTTCAGATTTTAACTGAATCAAACTTGTAAACCAGATTTAAAATTTAAAACAAAAAACTAAAAGAAATCAGTTTTAACTCTGTGGACTACAATACCCATAACTCCGTTCGGTCCCCTCCGTCATAAACTTCAACCAATGGCTGGAGGCGTGTGAGTCACGTGACCAGCGGCGCAGCAGATTTGAATTGTTTGTGTACTTGTGTTCGCCTCGCAGTTTGAATGCGGAGAAAAACAGAAGATTTGTGAGTTTTCAGAGGAACTTAAGGTTTGCATCTTTCATATAAGTCGAACAGACTCGTTTTGGGGCCTAACAGCCGCCGAATGAACCAAACTTAATGTTTAAATCCTCGGTTTAAGGCTCGTGTCGGTTACCGTTTGATTTGGGTGGAGGACTGACGGGCTAGCAGGCTAACGGTAAAGTTAGCATGAAGATTAACGGTGGCGTTTGTGTTAAATTTCAGTTTTTTTTGTGAAATGTCGCTCTTATAGTTGGATGTGACAGTTGAATGTGCCGCCGTAGGTCTCACCTGGATCAATCTGTGTCCCACAGAGACGAGCCAACGGCGGGATGGACTGTCGAGCTAACAGCGGTGAGTTCACCTTCACCGTTAACACCGTGTCCCTGTGATTCACCCACTTCATGATCCATGTCTGTGTCTCTGAACAGATTTGTTCTTTCTGCCCGATGAGAAGTTTGACTTCGACGTTTCTCTGTCACCTGCCAGGTAGGAAGCACATGTCTGTTTCTGTTACACTCGTTTCTGGGGCCCGGGATCACCATCAAACCAGCCCTGCACTTTGACCCAGGGGCTGCAGCCGATACCCTGTTTCTCCCCAACAGAGCCACACACACTAACACACTCACCGGCCACTTGACTGGGTACACCTCGCTAGTCCTGGGTTTGACCCCCTTTTGCCCTCAGAACTGCCTCAGTTCTTAAGGCAAAGTGCTGGAGACATTCCTCAGAGATTTTGGTCCATATCGGCTCCACATCAATGATGCGAACCTCCCGTTTCACCACATCCCAAAGGTCCGTTGGATCGAGATCTGGTGACCGTGGAGGCAGTTTGAGCCAAGTGAACCCATTGTCATGTTGAAGAAGCCGGTTTGAGATGATTTGAGCTTTCTGACGTGGTGCGTTATCCTTGCTGGAGGACGCCATCAGAAGATGGGAACGCTGTGAACATAAGGCAACAAAACTCAGGTCAGCTGTGGTGTTTAAATGATGCTCAGTTGATACTAAGGGGCCAAAAGTGTGGCAAGAAAATTTCCCCAGACCATTACACCACCAACAGCCTGAACTGTTGTTACGATGCAGGATGGATCCTTGTTTTCATGTTGTTTACGCCAAATTGAGCCCCGACCATCCAAACGTCGCAGCAGAAATAAAGACTCATCAGACCAGGCAACGTTTTCCCAATCTTCTATTGTCCAGTTTTGGCGAGTCTGTGCGAATTGTAGCCTCAGTTTCCTGTTCTCAGCTGACAGGAAGTGGCACCCCATGTGTTCTTCTGCTGCTGTAGCCCGTCTTCAAGGTACAACGCGTCGTGAGTTCAGCAAATCTCGGTCATAGCGAGTGTTTATGTGAGTGACTGTTGCCTTTCTATCAGCTCAAACCAGTCTGGCCATTCTCTTCTGACCTCTGGTCCAGAGAACTCCCGCTCACTGGATAGTTTCTCTATTTGGGACCATTCTCTGTAAACTTGAGAGATGGTTGTGTGTGAAAATCCCAGTTTCTGAAATATTCATACCAGCCCATCTGGCACCAACAACCACGCCACGTTTAAAGTCCCATAAATCACCTTTCTTCCTCATTATGATGCTCGGTTTCAACTTCAGCAGATTGTCTTGACCATGTCGAGTCAGATATTTGCATGAACAAGCAGTTGAACAGGTGTGTATAATAAAGAGTGGTGAGTATATATCAGGGTCGTATATACCAGTGATGTGAAATTGTTTATTCACAGCCTGCTCTGCTCTGATCTCATCCTTAATAAACACAGGGGAAACACTGCAGACTGCAACAGTTATGAACCCATCACAGAGTCAGTATGGTCTCAGCATTCTCTGTGTTTTCACCACACAAACCCTTGGAGCAAAGTAAGGTTATATACAGACTGAGCACTTTATTAGGAACACCATGCTTATACTGGGTGGGGCTTCTCCTGGCTCTGAAAACATCCACCAGATATTGGAGACTTTCTGAGACTGCTTCACATCCCAAAAGTGTTCTGCTGGATTCACATCTGGATCTTCACTGAACTTACTGTAATGTTAGTGAAACCACTTTGGGACCAGCTTTTCAATGACAAGACTCAGAATGCGACACTCGGACCACAAATAACTAAAAAGGCCCAAACTGAGTCAAAACATCCCTCATACCATTACTCCATCACCACCACAAGGCAGGTTCTTCCTCAGCAGAAATACAGGTCCATCAAACCAGACCTGACCATGAACTGAAGCTCCTGACCTGTATCTGCAGGGCTTTATGGAGCCACATGATTGGCTATGAATGAATAAGCAGGTGTACAGGTGTTCCTAATAAAGTGCTCTGTAGGTCTGTCTTCAGAGGGCATTTTTGTGATCTCACATATCTATTATCTGCCAAGAATGATAAGATCTTTGAGGCAAAACCAACATTTGAATCCATTATTTCCAGACTGATCTTTTTTTTGTTTGGTTTAACAAATATGATTGAATTATATCATTTTTAAGAATGAAAAATGTGAGTTTTAGTGAAGTTTAGCTCAGATCTGGAGCTTTTGCCTTCATCTTTTTTCTAGATTTTGCAGGTCTGAGTTTCATCTCTGTACTGACTGGTCATTGCTGTGATGTCTGTCTCTGCTCTGCAGCTCCAAAGGTGATGAAGATGAGGATGAGGTGTTTGTAGGTCCGCTCAGCCATAAGGAGAGGTGTGTCTCTGTTCACATGGCGTCTCGGCTCGAGAATAGCAGCAGTGGCGCACGGGCAAGCTGGAGCCCGCTGACTGAGGATCAACTTGAGGCTGTGTGTCAAGAAGCCCACAGGCTAGCCACCCAGCTGCAGAACAGCGAACCGAGCCAGGTGCCCGACGAGGGCGACGTGACCACCGATACCACAACCGAGGGGGAGGAGTTCGTCCAGGACGCAGAGGCCAAACTGGATGCTCTCGGTCACACCACCAGTGTGCTCAGCCCCATCAAACGCCAAACCTTCTGCGTTCAGGACAGTCCCATGAAGCAGCTGCCCCCCGCTGTCCAGCGCCACCTGCTGAGAGGAAATAAGGCCAATGCAGCTTCATCCGCACGCCCCACTGCCACCAACAAAACTTCATCCACCCGTCCCACTGCCAGACTCAGCACCTCCAGCCCTGTTGCTGGTGTCAGAGCTCAGCCCAAGACGGCGCTGCGAGGGAAAGCTGCACTGGGTGTCGGCATCGTGTTGCCGAGTAAACCTGCTGCCCCGCCGACTTCCTGTTCAGTCAGCAAGAGCAAAGTGGAGAAAACCAGACTGCAGCCACCAAGCAAAGTAGGCTTTACTTTTTACTTTTCAGCCCAGCGGTGTCCGAAACAGGGTCAGTGATGCCATTTGGTGTCAACAGCAGAACATCCTCGGTTCCCACCACTGCAGGAACTGTTTGACCACAATCTAAACTAAAAGAACCTCAACAGTGTTTGGGTTCTTGAGTTTTACAGACCAGGATGTTGAATATGGTATCTTCTGTAATTAAGAGCAGTTGTAGAACCAACAAAAAAGGAAGGAGTGAGTGTAATAGACAAGGTGATGAGCTGGTTTCCAGGCAATGTATGAATGTAGGTGTGCAGTTGGGCATAATGATACACCAGAAGTGTATATACCATACTCCAACCCCATCCATGATTTTACTGCAGGTTTTAGGCTTAAATGCACAGGCAGACGGGTGTCCAGGCCACAAGGTCGCCAACAATAGTTGTTGGGAAAGAGCCCAAGGTTCTGCTGCAGGAACTCTGCTTTATATAAGATCTGATGACTATTAGGCCCCTCGTCCTTACGGTTTCTCCTGAGGCAGCTCCTGCTCCAGACCTGCTCTTTTCTTCCTTATTTATAGGTTATGACTCAGTACATCGGTATCAGTTAGTTAATAAAAGCTTCTACCTTCAGTAGGAAGTTGACTAAATGGATCAGAGAGAGAAGGGGACCACCTCCCACCTCTGTGAGCAGCTGCATCCCTCAGGACAGGTCTTTTGCATTGACTGTAAATAAAGATGGACCTCCATGACGTCACCCACAGGTTTCTGAAGAGCTGTTTTGAAGCTCAGAGTGGGCTGCTCCTCCGTTGTCCTCTTGGCAGTGCCCGACTCCACCAAACTCCCAGCTAAACCAAAAATCGGTAGTCAAGACTTTGTTGTGTAACGGTTTGTGGCAGGCATGCGCTCCCTCTGCTGTCACTCAAAGAGGCCATGCCCTCAATTATGCAGAATTTAATCATTAACAAAGTTATATAAAAATTCACCTCCTGTACAGTCCTCGTGAAGGAGATTAGCTATAGAGAGCAAAACTGTTTTTGTACCAGTCTGTAAACATGATTATTTCTGCTATGTTGGACGTTTTAACATGGGTCTATAGGGACTGACTCACTGTTGGAGCCTATTTAATGTTTTAATGTGATGGCAAATTATTCAATGTGACGTTGCATCTGTTCGATCAGTCGCCTTTTGATATCGTGGTCAGCAGCACCTTCAAGTACCTGATTTTGAATTTAGTGGGACAGATTTTTTTTGTTTGTGATTTATTTTTTTTCTCCAGACGATGGGGGGTTGGAGGCGGAGCCCGACCTCTCGTCCTTCCAGCAGGGCGGAGTCCTGTGAGGATCTACTCTCTGATTCAGCGAGCGTGGCCTCCGACATCAGCGACTCCTCCCTCAACTCTAGTCAACTGGGAAAACGCACATTGGCTCCACCCACCAAGGTAACATCCTGCCAGAACGTCCACTCTGATTGGTTCAGAGGCTCCACCTGTTGGCCAGAGTCAGACACTGCAGCCAAATACTGAGTGAATGACCTGATGTTTTTCTCTCGTCCTCAGAGTGTAATGAGGAACCTGTCAGGTGTGAAAGCTCCACCTCTTCAAAGCAGGAGAGCGATGGACAGGAAGAACACGTCTTCATCCTCATCCTCAGTGTCAAGCTTCAACTCCAGCTTGTCTCTGTCCCCAGCTAAAGGTACAAAGTTGTCTCCGAATGTGGTCATGATCTGTTAGAACAATGGACAAAGATTTTAACAAATAACACACACACAGATCTTTTTATTGCTCTTGTCTGTATTGAAAACTTCTTTTGAATCATCATTTCATCATTACTGCTCCAAAGAATGAGCAGAACTCAGATCAGATAAAGAGAGAAACTTCAAATCAGCTCTAGAACAACACAAACATGTGTAACTCTCTGTGTTGAAGTTTTTTTTTTTGGTTAGTCAATGTATTTTCTTGTTTCCTGAGCTACTATCCCCTATTACATTGAACAGACTCTTTGAGTCACACATATAATTAGCTGAGGTTGAGCTGATTCTGAAGATGTAGAGACTTGGTGATGTTTTTAAAATTTATACTTTATAAGGAAAAACACAGAGGTATGAAAAAACAGAAAAGCCTTAATGTGGCTCTAAAAGGGTTAAATAACTAATTCAAATATATTTTAGAATCAGATTTATTTGTCACTACGTTAAAAGATGTAAGGATCGAGCAGCGTTTGGGAGGAAAAAAGTGCTGATGTGACGAGTGTCTTTAAACAGTCAGGATAGAGAAGAGAGCAGCTCCACCCCTCACTCCTCCTCAGCTCCACCTTCTCCTCCAAACATGGTTTCCTCTGGTTTCAAGAAACCAAGATGGCCGACAGATAAATTACAAACTTAAAGCTTCATCCACTGGGTGATGTCGCGGTGGCTTGGAGTCCAGCTAACAGTTATGTTAGCAGGAACCTCCCACAGGCTGTTACTAACAGCAAACTGACCAAACACTAGGCTAACGACTAATGAACCTGCTCCTGTCATCCAGTCAGAACATGCAGCAGTACAGGTGTTGTGTCTCCTCTCAGGTAAACTGAACTCATCTCTGAACCGGAGTCTAAGCGGCTCCACTGGCCCCGCCCCCAGCAGCGCCAACAGACCGACCAATCGCAGCAAACCACGTCGCTCCGCTGTCTATGCCGCAGCAGAGCCAGCATCGTCCTCCGCCGCCCGCCGGCGCTCACTGTCCACCAGGAATCTGTCTGAGGCTGAGCGCACCAAAGCCATCAGGTCCACACCGCTGAAGAGAGCCGAGGCCACGCCCCTCCAGGTGACACCCGCCAAGAGGGTTTTGGAGAGGACCACCTCCGTCCCCGCCACTGCCTCAGTCCGAACACAGAGTGGACTCAAAGCCAAACCCAAACCTGAGGCCGTGGTCCTACCCACTCCCAGTGGGGGAGTCAGAGGAGTCCACCACGGAGACGGTGAGAGATGCTGATGTCAGCGCTGTCCTTCTGTTTGTATAAATCATCTGGTTTCTCTCAGCCAATCACAGAACAGGAACTGAAATTTGCTGACGCCTTCAAACATCAGACCAAACTCTCGAGACAAATAGAAATTCTGCTGCTGAGGCTTAAACTTCACATTCACTTTTCTTCCATTTTGCCTGCAGAGCCTCAGTGTTTGGCGCCTTAATGGCTGCTGGTCTTCACCTTCAAAACTGATTTATTTTGGATTAAATCATTTGGGTTTTCAGTTTCTGTGTTTAATAATAATCTTACAACACTTTTCTGTCTGCTCTTTGTTTCTCATCTCCAGAGTCGAAGATGTTGAAGCCAAAGAGGCTGATGTCAGTGAGCAACCTGGACAGGTAGATGACCTCATACTACACCACGACACTAAAAATACTGAATGTAAACAAAAATACCTTAAAATCTTCATATATGTTAATGATTTAAGATAATTTCATGGGATGTTAAGGGGGTAATTAATAATCTGGTTATTTGTAATTATGTATTTTGGATTTTTTTTGAACCTATTTAAGTTTGAAGCACTGAGGAATATTGAGAGATAGTAAAAAAAACATCTGTCCTGTCAGTTGTTAACCCGTTCAGTGTCTGACAGAGCCTCATTCTTCACCTTCTTCCCCTGTAGTCTTCCTCAGAAGCCCTCAGCTGCTCCTCTGACGCCCTCTGCTGGTGGCTGCAGGTCGCTGCAGATGAAGGCGCGTCGCCCCTCTGCCCTCCCCACCCCTGTGAAGCGCAGGATGTCTGCCATCCCCACGCCCACCAACCACACCCGGGCCACCAGGCTGCCGCCTACATTTGACACTAACCCCGCCCCCAGTTCTGTTCGGAAAGACAGCAGCTGCAGGTGAGAGATTTTAAACTCCTGTTGGTCAATGACAAAGCTGCTCTGTTACGACAACACGCGCTGAGGTCTCGCTCGGTTATTTATCTCAATATTGTTGTTGTTGTTTCTGTGTAGCCCTACAGTCACACAGGAGGCGGAGCCTGATGACACCCCTGACATCCAGCCCTTCTTTCTGGAGGAGGAGCAGCCCCGCTTAGACCCCCTCCCCAGCCCGACCTGCAGCGCTCCACAGCCAGACCAGTCAGAGAGCGTGGATCCTGCAGCGCTGAGTCAGGGTCAATCAGAGCCCATTAGAAACCTGATTGAACTGGACACGACAGAGGAGAACAACACTAAGACCCAGGAGGTCAGAGGTCACACTCACTCACAATCAGGTGTAATTACCTGCCCAAGTCTGACGGGGGTTTATAAAGATCTGGAAACTAAATCCTGAATTTGTTGGTGTCTCAACAGTTTCCTCTGTTTGTTTTTAGTTGAAACAACTGATGAACCTTCAGCTGTCGCAGGTTTTTATCCAAAACGACTCAAATGAGGGAAATCGGTGAAGCTTCAGTGCAGTAGAGGCCTTGGTGTCAGCATTAAGTCCTACATCTATTAAAAGTGCTGGAGATCACATAAGAGCCAGTTAGACCTGTCAGTGTTTCAGTAGAGGAGGTTTCTCTGAAGAAATTAGTCTTCAGGAGCTGGTTCATCCTCAGGGAACACAGACCAGAACAGTCTGGACTCAGATGGTCAGGGTTTCACTGAGCACAAAGGAAGGTCTGTTAGAAAACAGAGCAGTTTTCAAGTAGTAAATTTAAAGTTTAAAATCTTTGAACTTCCAACCAAAGTCTTGGTCTCGGTGCAGCTTTTCATGTTTTAGATCAGAGGTTTGTGTCGTTGGCAGCTTTTAGTCAGAGTTTGTGGTTTTGGTCTCATCACTTTATGGTCCTGTCCCAGTTCCAGGTCTTGCTGCAGTGGTGATGTGTAAAATCTTTGAAGAGACTCCTGAAGTGTCACTTTTGTCTTTCTCACATTTTTTGGTTTTGTCCAATTTCGTGGTCTCATGGCAGGTTTTAGTTCTGGTGCTGGTCCAGACTCCGTGTTTTCCTCTGATCAGCTGAATCTCTCAGAACCTCGAAGATCTCTGACGTTCTCTCCGTTCTCTCCCCAGGTTCTCCTGTTGGATCTTCCAGCTCCAACTCTGCAGCCTCAGGAGAAGCTGCTCATCGACCTGACCAACACCCCCGACCTGATCCGCACCAGCACCAAGACCTGCACCACATCTCAGGTATCGCCTCGCACCCAGTTACACATCCACAGACGACATGTAACAATATCACAGCACTGAGGTGAAGTTACCCTACATCTCCAGTATGTGGACAGTCTCTAAATTCAACATCACGTTCATACAAATGTAACTGCATCTTTAAAATTTTACAATATTTTAAAATCTTTCTATACATGTTAATGATTTAAGATTTTAATGGGACGTTAAGGGGGTAAATTAAACAGTTTTAACAGTGTATATTCAATGGGTTACCTGTGCAGTTTTAAAAGGTAAAACACCCTTAAAACTGACCAAACGACATGAAATCTACACCTTAACCTTAAAGGAACCTTCATTTCTGAATCCTTTTTTTTTTTTAAATGCATTTGTCGCATTTCAAATTGATGCTTAAATTAAGTTACGCAGCCCTTAAATTATACTTTATTACCTAAGTTGTTAAGTTATTGTGTTCACAGCTGTTTCTGCTGCCCCCAAGTGGAATGATCTAAGATATTTTAATGGGATGTTAAGGTGATAATTAATGGATAAATGGGTAAATTTAATGGGTTACCTGGACTATTTAAGAGGTTTTAAATATTTATTTTAGGTTGTTTGTCTTTTTTTTTTTTTTTTTTAAACTGGGGATAAAAACTGTCCCATAAACCGTTGGGATAATCATGATTTAATAATGTGTCATTAAATGAACTGACAGATTAAAGCCTCTCTGCCACCACAGCACTTATATTTTTTGGGGGTAAATAAAGGTCACACACACACACACAGCTCCATGAAGAAAGGAAGTAGTTAATTCACATTTGTGAAAAAAAAAAAAAGAGAGACAACAACCATCTTGAATATATTCAATCTTCATTTACCTGATATAATATAGACTTAATTTATCTTTGTGTTTTGTTGGAGCAGCTGATCGACCTGAGCTCTCCGCTCATCAAGTGGAGCCCAGAGGACAAGAGGGAGAGCAATGCCCCACTCATCAACCTGTCCTTCTGATGCAGATCCCCCTGAAAAACCGGATCTCACCGTCTCTGCAGTAAACTGGACTCGACAGGTTTCTGTCTTCAGAAACTTTAAGAATCATCCAGTTACAACCAGGTTTTAATCAGTGAAGTATTTACTGGATCAGAGTATTGTTTTAAATTATGAAAATATTCAGAGGTTGCTGAAGTTTTTCCGCAGCTGACTGTACTTTTCATTGTCTCTGTCTTGCTGCTCTTATTAATGTCTGAATAAATGTTGTTAATGTCAACTACTGTAAACACGGATTCCCCTGTGTGGTCATGTGACGCCGACCTGGGAACTGATTGGTCATGAGTATTTCTGAGATCTCTCAAAATCATACTAAGAGAACTGTTAAACATTTAAAACAAGTAAAACTATGTCAAGAGTCGGCTAAAATAATATAAATCAGCTCTGTAAAGGTTCTCAGTCGTCCAGGTCATTGTTCTCTGGGAAAGTGAAATCTGGGGCAACTGGTATAGATAAAAAAAAGAAAGCGATGAAAGTTCCCGGTGTCGCCAACATCGCCTCACATCTCAACCATTTTCCAGATAACTAATAATAAATAACTTTCTTGCTTCATTAGAAACTAGCCAAATATATCTGTCACGTGATGTCAATATTTTGACATCACCTGGCTGGGGACCAGGTGCCGTAGCACCCAGTCCTGTCCTGGAGAGTGGCCTGTGTCCTACCACGGGACATCAAAGGCCGGTGCTGAGGGCATCATCCAAGGAGTCTACAAAGGTGTGACTATACATCCATTGTTATCGGTGGTAATGCAGTAGAATCACACCGATCACTTTCCCTGCTAACTATGAGTGAGAAAATTTACAGTTTTAGGAAAATTTTCTCTTTTATTGTCTCTTAATTTCTCACTTGATTCAAAAATGTTTATTCTTTATTCTTCAATAACATTATCGTATAAATTGGATAGTGTGGATCTTATTTCATCTTATTTCAAATTACCCATCGCTGTTACATCTGTCCATACATAGTTGTTATGAGAGCAAGCACATTAGCACAACCATTAACGCTGTGTCAGCCTCTGCCAGTTACAAGCTAATAAACAACATAAACAAATAAAGGATAATTATCAGCTAACTGTGCTAGTCGCCAATTTTGGTCACAACAGACTCTTATACTATTAGCTTCCTTCAAGTTACTGCTAATGAAACCAAATACTTCCCACTGCTATTGCTTCCCAATTAAAGCATTCAACTAGCAAATCACAAGCTTTTATTGTGGAAGAGCTCCAGGAAATGCACTGAAATTATTTGGCAAATCGTTACCTAAAATCTATGGTGCAAGAAATACTGGCACGCTAGTGTTTTTAATTTTGTGATGGGAGGAATAGAGCAAAAAATAACCATTTGTATCATTATTTGTCACCCTTTTTTTTTTTTTTAAACCAGTAGAAACCATCTTTGGAGGAGAAGGTGGAGCTGAGTAGCTGAGTACTCTATCCTGATTGGGTGGTACAGTCTGTCGATTACTGTAGCCACGCCCCCTAATTCATCCCCTGCTTTCTGGTCTATTTTCCCCTAAATGGACCATCATTTAAAAAATGAACATCATGTTGTATTGAAGACTTGAAACTAGAGACTGAGACCATAAACTCATTAGGAAAATGTTTACTGAGCTAATAAATCAAGAGAGAAGTAGGGACATTTTCCCATAGACTTCAATACAATCTGACTTCTTTAACAACGTAAAAACATTACAGTCAATTCATAAAGTAATTACAATTGCTACACAAATTCACTTTGTATACGATGTTGGTTTTTTTGGCATAAACAGGCTTCCATAGTTAGTAAAATGTTGAAAGAAAGTCAATATGTGATCTATGTTGCTAAAAGGCTCCCATTATGTCTAGCTCCTTGTCTTCCCACTAAAGAGGCTTTCGTACATCCTCAGAAACAGAAACAGGCTTCTGTAGTTTCACATCGCTTTGCTGAAATTAACCACAAATAAAGTCCCCTTGTAGATTAATCTGGTTTATCTTCAGTTAGTCCAGGATCCATAAAAATCAACCAGGTGTCCGAGGACAAACGCTCTCACAAGGTACCAGGACAATCTTTGCTCCCACAAGCAGATTTTATGTAGGTTAGTTAAGGTGGGAATCGACAGTGTGTTTTCAAGGCAAATTCATCTTATCACTGAGCAAAGCAGTGAGTTTTTTTTTTTCGGGTGTTAACAGATACACTGAAGGTTATAAACAGGAGCTGCAGCAGCAGAGTCCAGGTGTTAACACCGTTCACCTGCAGGTTGGTAACATGGCTCTGTTGAAGTCCACACTAAGTCTCCTGGTCCTGCTCGTGGTCTCCGACTGCTCCTGGGCTCAAGAGAAGGTGAGGAAATGAGTCAACTCTATGTGTCGAGAATTACAAAATAAGATTTAATGTAAATGAGGATTAAATTTGTGATTTATGTAATTTCCCCCTGTTTTCCTTGGTGATATCAGAATCATGTTCAATCTCTTCTCTTCATAAGAATTAAAACCCTAATTCATACCTCAACAACACTAAACAACTGATGCTAAATTTTGGGAACAGTCGAGAAAATTGTAATTAAAAGTGCAATATTCATAATAATACTGGACAAAGTGGTCAAAATTAAATAAACAGGCATTGTGATCAGAATCATATCACTAAATTACAAAAAATATAGATCTAGATATATAATATATAAGAAAACCATGACATTTTGAAATAATCAAATGAACTTTTAAAACTTAACCATTTCTCCTATAAAATATTAGAAAAAAATCTAATTTTGTTTCAAAATTTTCTTTTTTCATTTTTTTTTCACTCCATTTCACACAAATAATAAAATCAAAGTAAGAGCCTACAAACATGATTACAGTAATGGATGAAAATGAAATACCTCGATAAGCTTGAAAAGCTTGTGAATAACAGCCCAATCACTGCAGATATAATTAGAATTACAGCAGCAAAAAAATACCGAAGTACCTAAAAATACCTGTCCTAAAACCCGAAACCCTAAAAGAGAAACCATGGTCCAAAATCATAAATCCCATCATTCCAATTATTAATTCCATTAGATAGTAAATATAAACAGTAACCAGCTCTGAAGACCAAAGCTTTTCAGGGTCGACATGTTCCATCATATTTTAATAATAATTTCAGCTTTAAATTCTTTTTAAAGACAAAGACTGAGACCAGTGGCCTTATAGAAACCACACCAAAGTTATATAAATCATTATTCAATTATTATTTCATTATATAAATTATTCTTTATAAGAATATAATTAATTTCATTTAATCTAATGTAACAAGATAATGAGGAATAAATTTGTGATTTATGTAATTATATATATATATATATATATATATTTACATTTGTTGAGTTTTAAAAAACTGTGATGTTGAAAGAGAGGTCAGTGGTTGGTTTCCAGTAAAATGTTATATTACACACGTGACTTTTTTCTGTGAAATCTGTAATTTCTCAAGAAAGTTAGGAAAAGTATTAATAGCATATAATGTCAGGATATAATGAGGCTCAAATCAGAGCTGATCTGAGGTTAGAAGTGCTAGAAAATGCCTCAGTATAATATAATTTTCCTTTATTTTTTAAAGCAGCTGGGAATCTAACTCTCATTTCATCAGTCATTTCCTGATGTACAGTTAATCAACTGACCACAAAAAAGACATGAAGGAACCACAAAGAGGCCGTATGTACAGTGCCTATAAAGGATGTTCACCTGTTGTTTTCTCCTTTTATTGCTTTTGTAAATGGGGTCGTGGTCATAATAATTTGGAAACATTTAATTTTACATTTACATACAATATTTTAATGAATTGACATTACTTTGTTGAAATCAGTTTGTTACTAACGCAGTGATGTCTTCTCCCTGATCCAGGAACTGTCCGTCTCTGAGCGGCTGTGGAAAGCCAACAAGGATGTTGGTGAGACACTTTACACCTAATTACACCTGTTCCTCCATTAATCGCTGTCAACAGATTGTTATACAAGTTAAATTCCCATTCGTATATGGACACGCACCCAAATCATGTTTCTGTACATACAGATTTTTAATATTTTTTTTGATAAAACTCGGGAGGACCTCCTGTCTGGACTTGATTCTTATAAAGGTTGAGTTTTTAAATTCATCTGCCAACAATTTTCACAGAGGCTGTGAAATGGGCCAGATGTATGTGGACAACCCGTGTGTGCAGGCGTAAAAAAAAAATAATCATAGAAGTTAATCAGCATGTTACGAAAACAGTTTCAATTAAAACTGAAGGTCAAGAAGGTCATGAAGGTCATGAGGATCTAGATCATGACGGTTTCACTTGACTTTACTGTTACCTACAACTAATAAAGTGGCAGCTGGATTGTGATGAATCCCAACTTGTCTCAAGATAAATCTGAAGGGGCTGGAGATGATTAATGAGCTAGAGAAGGAGAAAAAAACATCTGCTACACATCTTCTGTTCTGGCTTTTATGGAATTATTATCATTGTAGATTTACATTTTTTTTAAATCATAGGCTAAAGGGTTCACAACATGATGGTTATAAAAGCTCATCAATGTGTAAAAAGTTGAAACATACGACATTTTACCAGTTTTCACCACCTTTGGGCCAAAATGTCAGATATGAACATGCGTGAGCTCCTTATTTAACACACATGACTGTATATGTGTGATGTCTGGTGGATAATATCTACTGCACCACAGTCAAAACAGAAGTTTTTTATCAGAGTGTTTAATGTTTTCCTCTAACAGTTCATACAGAGGAAGAGCCCTTGGTCATCGACGACATCGCTTACGACAGCGAGAAGGACAGAAACGCTGATCAATGCACCTCCCGCGGCTGCATGTGGGGCAAATCCAGTGATGGGAAGGTGTACGTGCCCTACGTCATCGCCTCACATTACTGTAAGTGACTGAAGGCTCTTTATTCAAAGATATCATAATGATGACTAAACCATTTAATCCAATGTTTGTAATATGTTTAACCTTTTCAAATCTCAAATGGGAGATAGCTACGACAATATACGGTGTTTTCACAGTGAAATTTCTTTTACTGGACTGAAAGTTGTTGTTTTTTTTTTTTTCAAACCAACAGTTTTCTCATTTCTTTAATCAAGTTTGTTGAAGGTTTGAGTAAAAACCCACTTCACTAAATATATTTTAACTTTAGAATTTAATGTGGTTTCTTATGGAGTTCTTAATTTATTCATTTTTATTTATTTACCTTTTTTTATTCAAAATTACACATAATAACAATTTCAAAGCAGTTTTTTTAATAATAATAAAATACAATTAATTTGGGTTAGGGTTATTTTATTATGTCTCTTTTTTGATACACATATTGAAAGATTAGACCTAATTTCATTAAAAAAAAAAAAAAAGGAGTCCTTGTATTTAAAGGACTAATATGTTTGTCGTCCGTCATGAGTTTCATCCATTCAGTGAAATCAGATTTCATCGTTGAACAAACCTTTAAGCACCAATAAAACCTGCCATGGCAAGTCCAACTTTTAGTTTGGATATAAATAAGTACATCCTCTAAGTTTTTCCCATTTAAAAAACTTTTTTTTTAAATGATAAGTTATAACTATTTTATGTAACCAGATTTCTGCAGGTGGAATCAATGCCCTTGAATAGATGTTATATACGTTCTTACACATGTCACAGGTGTATATTGTGTTTTCTCTCACCTGCATGTGTCTTCTCAGCTTCTCGTGAGCGCTCCATCATCGAGCGTGGGCTGCAGTCCTTCACCGACGTCTCCTGCATCCGCTTCATCCAAAGAACCAACCACAGAGACTTTCTGAGCATCCAGTCGCACAATGGGTACCGATCTGTGACTCCGAGTCCGGAAGCTGCTGACAGCTCCTTAGATCTGACTTATGGTTGTGCATTATGAAGTACAAGATAATGGATGTCATTTAGCATCGATTCACAGATTAAATCTTTGATTTACAAAAAGGGAAAAAAAACATTTCACAGTTTAACATGACTGAGTAACATATGACTCTTTCTTTACACATTTATGGCTGCAGCTTTATGTCAAAATGGAAATATTCTAGATGTAATTTCATTATTTTACACAATAAACAGACATATTTGGGATCTTTGACATCTTTTGGATCTCAGCAAGAATTTAAATTTAAATAAATTTTTGAAATGTGGTTTTTAATTTTTTATTAATATTTTATATTCACTTATGGGCCTGAAACTAAAACTGTATCCCAATTTCATTTGGTTTCATCTTGAGAGACCACATGGGTTCAAATATTTTTATTTGATGCTCGAGACTATTTTAAAGATTGTGCATCACACTTTACATAAACAAAACACTGATAGATAAACAGATGTTGGCTTATTTTACATTTTAAATGAATATTTGAATTTTAATGAACAATCATGTCTGTCTGCTGTCATTGTTTTTATTTTCTCTTTCGTTGCACGAATGCAGCTGTTACTCCTACGTCGGCCGCCGTGGTTATTCCCAGACGTTGTCTCTGGACCGTCGGGGCTGCCTGTACCACAGCACCGTCCAGCACGAGCTGCTCCACGCCCTGGGCTTCAACCACGAGCAGTGTCGCTCCGACAGAGACCAGCACATCAGAATCCTGTGGGAGAACATCCAGTCCGGTCAGCACCAGACACTGCCAACATTATCATCAAGCTCATTTAAAGATTTATCCATTGACTGTAGATAAAAGTGGACATAAACTCCTGGTCTTTAAAGTGAAGCCAAAGCTGAAGGGACTTGAACCTGCGTCTATCTAATGGCCATCAGGGGGCGACTCCGCTGGTTGTTGAAAGACCAAGATGATGACAAAGTTACTTTAAAACCCCGGTTCACAAACCGATAGGTGACATCACACTGGGTTGCTGTCGCCATTTTGGTTTTTTGAAACCAGAAGAAACCATATTTGGAGGAAAAGGTGGAGCTGAGGAGGAGTGAAGGGTTGAGCTGACCTGGTTGTCAGGCAGGTTGCTGGGTATAGTCCTAATTCATCCCCTGCTTTATGGTCTATTTTCCCCCAAAAGGGACCATCATTTAAAAAAATGAACACAATGACTGAGCTCAGGAAAATGTTTACATCTTCTCATAAACTTCAATACAATCTCATTTCTTTTTACAACACGTGGTAATTTGATATAATCCAGGTTTAAGGCTCTTCAGCATTGGCTTCACTTTTCAAGCTCAGTGTCTTCGCCCAGTTTTATACGGATGAAACTTAAAACTATCTAAAGCTTTTCCTGAATGTAGTTTTTGCACTTAAAACCGATTATATAATTATTATAGTATACATGTATTATTATAGTAACCATGGCGACGGGGGTTACTTCAGGAGACATTGTGATGGTTGGTCAGGTTGAAGGTCTGACTGCCCTGAAAATAGATTGATAATTGTGCATGACACAAAAATTTACATCAGTCAAACCTGTAACTTCTGGGAAATGAGAATTTCTCCAGCATCACCACACCAACCGGGGACGTTTTTTTTTTGTAAAACATTGATGGATGTTCTTTGATTCTTGATCTTTTGGATGTTGTGTGGCAAATATGTGTGGGTCCTATGAGAGAGGGAAGGAGAGTAGAGGGTTAGGTTGGTATTTATGGATTACCAGGAGAGACTGACAACAGCAGCCTGTAAGCCAAATTCATCTCTGGAGCTTTGTAAAATGTAAATAAAGTCAATGTTGCGACACGACTCATCTCCTGATGCAAAGCTAACTTCAAAAGCTAAAAGTTCTGAAGAGACACAGTAAAAGACAGTTCTTCACTTTGTGTGGTTGTCGCCTCAGGTTTGGAGTACGCCTTCGACAAGCTCAACACCCTGAACCTGAACACACCCTACGACTACAACTCTGTGATGCAGTACCACAGGTCTGAGGATGCCACCATTCATCTGTTCACTCAGATGACCATTGATCCATTGCGACATTATTGGCTCATATAACTTATATCACTTTTGGAAGTACTCCTTACCCACACAATGACTGGCCCTTTAAACAATGAACCAGTAATTAGTGCATACAAACCAAAATTAACCCATTTTTATAATATGTTAATTCCAGATATGCCTTCTCTGGGAACAATAAACCCACCATGGTGCCCATCCCCAACGCTAATGCTGAATTTGGCACAGCCACCCAGATGAGCAGGAATGACATCACCAGGCTGAACAGGCTGTACAAGTGTTAAGTAAGAGAAATGCATATATATATTATCTACATAACATAACAAACTATACAACAATATTTGTTTTTCTGTTGTGTTTAATGTGTTTCTTTTTCTCCAATAGGTGATGAGAACAGTCTTCACATCATGATCCCAATTCAAATTCACATCAAACCAGCTCTTTATAATCCCGAGGATTTTGTTATAATCTCTTGAATTTACAATAAATAGTTGTGAACATTAAACTCTAGACACTTTTGTACCTTCTCTAAGTCTGTGTGATGCAAAACCTGCAGCATTTTTACATGTTAATAAAAATGAAGTGACTGGTTGCAAAGTGAAAGGACCAACAGGGAATTATCACCTTTATCACAGCGAACATTGAGGTGGAAATAAACTACATGTGCCCATAGTGGACAAAAAACTATCAACTATGAAGGCGGCTTTAAGTGAATGTTACATTGAATTTATTAGAAAATTAATAATCTAATAGAAAATTAGACCGTTGACCATAATAAATCATACTTTACAAACACGTTAGTATTCAAATGACAAAATATATACATAGACATATATATAGATACAATAGATACAATGAAAAATAGATTTTATCAATTGGTTTTAGTCTATTTTCATCATATTTTACCACAAATTCAATTTGTTAAGTATAAATTATATATAGTATAATATTTGCAACGTATTTCAATTTAACAAAAACACATAGTGTGTCCTAAATTATTACAGCCCTGCAATTTCATCCTATTGAAAATGCATTAATTTGTATGCTTATTTCACAGGGATATTGAATGCAACAGGTGTAATGTAGCCAGGGAACTACATAACTAGCAAATCTGAGTTTATAAAGATAATTTGAAGCTAATCCAACTTTTAAATTAAGATAAACAATTAATTAGATAAAACAGATCAGGATAAAAACAATATAACTGATTAAAAAACTGTATTTATGTTTGTGTTCATGTGTTTATAAGTCGCACATGACTGTGTACACTCACTGACCATTTTATTAGGAACATATTCATGCAAATATCCGACCAGCCAATCATAGAGCAGATACAGAAGCTTCAGGTAATATTCACGTTGAGAATGAAACTGAGAAAGTCTTTATTATAAAGTCACATATATAATTAGCTGAGGTTGAGCTGATTCTGAAAATGTGGAGACTTGGCGAGTTTTTTTAAAAATGGCAACTTTATAAGGAAAAACACAAAGGGATGAAAAAACCGAAAAGACTGAATGTGGCTCTAAAGGTCGGAGGGAGGAGTCATTCACATTAAGTTGAGACAAGATGAAACATTGTTTAAAAACAAAAGAGATTCAGATAATAGAAACTTTTCTTCTGTATAATATGACAAAATGTAAAACTAAATAGATTTATTAAAAAAATATATATATATATATATTCTATTCTTGTTTTGGTAAAATGTGGAAAACATGCTCATAATGTTTGAAGCCAAGTATCTGAATCTAACAAGATTACAAAGCTTCTTATTATGGGAATAATGCAATGTGGCATCAAGGTGAAATATTCTTATCAGACTCTAAATTCTATTTTCACTCCATTTCTTCCATCGCTGACCTAAATATCCTTTAAAGGGTGGTTTTCCGGTGCAGCTGATGCTTTATAACGTGATGCTGCTCCTGATGCTGGCTGCGTTCTTCACCCCTCAGTGACAGCAGTGAGTGTCATTCCCTAACTCTCAGCAACATAAAGCCGTTTTTTTAGTGTTTTTCAATGTAACATAAATCGGTTGTGTCTTGCTGCAGGTTATTTCTTGACATAGTTGCGATGAAGTGCATTCTGGGTCTTGTGGTCCTGGTGGCTGTTTCAGTTTGGGCTGAGGAGGAGGTGAGTTGTGCTGCAAATGTTTCACATCTACACTCTTATAGTAGAAGTTTTGAGACTTTTTACCCAAGAAGAAGTAACAATAAATGTGTGTAAAAATGAAAAACAAGTATTTAAAAGCATTTGAAAATAGACTGTAATGGTGCGAAGACTCAGAAAATGTCTTGAATGAAAAAAAGTCTTACATACATGTAGTAAATATATATGTTATAAGTGGATTTTGTCTTAGTGGTTTGCTGGGAAGCCAACTAGTCTCACATGGTGTAAATGATGACATGTGATGTAAGAGGAAACCCACAGAAATGTTTAAAAACATGGCATAATTGGATTGATTTCCCAGAACCTTTGATTGGGCATAAACCTGTTCTGCTTCTTTAACAATTAACTGTAATTGCAATACATTTTATTTGTAAACAAGCACCTTTAAAGACACCCAACGACACTTTACAAGCAAATAAAATATTCATAAGTCAAGATAAAACACTATATGAATGAATAGAGAAATAGGATACTCTTACACACACAGACATACATCCCATAGACTGTATGTAAAAGTAGATGTAATGTAATGACCATCAGGGGGCGACTCCACTGGTTGTTAAAGAAGTCAGATTGTATTAAAGTCTATGGGAAAATGTCCCTACTTCTCCCATGATTTATTAGCTCAGTCAACGTTTTCCTAATGAGTTTATGGTCTCAGTCTCTAGTTTCAAGTCTTCAATACAACATGATGTTCATTTTTTAAATGATGGTCCATTTAGAGGAAAATAGACCAGAAAGCAGGGGATGAATTGGGGGGCGTGGCTACTGTGTGATTGACAGACTGTACCACCCAATCAGGATAGAGTACAGAGCAGGTCAGCTCCACCCCTCACTCCTCCTCAGCTCCACCTTCTCCTCCACATATGGTTTATTCTGGTTTTTAAAAAAAACAAGATGGCCGACTGACAAATTACAAACTGGAGGCTTCAAATGAAGGTTAACTTTTTTATTAAAGTTATTATGTAGATCAAGCAAAAGTAGTCTTTGTTTAGGCAACTTCATTTTTTTGTGTTTTGCTATAGTCACTTTAAAATTACATTGACTTACATTTTCTCATGCTATTCAAATAATTGGTTATATAAAAGAGCACAACATTGAAAGATTGAAGTACTTTCCAAACAAAGATTTTTTTTTTTAAGATCACTCAGTGTTTCTTCTTCTGTCTCTCTTTTTTCTTTGCATATTTTTTCTGGAAACATTTGGTAAGTTTACTGTTTTTTTAATACAAATGAAACAATGCTAAAAATAAATAATAAACAATTTGAGTGTTTGAAATTGTAATAAAATCCACCTTATGATAAAGCTTAGTTAAAAAAAAAACCTTCATCAGAGTGTATTTGTGTGATAATATTGAATCTTCATCACTCCTTCCTGTACAGCTCAGGCTTTAACTGCTTCAGAGCGGATTGAGAGAGCGAACAGGGATGTTGGTAAGGACAAAACATCCGCCACGTGTTGGGGCTTGATGTCAGACGTCAGATCTTGACTGAACAGCTGAATAAGAGAAATACTGTTTTGTGTTGATCTGCTGCAGTCCGTTCTCCTGATGAACCCTACGTGGAGGATGATGTTGCCTATGATTCTGAGGCTGAGAGAAATGCTGATCCCTGCACAGCTCGTGGCTGCATGTGGCCCAAGTCCGCTGATGGAAAAGTCTACGTAGCCTACATCATTTCCAGGGTCTTCTGTGAGTAGTATATACTCTTATATAGACTCTACTATTTCTCATCAATTCATAATTTAAGATGTTGAACAATTTATTTTATAAGATTTAAGATTTTCGAATAATTTGCTAATGAACAGGTTTGTCGTCTAAACCTGGTTAAAACAAAATATGCATGACATTAAGTTTAATGGATAGAAAACTGACATGCAATTAAAGTACATACATCTTGAATATTGATTACATTAATAACCAAAACAATATATTTTTGAGTATAATGTTTAGAATCAGAATCAGAATCTGGTTTATTGCCAATTTTCAACGTACAAAAACTTTGTTCTGATGCAAAAACAGTAAACAGGAAAAAATGTAGACTAAGTTTAAAATAAAGAATCACTGAAAGAAGAATCACTTAAACATAGATAGAAATTTTAAATAATAAAATAAGGTGAAAAAAATATTCAAAGAATCTAAATATGTGTAAAGTCTGTGCAGTGGTTTTATCATATCACAGCATCATGTCCATCTTGTGGTTGATGCGACATCAGTTTAAAGTGATTCTGCTGCTTTTTCAGCCCCTCGTGAGGTGGCCCTCATCCAGCGTGGCCTCCAGTCCTTCCATGAAGTCTCTTGTATCCGTTTCGTCAAACGCACCAGCCAGAGGGACTATCTGAACATCCAGTCCCTTAATGGGTAAACATGTACTACGGGAGGTCTAGCACCTTGCAGGATATCCTGATTTGTTCTAGCTTGTTGACGCAGTCGGCTTCTTTATTTTCATTTCTTTATTCTTATTTTCCTGTTGTCCATGTTGTCAGAAACTAGACTGAGGTCGTGTCCTGTGTTGCCACAGGTGTTACTCCTACATTGGCCGTCGTAACCATGGGCAGGATCTGTCCCTGCAGCGTTCGGGCTGCGTTTACTACCACACGGTCCAACACGAGGTGCTCCACGCTCTGGGCTTCCACCACGAGCAGAAACGTTCTGACCGAGACCAGTACATCCGCATCGCACTGGAGAACGTCATCTCTGGTTTGTCTGTTTACACCTGTCGTAATCTTTTAGATGTACACTTTATTGATCTGAGGTTTATTTTAAGTCACAGGGAACAAACGTTTGCGCCGGTTTTCAACGGAGCAGTTTGACCCCCAGTTTAAAACACGCTTGTTTGCACTTTTGTAATTTGCGTGTCGCCATCTTGGTTTTTCATTTCATTTTTCATTTCATTGAAAAATTAACATCGTGTTGTATTGAAGGAGATTTGAAACTAGAGACTGAGACCATAAACTCGATAGATAATACCCTCAGGTCAGTGAGAACCATTTTCCCATAGACTTCAACAAACATGCCCCCTGTTGGTCATTAGGTAGAATGCAGGTGTAAGTCACTTCAGCATTGGATTCATGCTTCAAGAGTCTACGTCCATTTTTATAGATAGTCTATGCCAACACCACTCTCATCTCTGTCCTTTCAGTGTGAAGCTACAACAAGCAGCCAGTTAGCTTAGCATAGCACAGAGACTGTAAACATTGGGAAACGGTAGGTGTGATTCTGATAGACATGAAAATCCAGCTAAAGCCTCCTAATTATTTCACTTGTTTAAAGATGTTCTGTGTGTAAATCTCTGTAAACCGCTAAACCCATTAACCTCAATACTGTACATGTAACTACAAGTACAGAGAGGCAGCGTTCAAGCCCCAGGTTGAAACATGACTGATGATCAGAGTAACAGATCTGTTTATAATTCTGTTTTCCTTTCAAATCTTTAGGAATGGAGCACAACTTTGATAAAGTCAATACTTTGAACCAGGGAACCACCTACGACTACGGCTCAGTTATGCATTACAGCAAGTGGGTAAAAGAAAAACAACTCTGTTACCTTGACCCTAACTGTGTAGCTGCTGTCTCTGTGATGGAGAGTGAGTAGGTGTTCAGACTAAAAACAGCCCTGTGTTACGACAAAATGAAGAGGGCCGTGTTGTTGTAGTTGTTTCAGGAACTGAAAGGTTTAAAGGTTCTGGACAATGATTTTGAAAAGGATGAGGATGGATTTCACAACTCTGGAAAGTTGCCACGTTGTTTATGTTTTTTTGTCTTTCATCGTGTGGTATTTGACAGAAAGATGGTTTTCAGTTGATAAAGTAAATCTCCCAAAAATCTGTATTTTGTTTCATACAATACTAAACTGAAGGAAAACACACGTCGATTCTGTACTTCTTCACCTAAAAATAACATCAGAATATATGATTATGGATCAAATGTTCATCATATTATTTGTTATTAAAAAGAAATGATTTTGTTGAATGGTGGTCACGATGAAAGCACAAATGATTGGCCAGGGGAGGCTTTGTTTTTATTTACACCAGAACAGCATCTCTGTGGACATTTCTGTGGTTTAGGTGTTAAGATACAGATCATTTCCTGTCATCTGTCTATCAAAAGGCATAAAAAGGTCCAAAACACAACGGCCTCTCAAAACAAAAAGCAAAAAATCTCAAGCTCATTTTATCGATATTAATTTAACTGTTTGATGTTACCAATCATTAATTTACTGTGGAAACCGTAACAGAGACCTTTTGAAAATAAGATTTCCAGGGAACTTAAAAACAAATAGTAATTGAATTGATGACCTGTATTACTGTCAGGACGCTGGTGGACAGAGGGACAGAAGATATATATCGATGTGTTTGAGTATTTATGTTTTAATGTAAGAATTGTGGGGTAATTTCATTTATAGCAGCCCCTATCTTTTTTATTCTTCATTTATTTTAATGATAGTGAAGTTCATTATTTCACTTTTGTATGTATGAGATGTATTTGTGCACTTTGATATGTTAAAATAAATAAAAAATGTATTTAAAAACAACACAAAAAACACACAGTTGAAGCCTAGATGCCTTTTTCCAGAGCCTTTGTCGTGACCCTTTGTTCTGCCACCTATTTCCTCCTTCCTGTTTCAGATACGCCTTCTCCAAGAACAACCAGCCCACCTTGGTGGCGATTCCTGACCCCAGCGTTCAGTTTGGCACGGCCAGTGAGATGAGCCAGAAGGACATCATCCGGCTCAACAAGCTGTACAACTGCTGAGGTAAATCCACATTAAAAAATACTGTGTTTCGGATTGATCTGCATTAATTATTCAAAGTTTGTCTGTAGAGGAGTCGACTCTGTACATTATTCTTACACAGCACTGTTGAATAGATTTATCAAAAAAGTTGTTTTTCTCAGGAACTAAACCTATTTATGAATCTTCTTTTTAACCAGGTGACCATGATAGGCTAGAATATCAACACCATCATCATCATCATCATCATCATCATCATCATCATCATCATCGTCATCATCGTCACTATTTTCAATTTCAATCACTTGATAAACAGCGAATATTAAAAGTTGTAATTGTCATCAATAAATTTGCATTTCAGCGTAGAGACCCTTTGTTTTCTTCATTTGTTTAAGTTCCTAAACTCTTTTCTAACTTGATATGACAAACTGTTGTTGTAGTTTTACAACAGTCTGAATAATATTTGTCATAACGTTAAACTGTCCGTTAAACACTGAATTACCTGTTATTAGCTGCTAAGTTTGGCCTGCATATAATGTTTTGGTAAAATTAAAATGTCATCAACATTAGCTGCTAAGTTTGGACATTGAACATTGAATTTCCTGTTAAAATGAGACATTTCCGATAACATTAGCTGCTAAGTTTGGTTTAATATAAAAAGAATTGTAGTGTTGGTTGATTCAGGAAATTTCAGGAGAAAAGATAATAATTTTAAAGTATTCACTCAGGATCTAAGGGATGCATCTCATTACCTTAATAAGTCTCCTTGTTTCCTTTATTCTCTCACATACATTTAGTCCAGATATTAGAAAAATACTGAATCTGTGATTTATGAGGAATTAACAGGGTTCAGGGTCTTTGAGTGAGACACGACTGAAGCTGTAAAATCTATTAATCATTATTTTTGTTTAATTACCACTAGGAGGCGTCACATCCTCATTTCTGACTCACGCAGAGTCACTGGGCTCCAGTGGCTTATCCATTTTTAAAAGCCAGTTTGATATTGATATTTATTTCCTACATTTCACAATCAATTCTGCAGCAGAATTTAGTCCATGAGAAAATTCATATATGTAGATATTTTTAATTTGTGCATATATACAAATTTTACAATGGATATTTCATATATGTCTTAAACATATATCTTCATATATCCAGGGGATGTATATATGTGATTATAATATAAGTGGCATATATGGCAACACGACTTTTGATATAGGGACAGCTGTTTTATTTGAAGTTGTACAGGTTATTTGTGTGTCGCTGTGGTGAGGGAGGTGCTGTGTACATATGTAAATATATGAGTAAATATATGTAAGATCAGACAGTGAGAGTATAACAGTGTACTCAAGATGAGAGGACATGTTCTCCTGGGTTATATCAAGTCAAAAAAATCTAGTCCCCTTGGTCTGAACACACCACCTACATAATGAGAAAAATGTAAGCATCAATTATTTAGAGATCTAATAACATTTCTGCTTATTACTGGTGATTACTATAGTTTTATATCTAAATATTGTAAAAAAAAAAAAATCTCAAAACTAATGAGAACCGTTGGCTTGTTTCACCAAAGACTAAAGAAGATGACTGGGTCTCCCCTGCAGATCAGCCAAAGCCACCTGAAGTCAACCATCCTGAACTGGATCCCCGACATTCCTCGGTGACAGGAGCTGAGAGTGACACGCCGCCTGAAATCAGGGGCAGTCTGTCGTCCTGGCTGAGCTGGTGCTTACCTGAGGCGTGAAGAGGTTTACTGACACAGGAAGTGAAGAAATAAGAGTCCGAACAGGTCAGATTTGTTGGTTATTGTATTACAGGGCAGATCTTTGTATGTTACGTGTGGTATTATCTTTAAATAAGAACTTATTTTAAGCTAACTGCTTTTTAAAGCATATGTACATACATACATACATATGTATAGCAAGAGAAGTGAATACATGTTAAATGTGCACCGTGCTTCATATATTTGTGTAATTTTTATCCTACATCACTGCAAAAATAATTTGTTTTAGCAATTCAGATATATATATATATTCATCAATGCTAAAAGGGGCATAGACATGAGGAACATATATTTTACATACATTAAATGTAACATACATGTTCATATATTCAAATTATATAATTATTATATTATTTGTACATATAATATATGTTTAATATACAAATTACACACACATCAAATCTATTATTTGCATATAGGTGAAATATGTATACATGACATACATGTCTAATTATGTATTTTATGTACATAAACATACATATTTATATGGCCAAGACATTTATGCCATATATGAAATTGTTCCAGTTTCTAATAGACAGCTGGGGGTGTGTATCAGCAGTAATAATAATAATCATAATAACAGATACATTTTATTTTTGTGTTATTGTTACACCTACAACCACAGTCTCAGTGTCAGTCATCATGAGCATATAAAACACCACAGATGAATATAAACCAGATCCGGAGCTCATTTTAAAAAAATAACAACAATGACAGACATTTAAATTTGAATTTTCATAAAACAACTATTTTTAATTTAAAATGGAGAAATGAAAACAAAGACTGAATGAATGAAATGAAAACAGAACCGGCTGCTCAACGGTGCTTTTTCTATTCTGAGTGTGTGTTTTACCTATTGGATTAATGTGTCCACTCATTAGTTTTTCTTTTTAGGGTTGTAGGCATCAGAGTTGAGGTATTATGTGGCTATAATCGTATTTGCACATGCAGAGGCTCGGCCCCCATTCACAGGCTTCTGTGTCCCATTTACACCCATTGCTATTATGATGTTGTGTATTTTTATCCAACGCCTGTGCACTAGAATATCTCAAGGTTTTGTTGTAAGGTATTTCATGAAAACCTGGGGCTCTTAAATGATGTGTAACGTCCAGAAGAAGGAAATAAGAATAAGTTGGTCATAATGGTGATTTTAATGAGTTCACTCACATTCATTCATTCTTTCACCATTGCATGTGGCAGCTGTTCTGCTCAGAGGTTGAAGTATTTTTAACTGTATGTTATTACTATGTTAGTCACATAACTTCATCCTTATTTCTCCTCTTTATTCCCTTTATTATAGGACATGAGCGCAATGATTTTCCCAGTTTAATCATTAACATTTAATTCCAGAGGTATTAACAATATTTATGCAATTTGGTTTTAGTTATTGTTGTACTGCAGTTTAGGTATAATGGCTGTTATAAACTTTCCACCACGATATCACTGTTGATTCTTAAAAGGTGGCGGCCAAAAGGAATTTCTATGAGGATGCAGAGTGTTTGGCACCTCATGTAAAACGTCATTGATGTTTATTCAAGGCAGCACTTTGGCAGAACACACACTGCAGCGTTCGGGAGGGAGGAAGTGCTGGAGGGGATGACGACTCCCTGCAAAAACACTGAACTCGTCGAGTTTCTGGATGACTCATCTTGGCATCTGAAGTCGAAGCAGGTTCTGAACAAGAGTGTCATTCTCCCCTGACGCCGCAGTGCCAAGTATCAGGGCTGTGACCCCGGCTCCACGCTGGTCAGACCGGACAGGACAGTGGATCAGAGGGTGAGTGAGGAGGGAGTGACCTTGTCATGTAACTGGGCTCCAAAGTGCAGACATTAGATTTTCTGCACCAGACTGAAGGCTCTTCTTCTTCTTCTTCCTCTCCTTCCCACCTCATTCCCTTTTCTGTAGAGTTACATTCCTTGAATGTTTCCAATCCTTTATGAAGGTGAGTGTCTGAAGAGCTGGTGCATTCTGACCTTTCCTTGAAAATCTCAACGAAGGACACCAAGACAGATTCCTCAGGGCACTGGGCATTATGGAGGGTATGTGCTACTAATTCTTGAAATCCCTCAGAACAAGGAGTTTTGTTATAGAATGAATGGATGCATTTTTTTTTTTAACATCGCTCTTGTGTAAGTTGCATATTGGCGCACGATCAGCTGCTCCAAACAAGTTGCAATGTCCCAAAATGCGTTCGGAAGAACGAAGTTGGTCGATTCACTTTTAACTTCGGTTTGAATCTGTCAGTGTCATTGTCCTCGAGTGTCAGGTAGAAAGAGAGCGACTGCACTCTCCTAAAACTTATTTTGCTTCAAAGATGTGGACTGTTTGTTACTTTAAAGGGGAAAATATAAGAAATGGTGTAATCTCCTCCATTGAGCTAACATATTCATTTTCACCATCATTTTTGTCTTGTAACAATATGAAGAAAAACAAAAACAACCAAGCCCCAACTTTTTTGCGAAGCATAATACTAACAACAACATGTTATATGTCGTCTACAGTCTATGTCTATAAAAAGAGACATAGACAACAGGGTTGAAAATGAAGCCAATCCTTCAGAGGGCCTTAAACCTGATTGTATTGATCTCTATGGGAAAATGGCCCCAATTCTCCCTTGATTTATTAGCTTAGTAAATGTTTTCCTAATGAGTTTATGGTCTCAGGCTCTAGTCTGAGGAGAGAGTCTTCAATACAACATGATGTTCATTTTTTAAATGATGGTCCATTTAGAGGAAAATAGACCAGAAAGCAGGGGATGAATTAGGGGGCGTGGCTACAGTGTGATTGACAGACTGTGCCACCCAATCAGGATAGAGTACAGAGCAGGTCAGCTCCACCCCTCACTCCTCCTCAGCTCCACCTTCTCCTCCAAAGATGGTTTCTTCTGGTTTAAAAAAACTAAGATGGTGACAGACAAATTCCCTACGCTACACTTGGTCGTAGCATAGCTAGAAAACTGCTGCTCTGAACTACAGCTCTCACTTCAAACTTTTTAATTGTAATAATTGTTTTACCATAAACCCACTGAGTAAAAAACTAGAAGTGACACATCAAAGTGTTGGATATTGACATTTTGATATGAAAAACATTTAAAGTCTTCTCACTGCAATGTAAAGCACTTATTCCGGAAATGTCCATGTATGTGTCCTCTGACCCCTAATTTCTGGGCCGACAGTTTATAGTAAAGCCTCTAGTCGGTGAGATTTAACTCAACTCAGACTAAAGGTGAACACAGAGAAATGTTCCTCCTTCAGCAGATAGATGTGAAAAGTTAAATTAGTCACTATTTAAGGTCCAATGTCCAAGTGGAGAAGTCATATTTACAAAGGAACTTTTTTACCGCTGACTTTTAAACCGGCAGAAGCATTCAAACTTTTCGTTGCATGCATCCTTTAAACTGAGACAAAAAAAAAACAGGGCCTGCAACCTTGGACTATTTAGCAGAAGCACCTGCTCCCTCTAGTCTACAGTCAAGAGATGGTGGGGAGACAGAGGGAGACAGTGTGAGGCAGGACGTCATGAGGCAGCGAGATTAGAGCTCAGAGGAGAAAGAGACAGAGCAGCGCTGACTTCAGATCAGCAGGGATGGCGACTGAATAGAGGTCTCCTTCAGCTACTGGCAGCCACTCAGGGACAATCAGACAGAGATGTGGCCCAGATCCCAGCTCCCTTCTTCCTCCGCCTCCTCCTCTTCCCTCCATTTCCTTTCTCTCTGTCAGTGGAGTCACTATCTAGACCTTCCATGTCCTCCCATTTGAAGCTACAGCCAAGACGAAGGATCCGGGGCTCGCTGTCTCACTCTTTCTGTTTCCTTTCCTGTCTGCCTGCTGGCCGGCCCAGCTTCACAGCCACAGCACACAGGACCCAGTGATGGTCGACAGGCCACCCGGCTGCCCTCTCAGTCCTCCGTGCCCTCATCCACAAAAAGAGGGTCATTGTGCCTGCAGTGTGTCCCAACAATGAGCGGGTTAACATGAGCCAAGTATTTAGGGTTGAGGCGGGAGGGGGGCGTCTGGCTGAGGGACCCCACTGCCGCTTCCCGACTCCAGCCCCATCTATCAGTGGCTGTCCCATCGTCTCCACTTTCCCCACTTCTTCGTCATTATTTCAGCTCGGGGCTGCCGCCTGGTCCTGCCCTCACATCCCTCCTCTTCCTACAATGGACCCCGTGGACATGGTTTATGGGTCATTCACAGACCCACAAACTGCCCCATTTACTCAGGAACTGTGCCTCAGTGTAATTTTACTTGTATCAGTACAGGACGATAGTATTTCCATTACATACCGCTTCGTCTTTCTATTTCACAACATTACATTTAAGTTGTATGTCTCTATATGTGGACCCTGTGATGGACTGGTGACCTGTCCGGGGTGAACCCTGCCCTCGACCCCCAACGACCCTGAGGGATAGCCGGTATAGATAATGGATGGATGGACATTTATGTTGTTACTAACTGTTATATAGACGAGATTTAGCTTTATTATACAAGGTAGTTGATCGGTTCTCAAGCCAGTGGTTGATGTCACGGTGGGTTGCTACTTGGTCGCATTTTAAAAATGTTAACACAGCAAAGTATATAGCGTTCTTTTTTTCCTCCTCTGATTCTCCTGTGTTTTCACTGTCAATATGTTTTGTGAACAAAAGAACCGAAATTTTATAGAAGCGAATTCTGCCCATGTGTTTAAAATATGACTGAAACCCTTCAGGGTAAAAGAAACGCCTCATGTCCTTGATAATTTGCGCTGTGTTGAATTGCATGTTCGTCATGTACATAGACTCACTCATATCAGCATTCATGTGCTTTCACACTGCATATCTCAGACGTTCCTCAGGTGCTGTCATCGTTACAGAGACTGATCTGGAGGCAGGGTTGATCCACACACCCTCGGCCTTGTGTCAGCAGTTTCCCCTTCAAAGACCAGTCGGGCCAATTACAGCAAAACATGATTAGCCACATTTGGCACCGAGTCAACACAACAGAGGTTCCCTTAAAGCAGCTTGTTGAGATGCTGGGTTCACAGAGTGGATAAAACCAGATCAAAAGGTCAATGAGGCTGTGAGCACTAATAATATGTAAAATAAATAACTAATGAAAATATGTGAGTGTGATTGAAAACTCAGGGGGTTGAGTATCAGAAGAGATGGCTCCCAGATAGAAAGATGAGTCCAGCCCATGCTTGGGCCACATGTTTGTGTGCTTTCTCCTGGTTTCCACTGCCCAAATTTGACCCATGTTTTTTTGGTGGTGCTTCCACATTTGGACCAATTCTGGCCCACACACAGAAAATACCGATGTCGGACAATACTGGAGGATAACAGCCATAATCTGCCCAGATGTGGAGGTATATCTGCCAGGCTCGGGCCGAGGACCCAGACATGTGTTGGGACAGAAGTTTAATTTTCGCTCTCTAAACTTGCATCATTCTGGCTTTTGCAACAAATTCCATGAAAAGTCCAAAACCAACAATGGGTTAGACAGAGCCTGACTCCACTGCCATGTCTGTGGCTCTCAGCTCCGATCCTACTGAGTCCTACTGAAGATATTGATCTTTAAAAATGGATTTTTAATACACAGTTTCAATAGCAATTGTGTTTTAATGTTGTTTTTTTCTTTGGACAACAACAAAGCTCTGTGGCACACAGTCAAATACAGCCAGCTGGTGGTTTTGGTCTTTTTATTGGATTTGTTAACAGATAAGAAATATTGGCAGTGAATGCTACAGTTCCTTCCCCTAATCCAAACATAAAGCCTAAACTTCACCATAGGTATGAAAGGTGGTTTTCTCTCTAATTGTGCTGATGGTCACAGTTGTCTCCGACCCTGCTGACTGTGTGAACGGGACCGGGCAGATCCAGTTTCAATCAGGTGTCATCTCAGGCGGTTCAGGTCTGGTCCGAGTCTGGATTCATTCAGACCAGCTCAACAAACTGTACAGGCAAAAAAAACAAAAAAAACAAACAAAAAACAAAACATAAACATGTCTGCCTCCACTTCAGAGAAGAATACAGCTAAAAACATAGACTTTGTTATTGAATGAGCACAATACAGGGGATTAACGTGGATAAGACCTTCACGTTACCTTACTGTTATGTCTGCAGAGTTTAGCGTGACATCAAACAATAGACAGCTGCCAGGCCTTGTTTTTCTGGCCCAGCTGCTCATTTATGTTTCATGCTCTTTGTAGGACCGACTTCAGCTGCTGCCAAGAACTGCAGACTAAGAAACCTACGATGTTGCACAAGCATCAAATGTACACACAACTCCAATGTGGCTGACAAAATGTTCAATGTGATGGACTGTCTGCTGCATGTTGAGCTGCAGTAGTTGTCAAGTCTGTGCATGTTTGAATTTCCATAGTGTGTTGGCGACATAGACGGTTGGAAATTCATCATCATGGTTCAGAACATCAGCAACAAATGTAAAGTAAGTAAAAACACACATCATGTTATGGTTACAAAACTCTTTTACATGTTCAGAGACGTTGATTAAAGTTTTTTAAAAATACGTTATTACTTTTTGCTACATGGCCAAATGCAAAAAGAAAAAACAAACAAAAGCAAACATCCACCATAAAAACAGCAGACATAATTAAATAAAGTACAAAAAAGAACAAAAGTACACACACATTAAAAAAAAAAAGAAAAGGTTTTTAAAGGTCCATATTTTACATTTTCCTATATTTATATTGAAGTGTTGATTCATAAGAAGATATATTTGTGGTTTTAAAACCAAAAACCATCTCAGAAGAGATGATCTGAATCAGAAGAGAGGATCTGACCTTTAACATCTACCTTTAGACCGTATGGACCTTTAACATCTACCTTCAGACCGTATGGACCTTTAACATCTACCTTTAGACCGTATGGACCTTTAACATCTACCTTTAGACCGTATGGACCTTTAACATCTACCTTTAGACCGTATGGCCCTTTAACATCTACCTTCAGACTGTATGGACCTTTAACATCCACCTTTAGACCGTATGGCCCTTTAACATCTACCTTCAGACTGTATGGACCTTTATATTCCTCCTCCAACATAAAGAAACATCCTCAGTCACATGTTGCACTTGTACTTTACCTTTGGCTAATTTTTCAATTATTTAACGCACATTTTTATAAAAATCGTTTTAGAAACAGTTGTTTGTGATGGAAATGAAACAACCCACACTGTTGCCGAGGTATGAGAAGTTGTGGGCTGGTGTATATTTCTGGCAGACAGTGAAAAAATAATGAGATATTTGCAGTATAACTACCATGGAGTTTGATAGAGGACATTATTTTTAGATTTGGGTATTGAGCCCTGCAGTGTCAACAGTGCTGAGCAGTCACAGTCACAGAGAGACGTCAGTTGTAGAGAAACCACAGCTCTGGGACGAATCCTACTTTCACAGCAGCCGAAAAAAAAAAAAGACATGCAATGTACTCAATCAAGGGGCATGACTGTCTTTTATTCTCAGGTTTTCTACATCATTATCGCTGTTTCACAGGAAAAAAAACCTCCTCTGAGAGTTTCTGTGGAGAAAAAGAGTAAATTTGCATCAGATAATCTCAGAACTCACTGAATGAAAGATTCTTAGGGGGGAAACGTATTTTTCTTTTAAGGCCACAGGCGACTTGGTTGTCATTTCCCCCCACGATCACGGCTAATGACGAGCTTCCTTTCAGAGGTGGGGGTTAGGAATTATCTCCCCATGACAGCTCCGTCTCTTCTGACCTGCCTCAGATTTAGACACGGGTTTGGGATTTGACACATGACAAGAGAAAAAAAAAAAAAAAAACAAAGATCTGTGGGAAAGACAGGAAGTCACATCTGAAATTCCCGTGAAAAACTGAGTGACAGCTTTCTGTACACACTATCTGAAGTGTGTGTGTGTGTGTGTGTGTGTGTGTGTTTGTGTCAAGGGGATTAAGGAAACACGTAACATCATTAAAAGGCTTTTAGAAGCATTGCATAATGAATAAAATATAATTTTTCATATTTTGAGATACTTACTTGAGATAGTTACTTTCATAATTTCAATATCCACCAAGTTATTCGTGAACTCAAAACATATATATTTTAACACATTGCTGCTACAATAGAGCTGTTGTTGCAGATTAAAGTTGTCAACTGGTTTGCCAGAGAGAAAAACAGCTTTATTCTTCCTCTACTGTGGATTTCCAAGTCTGTCCATCATGGTTTGCAACTTTTCCTGAGTGTAAAGATCAGGAAAGTTTGTTTCTTTTTAATCCTAAAAGCAGCATGTAATCAATTCAAGAAAAAAAACCCACTTGGATTCAGTAGATTTTCTTTAAAATATACACCGGTTAACCATGTGTTTCCTCTCACGTGAGGGAAAAAATGACCAGACAACAAGCTCTGGACAACTCTCTGCACCCAGCCAACGATGATCGTGCAACATTTGACCTAAATAGAGAGTTAATAACCTCATTCTGGGCGACCAGGCTGGATCAGCGTCCGTTAATCCTAAATGCCACATCTGGGAGCGGAGAGGTCCCCCTATCCTCTCCCTGCTTTTCTAGGATAAACAGACCCAGAGCTGAGAGATTTGAACTCTGAGCATCGACTCGTGTGAGATTAACACTGGGCCTCTGCTTTTCGGTGTTGGTTCATGGGACGTCAAATAAGACTGTCATTGTGTGTGAGTGCGTGTCATAAAGAGACATCTTGTTGTGTTTTCTGAAACCTGCATATGTTAATTTAATACTCAGATCTGGGCCCTGACAGATGGTGCCGCACTCTGTAAAATGAAGGATGCATCACATTACGTTTATTTGTCCAAAGTGACTCAGAATAAGAGCAGTCAAACCTCACACAGTAGGAATGAGAACAGGATGTCATCAGAAATGGAAATGAAAGTGTAAACAAATTCCCTTTAGAAATGAGACATAAACATGTGAAAACAGACCTCATAAAAGACCTGATCTGAGCATTTGTCTGCAGGAACCAAGACACTGTGACAGATTTTGTTTGTGTACATGCAGGAGATGAAAAGCAGTGAGACAACGAACAGACTTCCATTAAAAAAAGGGAAATTAACTTACAACCTTTTTACATTACAGGGGGGAATCTGGGCCTTTTTACTCCACCACTGTTACGATATCTGACAGCTGCATTTAGTTACTTTAAAAAGTCAAAATTGAATCACAAAAAAGTTTTTTTTTGGTTTTTTTTTTAGTTTTGAGTTAGAATTAGCTCCAGCTGCACCTTAATGCATCAGTAATACTATTCCTATAGGCCAACAACTATAATTTACACACAACAACACAGTAAACAGTGATATTATCTTTTATTTTGAAGCTCTCACACTTTAATTAGTTACTTTGGATTATTTTATATTGCTATTGCTATTTTTATATCTATATATCTGTAGTAATTTTTTGAAATTTCATTGAGCATATATATATATATATATGTGTGTGTGTGTATATATATGTATATATATATATAAACCAAATGTCAAATGATTAATAAAGTATTTATAAAATGCAGCATAATGTTCCTGAATGATGTTGAATGAAGTCCCTTCTATGAAATAATAACATAATATATATATATATATATATATATATATATATATATATATATATATATACTGTCTCTTATACAC